>JAJHZJ010000226.1:5951392-6361576 GCA_023548195.1 Bettongia penicillata ogilbyi
CATTCCTGGTGCTCCACTTAGAATCTCCAGACTCTCCGGTGATGCTTCTAGCCCTTCGTGTCTGCTTTGGTGAGTCTCTTCATTTCCTAGCTGCTACTTAACCATGTGTGGTTTTAATTCGTAGTACATCACATCCCCTCACATCTGCACCTGCTGTTGCTTCTGCCCGCTTCAGTTTCTCCTTACTCCAATCCATCTTCCATTCAGTCACCAAAGTGCTTTTCCTAAAATGTAGGTCCCATCTATCTCCATAAAAATCCCCATTACCCCCAGGTGGAAATCTAAAAAGCCCTTCATTTCCAGTCCTCTTCCCCCTCACTCCCCACCAGTGACAGACGCTGATCTTGCCGTTCCATGAACAAAATGCTCCTTCTCTAGGTTCCAGGTATTTTCTCTGGCTGTCCCCTACGCCTAGAATACTCCCCCTCATCTTTGCTTCCTGGATTCCCAGAATTCCTTAAAGTTCCAACTTCCACCGGAAACCTTTCCTAACCTCTTTTAATTCTAGTGGCTTCCCTTAAAAGTACAATTTCCTATTTATTCTGTATATAGTTTGTTTGTACACATTTGTTTCTGGTCTCCTCCCTTAGTTTGGAAACTCCTTCAGGGCAGGGATTGTCTTCTGCTACTTTTTGTTTAGGACTATGCCTTGAATATGCTAAGTAAATGTTTACTGACTTACTGAGTCCTGGCCCGGACTACTATTTCTTGGGCTTCTCAGGTCCTCTCTTCATTCCAATCATTCCAACGCTGACTCCATAGATTTTTCCACATCACCCTAGTAGTCTCTGTTATGATGTCTTTCTCTCCCCTACTTACCTCTTCTGTGCTGTCTTTCTCCTAAGTTTCTTAAGTGAAGGGACTATGTCTTTGACTTGTATTCTCCCAACACTCAGCACAGTGCATAGTGCTGAATAAATGTTCTCTTTCCTCTCTCCTCTTCTTTCCTGTCTTTCTCTGTCTCTCTCCCCTCCTCCTTTCTCCATCTGTGTCTGTCTCTGTCTGACTCTCTCTTTCCTCAGGTCTTTGATCTTTTTTGATATCCCATAGTACAAGTTGATCATTTTAGCTAGCACTTGTCATCCCTCATTCCTGTCATATGAGCAGTTCATCTTCCTTCCTGTCATATAACATAACATCCTTTGATAACATCCTTTATTTCTGTTTTCCAAAGCGTGGCTGCTTACTTGCACCCACCATCTATCTACCTCTCCCTTGTGATATCATTCTTGTTTTGGTTTTGGAGGCAGTGGTGTTCCAAGTCTCACTATCAGATGACAGTACCAGGAAAATGTTAATACTGAAAAGACTGGCCTTGGCTTTCATGGGAACCTTGGGATCAGCAAAAAAGCTTGTCAATATTCCCAAAGCAATATAGCCTTGCACACATTAAGTATATGATAAAAACTTGTTGAGCTAAACAAAAAGAGATAGTGGTGACATGTGTAAATTAGTTTGATGGTTTAACCAAGGATGGGGAACCTGCAACTACAAGGTGGCCCTCTACCTCTCCAAGTACCTTTGACTGAATCCAAACTGAAGCCTCAAGGCCACACGTAGCCCTCTAGGTCCTCAAGTGTGATCTTTTGAAGTACTTGAGGACCTAGAGGGCCACGTATGGCCTTGAGGCTGCAGGTTCCCCATCCTGGTTTAAACTGAACTAATAGTCTTAGTGAGTAAAATAGTTAAATATCTGGTTTGATTGATAAATGAGATTTTAGAGCTGGAAGAGATCTTGCTAAGCATCTAATCCAACTTCCCAGCTTTTCGGAGGAGAACACTGAGGTAGTGACTTGCATACTGTTATTTTGTGGCAGAACAAGACTAGAACCAGGTTTTCTGGCTTTCTATTATATGAACTAACTACTTCCTGCCCTTTGACTGAAATTTAACCTAAAATAGAAATAGATATAAAAAAAATAAGTGTAATAATCAGTTATTGGTGTTACTATTGTAAACTGCATCAACAAATGAGATTGTGATATGGCAAGTTTTTCCCTCTAGTATGCAATTTCTCTCGCTGTATCACGATGGGTTATTATCCTAACACTATACTTTTTATTTCATCAGGATGTCAGCAAATCCTAAAACGACAGGAAGACTGTTTTTAAATATCCTTGTCATTGATTATTTGGGCATAAGGGGCAAAGCTAGGTTCATGTTGCAGTCTCCGTTAACCAATGAGGCAAAGTTTCTTTTTAAGCTTTTTGGGGTGGTGGTGGTCAAAGTAGAGGGTTCTGTCCTGTCTCATTGTTTTATGTTTCTGAGAGTTCTTGTTACTTCTCGAGCTGTCTAATAAACTGCTTAAAGACACTGGTTGAGATAGCCTTTAACATATAAGGAGCTACTGAGGCAATAATCTTTGTCCTTATTAGATCACCACAGTGTAAACTGTCTTGTACCAGACTTCAGTAATGAATTCTAGCTATAAACTGGGAGTAGGTCTTCTTGTGACTCAGGAAATGTAACTCCTTCAGTAGTCTCTCATTCCCTTTAATATCTATCAGTCAGTCAATCACTCAACTAGGACCTTTGTGTTAAGTACCTTTGTGCCAAGCACTGTGCTAAATGCAGAGGATACAAACACCCCCAAATAAATAAATAACAATTACTTCCTGCTTTCGTGGAGCTCCTTCTAATGAGGGAGACAAAATGCAAATAGCTAAGTTATTTCAGGACATATTGGGGGGTTATCTCAAAAGGAAAGCATTAAGGTTAAGGAGTATCCAGAAAGGCTTGTTATAGAAAGTAGGAGTTTAGCTGAGACTTACAGGAAGCCAGGACACCAAGAAATGGATGAGAAGTGGAGAGCATTGCAGAGATGGGAGACAGCCAATGAAATTGTTGAGAAATGGTGTGTCACATAGGCTAGTGTCATTGAATCAGAGTGCAAGAAAGACAACTTTCCTATTTCTCCCCTAAATTTCCCAACCTTCCAGGATCTCAGGTTCTTAATCTCAGTATTATCTTGGACTCTTCATTCTCCTTCACCCTATATATCTGTTGCCAAATACTACTTTTCCTAACTTCTTGACATCTTTCACATGTGACCCTTTGTTTCTACTCACAGTTCAGGCCCTCACCATCTCTCTCCTGGATTAATACAATGTCTAGGAGTTCTGATGGTGTTCCTTGTCTCAGATCTGTCCCTACTCCATTCCATCCACACACTATGGTCAAAGCAATTTTCCTTATGCAGAGATCTGATCAAATGACTCCTCTACTCAACCATCTCCTGTGACTTCCTGTTGTATCTAGAGTAAACTATAAATTCCTCTGTTTAGCTTTTAAAGTCCTAAACAACCTGGCCCCAACCTATCTTTCCTGACTCATTGGACATTCTCTCTTGTACTTTGTGTTTAGACAAAATAGTGTTCTCCCCTTTCTTCACCGAGGGTATTCCATCTCCCATTTCTACACCTTCCCACTGGTTGCCTCCCATGCCTGGAATGTACTCCTTTCTTGCCTCCACTTTACTCAGGTACCATTCTGTACATGAAACCTTTTTTGATGTCCATACTTTCCTAGTGCCCTCCCTCTGAGACTTCGTTGAATTTAATATATACATGTATTTGCTAACTTTATATTTATGTCATATGTTTTTATAAATATTTATCTCTCCCATTAGAATATAAATTGATTGAGAGGAGAGATTATTTCATTCTTTATATCTATATCCCAGAGCTTAGAACAAAGTAAACACAATAATTACTTACTGATTGACTGAATACATCAACCAAGTCTAACAGTACATGCAGTGTCTTTAAGAAAGTCCTCTATTTCACTGAAATACCATATTTTCCCCTGAAGTATTATACTCAGTTTTACTGGGTAGGTGATTCTTGGTTTTAGTCCTAGTTCCTTTGACCCCTGGAATATCCTATTCCACGCCCTTCGATCCCTTAATGTAGAAGCTGCTAGATCTTGTGTTATCCTGATTATATTTCCACAATACTGGAATTATTTCTTTCTAGCTGCTTGCAATATTTTCTCCTTGACCTGGGAATTCTGGAATTTGGTCACAATGTTCCTAGGAGTTTCTCTTTTTGGATCTCTTTCAGGTGGTGATTGGTGGATTCCTTCAATACTTATTTTGCCCTCTGGTTCTAGAATATCAGGGCAGTTTTCCTTGATAATTTCATGGAAGATGATGTCAAGGCTCTTTTTTTGATCATGGCTTTCAGGTAGTCCCATAATTTTTAAATTGTCTCTCCTGGATCTATTTTCCAGGTCAGTTGTTTTTCCAGTGAGGTTATTTCACATTATCTTCCATTTTTTCATGCTTTTGGTTTTGTTTGGTGATTTCTTGGTTTCTCATAAAGTCATTAGCCTCCATCTGTTCCATTCTAATCTTGAGAGAACTATTTTCTTCATTGAGCTTTTGAACCTCTTTTTCCATTTGGCTAATTCTGCTTTTGAAAGCATTCTTCTCCTCATTGGCTTTTTGAACCTCTTTTGCCAATTGAGTGAGCCTATTTTTCAAGGTGTTTTTTTCTTCAGCATTTTTTTGGGTCTCCTTTTTCATGCTTTTCTTGCATCTCTCTCATTTCTCTTCCCAGTTTTTCCTCCACTTGTCTAACTTGATTTTCAAAATCCTTTTTGAGCTCTTCCATGGTCTGAGCTCATTGGATATCTATTTCAGATGTTTGGGATTCAGAGGCCTTGACTTCTATGTCTTTCCCTGATGGTAAGCATTGTTCTTCCTCATCAGAAAGGAAAGGAGGAAACATCTGTTCACCAAGAAAGTAACCTTCTATGGTCTTATTTTTTTCCCCTTTTCTGGGCATTTTCCCAGCCAGTTACTTGACTTCTGAGATTCCTCTCCACCCCCACCTAGATCTGCCCAGCTAGTGCTTGGGGTCTGAGATTCAAATGCTGCTCCCCAGCCTCAGGGCTTTCAGTGGGGGATGGGGCTGCTATTCAGGGTAAGATTAAATTCAGGTTCTCAGGTGGGGGCAGGGCCGCCTCCCAGGCTCAGTTCCCTCAGGGGGTTTATGTGGAGACCTTCAGTAATGTATCTGAGGTCCTGCCTGCTCTGGGAGCCTCTGGCCCCCGCTTCCCCTGCCGCTGCCTCCCAAGGGGGCCTGAGTTATGGGGACACCCCGCTCCCCTCTTGGCCAGCCCAGAAGTCTCTCTCACTGACCTGTAGCTCCTGTGGGTGGAGGGACCTTCGCGGCCTCTGGAGGTTCCATCCCTGAAGCCTGCTCAGATTTGCTCCTCTCAGGCCGCCTGGTCAGGGCAGGGCTGGTCTCCGCTGTCTGGTGCGTGACAGACCTTTGGTGCTGGTTTTTCAGGGCTCTCTGGAATGGAAATCTCCTCCACTGCATTGCTTCATGGCTTCCACTGCTCCAGAATTTGTGGGGAGTTCTTTTAACAGGAAATTTATGGGCTGTGGGTTCAGAGCTAGCATCTGTGAGTCTTTCTACTCTGCCATCTTGGCTCCACCCCCTGCAATGTCTTTTAGAATGTAAATTCTTTTAGGGCTGGGAAGAGTTTTGTTTTTTGTAATTTTTTTATCCCCAGTGATTTGCACAGTGCCTGACACATCATGCTTAATGCATGGTTGCCTATTGATGGATTGTCGCACATTTCATAGTCCTTAACTAAAGAGAAGAGGGAGATTCATTCTCATATCTTTTCTTCTGGGCCAAATCTGATCATTAGAGAGTTCATTTTAAAAAACCTTTTGCTATTATTTCCATTTTCATTGAAATCATTTTGCAAACTTTTTCTGGTGCTACATATTTCACTTTGCGTTAGTTCACAGACATATTCTTATTTTTCCTGTATGCTTCATAGTTGATCTTTCTTTTAAGCTGATAACATTCCATTATATTTATATACGACAACTTGAGACGTTTTCCAATTAATGGCTACCAATTTGTTTCTAGTTCTTTATTACTACAGAATGTATCCCTGTTGATGAATCAATGAACTCAGTAACCATCTAACAAGCATTTATTAAAGACTGACTATGTACCACCCACTGAGGTGCTATCAGTATTAGGAAGAATTTACATAAGATCTTTCTGTCTTTGAATTCTTTGGGGTGGGAACTCTGGCTCAAAGAGTATGGAAATTTGAATCATTTTCTTGGATGGCAAATCATATCTTTTAAAGGTGTTAGGGAGGTGAGGAAGTAAATGGGACCCTCCCTATATCCTTGATTTATTCTGGGGAGGAAAAATTAGCAACCATTGAGAGGAGTTGGATGATTGAAGTCAAATTACATACTGGGTTCAGCTAACCAGTGAGCCTTCTAATCTGAAGGGAAGTAAGTCACTGCCCTTGCTAAGGAAGGCCAGTGTTCCATTTACCTACACAAATAAACAATAAAATCAAATAAGCTTCAGAAAAAAAGTTCTTTCCTAGTTCACTTGGCTCAAGAGGGAAGCATGAGCTTGACTTACGGTAAAGCTAAAAATAAAACCTTGAAAGAGCCTGTAATGCTTTTACCTTAAATGCACAAAAGTTTTTCTCTTCTACCTGACTTGTGAACAATATAATGTACCACAAAAATATTGCTTGGCCCACTAATGGTCTTAATCCTGAGAACGCCCCCGGGGGAAAGAGAGTTCCTGAGATTGTAGTCGATTATTTGAGACAGAGGTCTAAAGAAACTATTTTTATTTCCAGTGACTTTTTGTTTCTTAAATTGCCTTGTGGATTTTGGTACTCACCCATTTAGAGTGGATTTTTCTCCTCTTTGCTCGTCCTTGAAAGTTGCCTGAGCCTTAGTCTACACGGGAAGTCAGAAGATAATTAGGTTGAGTAGCATCTTTTCTGGTTGGCTACATTTGACTCGGGGAGAGGAGTAAGGAGTCAGAGGGTTCAGCTGCTAGGCTCAGGTAGAGTAGACTATGAATTTTATTTGACAATTGTTACTCAGATCTGGGAACATCACACTGTTGAAGTAATTTAATAACAACAGTGATAACTTGCATTTATATAGCACTTTATGGTTGGCAAAGTGCTTTACAAATATCATATTTGATCCTTACATCAACCCTGGGAGATAGGTGCTATTATCCCCATTTTATAGGTGAGGAAACTGAGGCAGAGATTAAATGACTCATTTTGCTAGTAACTGTCAGAGGCTAGATTTAAACTGAGGTCTTCCTGACTGCACTTCCAGTTCTCTACCCACTGTATCACTTTGCTGTCCAATCATGAGAAGAAATTCCCTCTACAATATATGATAAATAGTCATTCAGCATCTATTTCAGAGTTTCCATTGATGAGTAAGCTCACTACCTCAGGGGTCATCTCACTCCATTTTAGATATCTTCAATCATTAGGAAGACCTTCCTTCTATGACATGAAAAATCTGCCTTCCTGAAATTTCCAAATATAGGTTCTAGTTCTGGCTTTCTGTCTTCTGGGGTCAAGCAGAATGAGCTTTCTCTCTTCGCAATGACAGTAATTCAGATATTCAAAGAGAAGAATTAGGCTGCCTCTATCTGCAATTCAGGCGCGATATTTTTTAGTTCTCTGCACAGATTCTCATGTGACCTGGATTGTTGTTGGAAGATATAACTTGGAAGAGGAGCAGGAGCCTCGAGTTTTGGGTATTCTTAAGCTATGTTTTAGATATCAGTGTTCTTGCTTAATTATGCAAGAATGAGAAAAATGACTAATTACTAAAATTACCAATACCTTTGAAATCATTTAGTCTTCAGTCTCTGTTTTGTCACACCTGAGTGAGTGCTCAACACTACTTGCCCAGTTTGTGGATTAGAGAGGTTCCCCTGTTTTCTCACTCCTACCAGTTTAATGATTATATAATTACATATTATAATATATTGTGTAATTATAATATTATTATTATATATTATTATTTAATGTTTGTTGTATACTACCTGAGGACAGATAGGAGAAATATAAATGATGGAAATTCAGACAATTAAGTTGACTTTTTGTGGTTTTGGTAAAAGATTTTGTAAGTAAGAGGCTGAAACCTTTAGACAAAATAAGTTTGGAGATTTCATTTTTTGTTTCTCTCCCTGTCCTTCTATACAACTAATAATGGCCAGTTTGTTTCTTATGTGACTAATTTTATGAGAACAAAAAATTTATGATGAAGCATTTTGTACTTCTTGGAGAAGGAAATCAGAATGTAAACTGAAGGAGACTTTAGAGATGAGCTAGCCCACCTCCATTATTTTCAGATGAGGAAACAGACCCAGAGATGGGAAGTCACTGACTTTAAGTCACCTGGGGCCAGGACTAAACTTTGATCTCCCAAATGCCAATCTATTTCACCACAGTGCCTCCTGAGTAATTCCCATTGTTATAACTGCTATATTATAATTGTTTTAATTCTATTATTATGATTGCTGTTAAATACTTTGAAACACAGGCAGGAAGAAGTTGCTTTTCCTGCAGGCTGTGCCCATCCCTGGCATGCAAGCCTCATACGTGATGGCAGAGACGATTTGCATGTGAGCTGCTTGGAGGGTGATTTTTTTTTTTTTTTTAACAAATGAACTCAAAGAAAAGTTCTGTCCAGCTCTTGGCTCTAACATCATGGGGATCCTGAGAAAAGTCTTAGGGTCTTCTTTTTTTTCTATTGCCCAGTAGTCTCTTGGCACTTACTTTGCATGAAAGGAGGGCAGCTATTTATCCCTAGAATCAGCTACAGTGAGGAGGTTTAAGGTCATAGGTTGTACTCTGTATCAGGGTGTTTTAGTAGTGGGGATCACTTGTAATATTCCTGAGCTGGCCCTCTGGGCCAGAAAGAACAAAAACTAGGGAAGTAAGTTAAGTAATGGAGTCTTGGGGGGAGGGCACAGTAGAAGTCTTCAGTAGACGATTTGGTCTGTTAGTTATTTGGAAAAAGGAAAGGGGTGGGAGAACATAAATGCGCAGTGTTTATGAAAATAAAAATTCCTTGTGGAAGAGTTTAGTGAAGGATAAAGATCAGGAGTATGTATGATGAAAAAAGGGACAAAGAAAGGATTCCTTGCAGAAAAATGTTTGGAAGCACCTGGAACAGAGTAAATCTATTTTAATGCTGCTTTCTTTTCAACACTGCAAGATTGTATGTATTAATCCCATTTTATAGTGGAAAAACTGAGACCTAGAAAGGTTAGGTGGCTTTTCCATGGTTATATGGTTGAATAGTGTGTCAAGAGATGGGATTTAAACTCTAGCTTCTTAACTCTAAGTGTGTTAGACTTCTGTCTCACTTCATCATTCAGTCTCACCTCTTAAAAGAACTTAGCGGAGTGCCTGGCATATAGTAAGTACTTAATAAATGTTTATTGATTGAGAAAACACAGCTATTATTGCTTCTGCCTGCGTTCACTTTACCTGTCAGTGTTCATGAACTCATCTTCCAAGATGTCGGTTTTTTACCCAGAGTCAGAAAGAATCATTAAAACTTTCTCATAAGAAGAGCCATCAAAAAGTGAAATGGCTGTCTCAGGAAGCATAGGATTCTCCCAGGGCTGTGTTGAAACCAGTGTGAACCAAGCTCTTCAGTGACTGTTCAGTTTTCAACGTGAAAGTTTACACCTCAGAAATTGGCAAACTATATATCCATGCTTGCTGTATTGTTCATTTATTGTTTAGATGAGAAAGTGATAGAGGAAAATATCAATAGATGAAACTTAAAAGTAGGTCATTTACTAGCCTATCCCTAGAACTGCTCCCTCTGAAGGGATTAAGTCAAAATATCATAGGTTCATAGATTTAGAGCTGAAAAGGAACCTCAAAGGTCATCTGGTCTAACTTTCTTATTTTAACTTTATTTTATTTTTATTTTAGATGAGGAAATGGAAATGGAAATGGAACTGATGTTCCCAGGTCTGAGTAACTCTCTCAGAGAGAGAGTAAGTGATTTACTGAAATTCGTACAGCTATTAAGACTAAGAGCTGCATCCAAATCTTCTGATTTTAAGAATCCAGCTTGTTTTCCCACTGTCCCTCATTAGCTCCTAGAATATAAACTTAAACAGCCCATGTGAGAGACAATGCTTTGACTTTACAGTTATTATCAATGCCGCACTGTAAAAACTGCAGCTAATTGGCTGACTGACTACTTATCTGCCATGGTTGTATTCTATCCAGGAATGATAGTGATGTAAAAAAGGGCACCGCCCCACCATCTCACTTTAAAAAAAATATGTATCTCACAATTAACAAGACTTCACTTTCTCTCCCTCCCATCTCCTTCTCTTGTGTCCTCCACAAAAAAAGAAACAAGAAACTTCTGGATGGTATCTCATCCTAAATCAGAAGTTACCAGAAACTTATCCCTTCCATTCTCCTCATGCCTGTGATTGAAGCCATGAATGATCTGAACTGATGTTAGCACCTCACACTTAATTACTCTTAAAAGTAATCTTTTATTCCTTTACTATAAGCCACAGTGTCTGATGTTACTCTCTGGGTGTGGGTAACCATGTTATGAGCCATGAATAGAAGGGGATGTCTTAAGAATTTATGTAGCTTTATTCTGTTTCTTCTTAACAGCATTTAAGTTTCCCTGTGGAGAAAGAACTACCCACTACTTCAGATCAGTTAGGATTAGGAGACCTTAAGAGGGCCTTTAGGGTCAGAGGTTGTGTTCCTCCTCAGAGTGTTTAAATCACACTGTGTGACTGAAGTGATAAAGACTCATGTTCAAATCCTGCCTCAGGTTCTTCCTAGCTGTGTGACCTTGTGCAAGTCATTCACTCCTTTTATGCCTCAGTTTCTTTATCTGCAAAATGAAGGGGTGCTTGTGTGGGCAATGGTCTTTAAGCTACCATCCAGATCAAAATCTAAGCTCCTGTGAATTTATTCTCAGCATCATTGTTCCTTCTCTGTGAAATCATAAGGAACCCATCTGCATTATGAATCATAGAAGGTTATCCTGGAAGAGGGCTTAGAGATCCTATAGTTCAACTTGGGTTACTTTTGAGGAAATGGTTGTTTGCATGTTGTCTCTACCATTAGGCCATGAGCTCCTCACCTTGAGAGCAGGGACTGTCTTTACCATTAGGCCATGAGCTCCTCACCTTGAGAGCAGGGACTGTCTTTTACCTTCCTTTGTATTCCCAGCCTTTAACAGAATGCTTGGTGCACAGTAGGTACTTAATAAATGTTTTCTTGCCTGGCTGACTGAGGACCAGAAAGGTTGCACACAAGTTCTTGGTAGATCTTGGACTTGAAACTAGGTCTCTGGGCTCCCAGGTGACTGTTTTTCACTCTATTGCCCTGCCTCCTTTTTTTCTGTAAAATGAAGAAGGATGCATTCCAAGTGCAGTGTCCTAGAAAGAGTATTGAATTTGGAGTCAAAGGACTGGAATTCACACTCTGACGCTGGCTCTTGCTACCTGCATGACTTGGAACAAGTCACTAACCCTCTCTGGGCTCAATGCTCTCAGTTGTAAAATGAAAGGCTTGGACCTCTGAGTGACCTCTGAATCCCTTTCCAGCTCTAAATCTATGATCCTATGATCCTTGACACAGATCACAATTTTAATAGCTGATCTCATGGGTTGATCTGCTCCCTGTACCTTCTGCCCTCCCCCATTATCAGCCGGTGGCCAGCTCCTTGGTCATGTGTCCCTTTGGGTTTAGCAAGGCTGATCTTCAGATAGCAGCCAATAGGCCACCACTGGCAGATCTGCTAACACGTGCTTTGGTGGCATAATCTTGAAGAATGCCATGCATAACCAGGGATGGGAAGAAAACTTCAGTAGAGGGTTTTAAAAAGCAATTAACAGTAATATTTTGATACCTCCACACCTCTACTGCTGCTAGCTTTCAATAACAGTAGCAGTGATAATAATATTCAGTCCCATTAGACTGTGAGTTCCTTGGGGTCTGGAACTGCTTTTGACCCTCTTTATGTCCCTAGCAGTTAGCACAACACCTGGCACACAGAAAGCAATTAACATAGACTTGTTGACAAGGACCATTGTGATATATGACATTAGATATGCTAACATAATAAATATTACATTTATGTATTTAGGTATACAATATATTGTACATGTCTAATACTAATATATACTGTAGGAAATACTAGAACAAGAACCCAGGTCTTCCTGATTCCCAAGATGGTCTCTCTGCTATGTCATACTTCTCCCGTTCTATTCCATCCTATTCCATCCCATCCCATGCCATCCCATGCCATCCTATTCCATCCCATTCCATCCTATTCTATCCCATCCTTTCCTATCTCATCCCATCCTATCCTATCCATCATAAATAATGTATTGACAACTGTAATGTACTAAAACCAAAAGAAGGGTAAAACATGGGGAAACAAGGACAATATTCAAGCAAGCTGAAAAGTCATAAAGGAGCTGAAGTCTAGGTCTGTCTATGTTCATATTAAGGAAATACTAAGGTCTAGGCCTCAAAGTAAGTCAACCCTATGGCACCCAATGGAAATCTATTTTGAGTTCATTGTAACTGTACAAATACAAGATACCAATTTGGCAGGATCTCCTCTATGCAAAACTTAGTTGGCCTCCCACACTTAGACCAGGAGGAAACAGTCATTTTTTCTCAAGAATCTGAACTTGTGGCCACACAGTCATAACTAGCTCTTAGAAGCCCTTTTCCCCTTCCACCCACACTGGGAATCCAGAGCTGGCCCGATTTATAACTCCTCCCACCCACCCTTGTTCACCTTCCCTTTTCAGAGTACCATCTGAAGCAATGCCAAGGTGGGGAAGCCTTGTTTGGTGCCAAAGAATGTGTACAAGTACTTGGCGTGTGCTCATATACACACAGCTGGAGCATGTGTGTACATATGTGCATATGAACCCAGGCAAGGTTAGGGAGAGTAATTCATAAATATTCATTTAGCCCTTTTTCCTCCCTTCCTGGAATCAGGGAAGTAAGTACACTTGAATGGGTGGATGATTTTATTGCTACCATTTCCTATACTTGCCAACAGTGAGGAGGCAAAATTTGAATGCACTGGACAGGGTGCCCCTTTATGAGCTGTGAGAGCTCCAAAGTAGTGGCTAATCCATAGGAGTCTGGGTTTGAGGGCTGTGCAAGTTAGTGGCTGCATAGTTCAGGAGGTCCATGCAGGCTCTCTACCCATCTGTACTTCGCATTACCTGCTAAAGCATTTTTAGAGAGGACAGTCTTTCTTTGGGGCAGTAGTGAAAGGCTGGGACTTGTTCTCTTGAATTCAGAGGTTGGGTCCAGAGTCAGGTTGATGAGAAATATTGAAATAGATCACTTCCTTTTCCACAGGCATCTTCTCCTCAAGAAGGATTAAAATTATCCTACTAATAAGAATTAGCATTCATATGTCACTGTAAGGTTTGCCAAGCATTTAAAAAATGTCTCATTCGAGCCTCACAACCACTCTGGGAGGCTGTTGTAACCCCCATTTTACAGATGAGCAAATCAAGGCTAAGAGAAATTGAATTATTTACCTAGACTTGGAAAGATCCATCATTTCCTTATTATGGACACTTCCTTCACAGATTCAGACCTCAGGCCTTTTGTGTCTTCCCTACCTGTGTGAATGTTGTACTTGTTTCCCCATGTGCTTTTTTCTCTTTTTTTCTTAATATGTTAGGATTACCACTATACCATTTTGAGTTGCCCATATAGTGATGGTGCCAGGGTCAATCACAGGTTTTAATTCAGTCTTCCTTATTCCAGGTCAAACACTCTAAACACAAACCACCTTGTTGCCTCACCAGAACCAATGGATGGAAGTGAAGGGGAGGCAGATTTCAGCTCAGGTCAATTTTCTAACACTTATCCAAAACTGAGATGGGCTGTGTTGTAATTTCTCTATCTCTCTCTTCCCTTTGCCCACCTCCCCCAGCCCAAGACTGACTAGCCACCTCTTAGGGATGTTACAGAGAGAATTTCTGCATGGTATAGAAGCTGGGCTACATACCTTCTAAGGTCCCTTCTATGGCTCTATGATTATATAACACTTAAGGTATTATGGCATGCTAATGGCTGTAGGTCTCATGGTGGGTTGATACTTGCTTATACTAGTCAAATCACACCCTACAGAGAAGTGCCTACACATGGAACTAGCTTAGCACAGTGCCTAGCACATAATAGGTATTTAATAAATGCTTACTGATTGATTGTACTTGTTTTGTTGCATGAAGCTGGATTGTTCTTAACTACAGTGACCCAAGCACAGGCTGGCACTCTGCAGCCAAACAGAAGCTGGCACCTTGCAGGTGGGTATAATGGGAAAGTGATTTGATTTGGAGTCAGAAAACCTGTGTTGGAATTCAGGATCTGTCGTTTATAGACTGTTTGACCCTGAGTAAATTGCTTAACCTCCATAAGCCTTAGTTTGCACAGCAATAAAATGTTGAGGTTGGGCTTGATGATCTCCAAAGATCCTTGTGGTTCTGTATGATTTCCTGCCTGTCCCTGTCCTTCATGGTATCTGTCACACCATGCTGGCTGAAGTGATAGAAGGCTGAAGGTGTGTTCCAGGTAGGAAGGATGTGTCACACATAAAATGCGGCCACCAAAGAGGTGTTGGGGCCAAAGCTCTAAGCATTGGCTAGAGTCCCAGGCCAGAAGTTAGCAAGACTCTTCTTTCTAGGTTCAAATCTGGCTTCAGACACTAGCTAGTTGTATGACCCTGGGCAAGTCACTTAGCCCTGTTTGCCTTAGTTTCCTCATCTATAAAATGATCTAGAGAAGGAAACAGCAAACCACTCCAGTATCTTCACCAGGAAAGTTACAAATGAAGTCACAGAGTTGGACATAACTGGAACAACTAGTCGACAACCTACAAGATAATGTGGAGCAGGGGCTGAGGACTGGGTGGGCCAAGTAGCTACATGTTCCTTCCAAAGGATGCATAATTGCTGGGAGCAGCGCTTTATTCCATCTACCACACGTTTGTGGATTACCCATATATCTTGGCAGAAGTTCTGGGGGTAGCTTGATTATTCACCTTTCCAGGAACTGAGCAGCTGGTATACCAGTTGCTAAGGATCAGCTCAGAGAGGAACTGAGATAAATATCAGAATTACTCCCTTTGGCCTTTTCATCTGCCAAAGAGCAGAAAAGTAAACCCCCCAAATCCTTCAGCTGACTTAGCTAGCTGCCTATTGGACTAAGGCAGGAAGAAATGTATCTCACAGTCACAGAACCCTTTATTTATTATGTTAGTTAAGGCAAATGCCTATGTAGCAAGGAGGAGTAGTGTATAAAATCCTGGCCTTGGAGTTGGCAAGACCTGTGCTCGAAACGGCTTTAAACATTTACTAATTTTGTCACCTCGGGCAAGTCACTTAACTCCCTTCAGTAGTCTCTATTTATTCATCTGTAAAATGGGGATCATAATATCTGCAGCACTTAGCTCAAAGGTTGGCGGTGAGTATGAAATGAGATGATGCATGCAAAACATTTTGCCAATATTAAAGTATCATATAAAGATAGTTGGTATGGGAAAAAAAACCAAAAAACTTTGGCTGTGCTAACCAGACAGAGCAGGGATTCTAAACTTGGGTCTATACACGCACACACACACACACACACACACTTTAATAGAATTGATTTCTTTTGTAACCCTAATTTATTTAATGCAATGCATTTAAAAACACGATTCTGAGTAGGGGTCCAGAATCTTTGCCCGACTGAAAGAACCCGTGATAACAGTGTGTTTGCCCTTCTTTGGATAACATGTCTACAAAACTGAATGCTTTTTGGATCCATCAGCTGTTCTAGCTGTTTAGGTCACAAGGCAGAGATCCAGGGCGGGAGTCATGTCTGTTGCCTATGTGTGTGCATCTGGCTACATGACCCAGAAACTAAGCCCCCAAACCACCTTGGAGCTTTGGGCGAGTTGTACTGGCTCCGTTCCATGACAGGAGCTGGGGGTAGTCAGCGGCATTCACCTGTAGGCTTGTGTTATGGTTCATGATTGCAGTCCTGAGGGTTTCTAGTACTTAGCAGGCCAAGGCTGCCAGTCTGCTGGGACTGTTCCCATTTGGCTGGTGGGATCAAGCATGTCTTGGCTTTCACGCCTCTGTTAATTACTGGTAGAGTTGAATACTGTAAATACCATTAATGACAGTGAGTTAATTTCTCTCTCCTGTTTCATTTAATGTTGTATCCAAGCTCGGTGGAATGTTTACTAATGCAGGATAGTTAGGGATGTAAATAAATGAATTTAGCTCCTTAAAGAGCTCTGAAGTTGGAATTAAGGTGAGTGGAATTAATCATACTTGGAGTAATTAAATTACCTGCTAATCTCAGTGTAGCAATGCTAGAGGAGTTCTGACATTATTCTGCCTTTGGTTTACTGTATTAATTTAGGATCTTTACTAGGAATCTTTCTTCCTTGAATGCCCCAGTTTCGACTTTTAAATTGATACACACTTGGACAACTCAGCACCTAGAATGAATAGTATAGTACAGTAGCTAGAACTCTGGACTTGGAATAAGGAGAAACCTGGGTACAAATCGCTTCTGTTACACTGACAAATAGATCAGGAAGCAAAGTGGTTCAGTGGGCTTGGAGTCAGGAAGACCTGAGTTCAAATCCAGCCTCAGACACTTCATAGCTGTGTGACTCTGGGCAAGTCACTTAACCCTGTTTGCCTCAGTTTCCTCATCTGTAAAATGAGCTGGAGAAGGAAGTGACAAAACACTCCAGTATTTTTGCCAAGAAAGCCCTAAATGGAGTCAAGAATTGGACACAACTGAAATGTCTGAACAAGGAAATAACAAATGTACCATGTCCTTTCTTTAGCCTCAGTTTCCTTACATATAAAATGGAAATAAAAATATAGGACCTGCCTCACAGGGTTTCTCTATGGCACACAAAAAAGTCAACTTAACAGGCTATATGTATCAGTTATTATTAATTACTACCATTATTTTTGTTACTATTCCTGCAAGGTTGTGATAAATCCCAGAAATTGCCTTCTCTCTCCTACTTGCCAAGCTCCCTGATCCCTTTCTTTTGAGATAATGTATGTATCTACTAAAGGCTTTTCTTTCTGTTTCTAAAAGACTAAGATGTACTTTGACCTGAGATGTGTAAAACCTGAATTATATTTTCTTAACAAGCTCTCATTTCCCATCCATACACTGCTGCAACTCTCTTCTGTGTTGGAGGGGCCTCACCCCTTCCTTGACAATCCATGTTTTCCATTTTGAGATTTCCTGTTAGATCTAAAGGGCAAAGATCTCGAAAATATCAGCCCTGAGCTGGGATTCCGTGCGCAGAGAGCTGAGACTCTGTTTCTGCCTCTCTGTTTATGTACTACCCTTATCAAGGGAACCCAAGTCCCAAGTTCAGCGTCTTTTGCTTCCTACTGATTTGCCAGTCTAAAGTCCTGCCTTTTCATGCTTGGAGCTGGGCAGCGCTAGAGCCAGCAGGGTCATTTTCCGTCTGTGAATGCATGGCCATTTTATTGTATCATGGCAATTTACAATAGCCAGGCAGACTTCTGTCTTCAGGGTGTTTCCTCTCTTTACCTCCTACCCACTTTCTCCACCCCCTCTGCTGAGTACTTATCTCATTTTCCACCTGGCATGTGCAGTCCAGTGTGCCTGTGTGGGTGGATGTTGGCAAAAGAGATGGGGTACATAGAGATGAAGGGGGAATGCCAATGGTATAGCCAGCCTTGCTGAAAAGCCTGAAATCTTAACTCGGAGCTGAGCTGTCTACCCATGCATGTGTGCAGGTTACCTAGACCATTGATCTGGAGTTGAAAGTTGTCTAGTTCAGCCCCCTTATTTTATATATGAAGAAAGGTCCAATGACTTGTCTGAGGTTACACCGTTAATAAGCCATAGAGTCATAGGTAACAGACGTAGAGTTTAGAAGGAGCCTAGTTCAGTCCTTCTATTTTACTGCTCAGGAGCTAAGACCTAGAGAAGTAAATGACTTGCCCAAGGTCACAGAGCTAATAAGTAGCACAAGGAAGAATTTGAAACTAGATTCTCCAACTTCCAGTCAAGGTTTCTCTTCACTGTACCAGTCGGAGACAGGGTTTGAACCCAGGACCACTGGCTCCACATCCATGGCTTCATGGCTCCTCCCTTGATAGATGTTCTATAGGTGTTCATTGCCCCATTATTGATAGAACAATCTGATTGAATGAAATGTTAGATCTAACGTCTAATAGCTTTTTTTGTTTTTCAGGGACAGAGACACTGCTTAAGAAATGTATGATCCCATGTTAGAATATTTTTCTGTTTTGCCAGCACAGGCCTGGAACATAGTTAATGCTTCATAGATGCATGTTTACCCCCTTTCTCTAACATTCTGTAACAGTCCTCCTGTACCTGCCATCAGGGTAGGGAGAGAGCTTGCCTTGAAAGCCAGGAAGACCTGCCTCTGCTATATGCTGTCTATGTGACTATTTGACCTCTAAAAGCAACAAGTTAGTTAACCTCTGAGACTCTAACTTGCAGCGACGATGTGACTTGCATTCATAAATGGAGTTTCTTCACCTAGGAGTTGCCTAAAGTTAATCAATTAAACTACGTTTATTAAGTACCTACTATGTGCCAGACACTGGATGCACAAAGGATACAAAAAGAGACAAAAGACTGCCCCCAAGGTGTGTACCAATAAAATCATCAGTCTATCCCTAGACAAAAAGACATCATACATGTACGTTACATATGTGTGTATATATATATATACACCCATACATATGTTATCACTGTGTGTAGAGATTATACTGTATATGTCTGTAAACACACACAGATCCTTTCATTCACATATATCCTTCATATACATTCATATACACACATCTAATTCTGGAATTCCCAATTTAGATTCATTTTCAAGGTTTGGGTTGAGAAAAAGATGGTGCCCCAGTCAAATCCCAATCTCTCCAGGCCTTTGTACTCATTTCTAAATGAGGGTATGGGCCTATATGCCCTCTGGGATCCTTTCAGCTACCAATCCTGTCACCTCCCAGTCATAATCCTATCACCTGTGATTGAATCTCTTGAAATTAACCCTGATTCTTTTGTCTCCAAGACCCAGGCATTTAAGCCAAAGGACCAGAAAAAAAAGGGTGGATGCGATGGGGAGTGTTAATCTAATACCTATTACTCTAGATTTAGGTGTCTTAGTGGATGGAGTGGCAGGAAGACTCAGTCTTCCTGAGTTCAAATCTGGCCGCGGATGCTTACTAGCCCTGTGGCCCTGGGCAAGTCACTTAACCTTGTTTGCCCCAGATTCCTCCTCTGTAAAATGAGCCGGAGAAGAGAGCGACAAAAGCCTCTAGTATCTTTGGCAAGAAGTCCCCAAGTGGGGTCACGGAGAGTCAGAGACTGAAATAATGAGCAAGGGAGCTTAGTCAAGCAAATAGCTGGACTTGGGGCTAGAACACCTGGGTTTCAATCCTAACTTTGCCATTTTCAAGCTGTAAGACCTAAGGCAAGTTAGTGCTAAAACACTCTGAGCCTTATTTCCTCAAACTGTCAGCAAGGATGATAAGACTTATCCAGGCAACCTCGGGGCTGCTGGAAGAGCAAATGAGATATATCTGCGAGAAATGAATTCTGACTGCAACATACTATATACGTCAATACTTAAAGAATTTGTGAATTAATTGGGGTAGGTGTATCTTCCATTTCCAGCAATGGCAACCATGGTCTTTGCTGGTTGTTGTAGCTCAAAAATTCATCACCCTTTATTCTGCCTTGTGATGTTTCTTCCGGGACTTAGGTGACACATACCCTGGTTCGTTGCTAGGTTTGTACTTAGAGCCATCCTAGATCACCAGGATTTCCAGAGACTGGGTTATATTGGCATATGCCATTTCTTCCCTTTGGTGAGGCATCAGAGGAAGACTTTAGTGGATATGAATGTTACATAAAAGTGTTGTCATTGCCTCATAGAATTTCACATTAGCACCATTTCTCCCTCTCCCTTATTTGTTCCTTCATTTCCTCCTTTCATCTTCCTTCTTCATCCCCTTTCTTCCTTCCTTTCTCCCTTCCCTTTTCTTTCCTCCCTTCCTTTCTCCCTCCTTCTTTTCTTTCCTTCCTTCTTCATTTCTTTCTTCTTCCCTGACCCTCTTGTGCTTTGTTTTTTTCTTTTTTCTTCTTCCTTTCTTCCTTCTTTCCTTCCTTCCTCCCTCCCTCCCTCCCTTCCTTCCTTCCTTCCTTCCTTCCCTCCTTCCCTCCCTCCCTTCCTTCCTTCCCTCCTTCCCTCCCTCCCTTCCTTCCTTCCTTCCTTCCTTCCTTCCTTCCTTCCTTCCTTCCTTCCTTCCTTCCTTCCTTCCTTCCTTCCTTCCTTCCTTCCTTCCTTCCTTCCTTCTTTCCTTCCTTCCTTCACTTGTATGAAAGAAGAAAAAGGTGAAGGAGAAAAGATCAGGCTAAGAGGAATCAGGCTGAGTAGATAAACCTGCACTTCCACTTTATTTCCTTTCCCAGTGAGTGAGGTAAAAGACACTGTTGGTTAGGGTGGAAAAGACATTTGGTATCTGTAGAGGCAGTGTGGAACACTGAGAAGTCTGGACCTGGAGTCAGGAGGAGCCCCAGGGTTTGAATTCTGCCTCTGACCCTCTTATGTGTAATGATAGACACTTAACTGGGAGCCTCAGTGTTTTCATCTGTAATATGAGAGCCATAATGCCTGGCATACCTATCTTATAACATTATTGTGAGGTGGTACATGGCATGGACGTTGTAAACCCTAAATTGCTAACCAAGTAGCAACTGTTATTTTCTTCTTTTTTCTTATGTCTTCTTGGCCACAGAACAGATATAACCTTAGTGTTTGACATAATGCAGATGTTCTTTTAGGCAGAAAGAATGGGGTAGAGGTGGCATACATTTCTTTCTACTGGCCTTACAGATCTGGTAATCTGGGGGAAAAGAAAAAGAAGAAAAAACAGGCAGAGGTAGGGCAAGAAGGTTGGAGTCGTGCTTCTCAACAAATGAAAGTCTATCAACTAGTTTATGATAAGGTAATCATGTTTCTGAGTCATTTTCATGAATCTACATCCATAAACCTCCCTCATTAAGTGGTAAGTGTTCTTGTTTTATCTTAATTCATTTTTTATATGTTTGTGGATTCCTGTGTTTATCGCTATTTCCTTGGGTCCATATGCTAGATGGCAAAGCATGGCAAAGCATTGATAACTTTTTGCCTCCAGACTGTTTCACCATGTTTTCTTAGTGTGTGTGTGTGTGTGTGTGTGTGTGTGTGTGTGTGTGTGTGTGTGTGAGTGTATGTAGGGTGTGGATTGGGGGAAAGGGTTGCCTTGTGGTTAGTGCTACTTCTCTTAGTCTGTCATAAAAAGTTTTGTCTAACAATGCAGGAAAAATAATTTTTTAAAAATATTAATAATTTGGAAGTTCTTTAAGGTAATCCTTATTCCCCCTCTTTCTCCTCTCACAACCAATCCTATGAGACAGGTAGTATAAATATTACTACAACCATTGTACAGATAACAAAACAGAGGCTCGGAGGAGTTGTGACTTAAGTTAAATGACCAAAGTTAAATGACAAGCAATGGCTAGGATCCACATTGTCTGACTCTTAACTCTAGGGCTCTATTTATAGTAACGTTATCTCTCCTAAGGACAAAGTTTAGCTCTGAAGAATTTAAAAGTTTCCTTTACTTGTAGATGAGATTGTTCCCTTGCTCTATGGGTCATGTAATTTTGATTATCTTTTGCCCATTCCCTCCCCATACCTGAAATGCATTCATTCCTCTTGCCTCTGAGAATCCTTTTCTTTCTTTCAAAATTAGTTCAAGCTCCATTTAAAAAAAATATGAACTCTTTCCTCATCCTTGCCAGTCCTTCTCCAAATTACCTTGTATTTATTTTACATATATGTTCTATATATACAACAAACAACAAAAATATACTTACATAAATGTTGATTTCCCTATGGAATTTACGTTCCATGAGGGCAGACACTCAAATCTTTCTCTTTTTATTACCAGCACTAAGCTTAATGACCGGTACATAATGGCACTAATAAATGCCTACTTGCTCGCTCACATGTTCCATGAATTATAGCTACATAATGGAAAAGAATGATGTGAAAACTGGGCATTTGAACTAGGGAGCATCGTGAGGGAGGCTCAGTAGTTCCACAGTTTTACTCCCTGTCTGTTTTCTCCTTGTGTCATCAAGGGGCATCTTGCGCCCTAAAAGTGCTATAAAAGATTGCCAAGGTGGTGTATGATGCAAAGGAGAGCCAGTCATGTAGCAAGGCAGATAGAACACACGGCCAGTCTGCTGGTTACACTGGTATCCGTAAAAAAGAACCAGAAGGAGAACTCTCAGCACGTTGGGGTATCTCCGATCTTTCTGTAAAGTATTTTCTTGGAGAAGTCATGGATTCAGCCGTCTCTCTATTTAGATTGTTCTCAGATCTATTTATCCACACCTAATGTCTCCTGATCTCCAGTTTCTCACCTTCAATTGCCTACTATACAAACTTTACGTCTCCTCTTAAACTCAATATGCCCCAAACTTAGTCATCTTTCCTCTAGAATGCTCTGCTCTTGCCAACTTTCCTGTTTCTATCAAGCATACCTGTCATTGTCTCAGTCATCTAAGTTTTCTGTTTTCCATGACTCCTCATGCTACTCCGCCATCTAGTCTATTGTCAATTCTTATCCATTTTACTTCCACAAGACCCCTTGCATATGCTTCCTTTCCTCCCCTGATACTGGTGCCACTCTAATTCAGGTTCTTCTCAACTCACATTTGGACTGTTGGCCTTCTGGTTGGCCACCTTGTCTCAAGTCTTTCCCTACTCAGGTCTATCTTCCACTCAATTGTCAAGCTGATCTTCCTAAAATGCAGGTTTGACCATGTCACCTCTCCCCCCACTCCATGGCTCCCTATCCCACCAGAATCAAATACATCTCTGGTTTTAAAAGGCCTTTATAACCTGGATCCTTCCTACCTTTCCAGTATTCTTGTAACTTCTTTCCCCATGTGATCCAGTGACTGACCTCCTTGCTGCTCCTTGCATAACACACTCCATCTTCTGATGCTGTGGATTTTCACGGGTTGTCCTTCATGCCTAGAATTCTCTCCCTCCTTACTTCTCCCTTCTGCTTTCCTTCTTACCTCAGCTAAAATCCTACCTTCTGCAAGAAACCTTTCACAGTTCTCCTTAATGTTAATTCCTTTCCTTTTAGAATACACACATATACACACTCACATGTGCATATTCATGCATGTATATAGATATGTATTATATATACACAGATATATATGTATATAAACACATATTTTCTTTTTACATAGCTGTTTACATTTTGTGTACCCCACTTAGATTTTGAACTTGAGGACAGGGGTTTGTTTCTGCCTGTTTTTGTATCCTTAGAGTTTAGTACAGCATCTGGCACATAGTAGCTGCATAATACTTTTTGACTCACTCTCTATGCACCTCAGTTTCCTCATTTGTACAATGAAAAGATTGGACTAGATGGATTCTAAGGTCTCTTCCACTTTAAATCTATGACTATGAGTTTATTCAATTCTATCTGTTAAGATAGGTAGGGCAGAAATTATTAGCCCCCATTGGCAAAAAGAGTAAATATTATACTGGAATTTCGTGTTAGATGAAGCTAAGCTTTTCCTGCTGACATCTAGATGACTGTTCTTCCAGAGCATGCTAACTAAGATTTTGGGACATTCTTGTTTTCTTGTGTGTTAAGAATTATTTCAAAAAATACTTGGTAACATTCTTCAAACATTTAAAATATGTATTTAATATTCATGAAAGTCATTGGACTACCAGATGTGCAGTCCAGAGTTTATTTACTCCCTAATTCAGGACTAAAGCAAGCAATAACATTGAAGGCAGCGTTATTCTTCCTCTACTTTGGCCAGACTTGGAATACACTGAATGGTTGGCCTCCCTTGGGATTGCTCCAAATATATATCAATACATGAGTTAAATCAAGTAATTGACAAGCATAGATTGAATGTCTACTATGTGAAGGGTATTTTGTTAGCCGCTAGGGATACAAAAATGCATGAGACATATTTTTCTTTCCTGTAAGAAATTTATCATCTTGTTGGGGAGACAGAACATAGTCCTCTATGTACCTATAAGGGCTAAAGACGCTATTACATAAAAGAGAGAAGAATGATTAGAAATCCATAAGTTAGGGTCTGGATCATATTCCAATGAGTAAGATCAATTATTTGTTTTGAGGAACTTTATTTTGGACTCTTTGTCATTAATAAGTAGGAATAAATGAAACTGTTTTGGGGTTTTTATGTTCCCTAGCCTCTATTGAATTTTTTGTTTTGATGCTTGTATTCAAAGTACAGTGTCTCATTTAAATAATAATAGCTAACATTTATATGGTATCTTCTATGTGCCAGGCACTTTGCTAAGCACTTTACAAATATTTTCTTACTTGATCTTCACAGCCACCCTGTGAGATTGGTGTTATTATCTCCATTTTACAGTTGAGGAAACTGAAGCAAACAGAGATAAGCAGCTTGACCAGGGTCAGGTAGCCTATTAAACTTCTAGCAGCCTACAAGATGTTGCCAAATTTATTCCAAGTATGCACAATATTTATTAAATATCTACTATAATCAATGTATTCTCAAGAAAAATTTATTAAATGAGCAATCACAAAATGATTTACTTCTCCTTGAAGTTTATTTAAGTTGAATGTAGGGCTCATTTATCCTGGGAACAGAACTTGTCTGGAGATTTTCCTAGGGTACTTGTCCACAGAGCAGGTGGGACCAAAATCGAGGAGTATCTCCTAGGGGAACCTGGGATTGTGGAGTCTGCAAAACTCCAGCATCTTGATCTCTATCCCTCCCTTTTCCTTCTCAATAGGGAAGCAGACAGCTCCCTTATGGATTCTTCTTAGTACTTATCTACTTCAACCCATTTTAATTCCCTATTCATATTAAGGTGTAGATGATTGATGATATAATATTACCTATAGTATTATCAGTAAACATAATATATAGTATTACATAATATATAAAATTTGTTTGGGACATGACAGCCACTTTGGCTGTAGTCCTTCAGTAGCAAAAACCTACTGGGGGCTACAACCCTATAGTACCAGTGTCACAAAGTTCTGAACTTCAAGTGCCAGGGAAAATGGTGCTGCAAGACCTTTCACTGCCTGTTCTAGTCCAGAGAACTGAGAAATAGGATACAAAGCATGTGGGGAGCTGTGTAGCACTCCACCAAATGTGAGGGAGAGAGCGTAAGATACAGCTGAGCCTAGATCAGACAACCCAAAAGTCATTTGGGGCAGAGAGCTAGGCTGGTAAACCATGAATTGATTGCTCAGTGTGGGAGGAGACTGAGATGCTTTGAGATCTAGCTCCTAAGGAAACCACAATCAGAGGGGAAGAGGTCAGAAAGTGAGTGATAGGGAAAGTGGAGTTGGAAAGGGGAGAGGGAGATTAACATTACCAGAGATTTCAGGAAGAGGAAAATTCAGACCTTGAATATAAATAGATAAATCAACAGAAAAAAACCCAATAATTACAGGAGTAAATATGACCTCTAGATATGCTTACTATGCAAGTAAAACTTACTGATCCTGAAGGTAGGATGAATGGAAATAACATAAGTATCATAGATCTTCCAGAAGATATAACAGGACAAAAAACCTTAACACTGTAATGCAGGAAATAATAGAATAGAACTGCCCTGAACTTCTGAACATAGAAATAAAATTCCAATTAAGAGATTCCCCAGATCACCTCTAGATAAAAAAACACACTTAAGACTGCAAAGTACAAACCAGTGGTGAAATTTAACAATTCATTTCCAAAATAATGAGTTCTACAAGCCTTTAGGAGAAAAACCTTCAAATATAAAGGAAAATATATTCAAACAATGCAAGACTATTCTGGACCTTCTAGAAAACATAGGATGGAAAGGAATCATGAAAGCAATAGACCTCAGGATGTAGGCCAGGGTAATCTACCCTGCCAATGTGAGCTTAACCATACAGGAAAAAAGATGGATGTTCAATAATAAAGAATAGTTTGAAACATTTTTAGAAAACTAGAATTAAAGAAATTATTTGCTTTTCAAATACTCTAAATAATAGAGTGAGTAAATGTGACATGCTAGGACAGTAACAGCAACAGAATAACTGATACAGTTACAGAACAGAGTAAGAGATATCTTTCTAAATATACACAATAAGATAGGCATGAAGATAGGAATCTGGTAGAAGTAACAGTGAAAAGGCCCACAGAAACATGGACAGAACATGATGATACCCTGTTTACAGGTGAATCAATGCTTTTTTTTTTTTTTTGGTAGGACAACATTACAATGTAGGGGGAAGGGACCAGGGACATGGGGGGGGGGGGGGTGATTCGCCTGGATTGATTAAGGGCTAGCCATGAGAGGAAGATGATCTCTACTGTCTCAGAAAAAAATACAGTGAGTGTGGACGAAGAGGAAAGGATTGGAAAGGGTGAGAGAAAGGCAAGAAACCTTACTTTGGAGGTGGGAGAGAGTTTTACTGATGAATGCACCTAGGAGTCAAGAGAGATGGTTAATAAAGAGTGATGGGGAACTTACAGTGGATGAGGCTTAAACAATTTAATGCTTGAAAGGTCTGCTTGTCTACAATTGTTGGGGTGGGGGTGGCTGGGGGTGAGTGGGAGTGGTTGATCCCTGGAGTCAACTGGAACCTAGAGGAGAGAGCATGGACACAGGGAGATTTTGAGGCAAATACATAAAGGAAAGTATAGGTCAGTGGTGGGCTGAATAATTAAGGGGGTGGTGGGAGAGGGACTTTACCTGTCCTCTTTGACACCTGAAGTCATTAGCATTGTTCTTCCCGAGTTAAGCACAATGGAAAAGGGAAATCCTACAAGGGGATGGCAGAAAACTCCTTGAAGGGAGAGCCTAGAATGAATATTCTGAAAGTTTTCAGAGAAAAGAGACTGACTAGATAATTACAAGGGTCATGAATCAAGAATTTATGTCTAGAGTATACAGTAAGAGAAGATGCATAATGACGAGAGTGAGAAAAATGCTTTCTGGAAAGGGGCACAAAAAATTAAAAAAAACTAGTGAAAGGAAGGAGAGGAAGGGGGAATCTACTTGACTAACTGAGGAAGAAAAGGAGGGAGAAGAAATATGTAACCAAATAAAAGAAGGAAAGAAAAAGGCACTAATAAACAAAACCATAAAGTGAAAAGGTTAACAAATAAATAAGAAGGCATCTGGGATGAGGAGAATAGAGCCAGTGGGGAAAAGGCCACTTTAAAAAGTGATTAAAGTAAATGGAAGAACATTATACTTTGTTTGCTGTAGGAGGAAGGGAGAGGGAGATCATAATTTGAAAAGAAAAAATTTTAGAGATATGTAGGAAAACAATCCTAACTCATAACTTTAAATGTGAATGGATTAAGTTATCCTATAAAATGAAAAATGACATTGAAAAGAAAACTATCCTACAATCTATTGCTTACAAGAAACACAGCTTTTGAAAAATAGACATATGCAAAATAAAACTGAGGTGGAGAAAACAATTACTATGCATCGAGCCCAAAAAAGCAGGAATTGCCATCATGCTATTAGACAAAGAAAAAATAAACTTTCAAAAAATAAAAAAAGGATACTATATTATGCTGAACTATGGACAACCAAACAGTACCAGCAATAAACTTATGTTTCAAATTCCTTAGCATCCAAATTCATAAAGGAAACACCTGATCTTCAAAAAGACATAGTAAAATAATAGCAACAGGAGACTTCAATATCCTATCAATTTTGCATAACAAAAAGATAAAAGGAAAACATAGAACTGAGAAAATTTCTGGAGAAACTAGAGGTAAAAGACTTGTAGCATTTTCTAAGTAGAACTGCAAAGAAATATACATGTTATGTACCACATGGAACTTTTACAAAAATTGACCATTGACAAAGGCCTGGAGAAAAAGCAAACAAATATAAAAAGGCAGAAACAGTATACCCTTTAAGAGACCATAACCTGATAAAAGTAGAAATTAGTAGAGGGATCAAAAATAGAAGATATGGACCCGAATAGAGACTTAAGAATGAAATTTTAAATAAGTGGATCAAAGAGCAAATGATAGAAACAATGAATAACTATGTAAAATAAAATGATGATAAAATGACATAGCAAAGTTTTGGGGATACAGTCCTGGGAGGGAAAGGTGACAGAAATCATGTTGTTGCAAACATACTTTAACAAAATAGAAAAAGAAAGAATTAAGTAACTGAATATTCATTTTTGAGATTAGAAAATCAACAAACAAATAAAACTAAAATAACCACAAGAGCAGATACTGGACTTTAGAGGAGAAACAGATGAATTGGAAACAAAATTTATAGAAATAATAAAAACAAAGCTAGCTCTTTTAGACTAATAAAATAAAAAGGTGAAATCACAGTATACTAGAATAAAAAATAATTACTGTGAATATGCACACTTAAATGCTAACAAAACCAAGAACACAAATAAAAAATACCTTCAAAAATGCAAAATATTCAATGTTTCAGAAGACCAGATAGAAATCTTAAACAGCCCAATTTCAGAAAAGGAAATAGATATAGCTGTAAAGTAACTAACAAAGGAAAGATTCCTGGTCCTGATGCATTCAAAGAGGAATTCTATCAAACTTTTAAAGAACAGTTAGCAACCATAATTCACAAATTATTCTCAAAAATTGAGAAAGTATCCTATCAGAATCTTTTTATGAGACTAGTCTTCATACCCAAACCAGGGAAAGATAAATCATAGAAAGACAATACTGGTTCAATGCGATTTTTGAACACTGAATCAAAAATTTAAAGCAAAATCCTGCTGAACAGATTATATTATCCAAGAAATCATTCTTTTTGATCAAGCAGGATTTATATTAGATATGCAAGGATGGTATAACATTAGGAAAACAACACAATCATAATAAAAATCAAAACATTCAAAATCAATGATGATCTCAATAGATAAATGAAAAAACAAAGTACAACACTCCTTTATGCTAAAAACCTTACAAAGGATAGGTATAGACAAACTTTTTTTTTTAATATCATAAAAATCACCTATCTGGAAACAAAAGCAACCATCATAGGCAATCAGGATACACTAGAACCTTTTCCAGTAAATATGGGAGTGAAGCAAAAATGTCCACTCTCCTCACTATTTCCTGGAACGGTTACAGGCTGCCAGATGGCTCAGTGGATAGGGAACTGGGCATGGAGTTACGAAGACCTGAGTTCAAATGTGGCTTCAGGTACTTACTAGCTTTGTGACCCTGGACAAGTCATTTAACCTCTGTTTGCCTTAATCCACTGAAGAAGGAAATGGCAAACCATTTCAGTATCTTTGCTAGAACCCATGGACAGTAAATAACTACAAAAAAAGGTAGCAATAGCAGTTAGATAAGAGAAAGAAAGGAATACAGATAGATTGAAAGAAGATAGTACTTTGGTTCATGAATTTATAGAATACTGCTGTGCTATAAGAAATGATAGGTGTAATGAATACAGAGAAACATGGGAAAATCTATATAAAGTGCTACAGAGTGCAGTAAACAGCCAAGAAAAGAATATACACAGTAACTCCAACAATGTAAATAGAACAGTGACAGCAAAAAAGATCCGAAGTAAATGTAATAAAATTATAAAAATCAAGTGAGACTCATGAAGGAATATGAGAAAACACTCCCAACCTACCACTTTGTGGAGGTGTGAACATTACACTTTCAAACTTTTCAATGTGTTCATCCGTTGTGCTACTTTCTTCCCTAAAAACTATTATTTGTCATGTGGAATGGCTCTTGGAGAAGGTTAAGGAATGGGTTATAGGAAATAATTATGGTGATGTAAGAAGCAGAAATTATCAATAAATATATCAAATATATTCAATTGGCTTGTTGTTACAATATTGAAGTTAGAGTATAAATTGTTCTTTGATTCTGCTTAATTCACTGTGCATATAAATCTTCCCAGGTTTTTTTCTGGAACTTTCTCTTCATTTGTTCTTTTTCCATTACATCACAATCATACTCCATCACATTAATATTCAACAATTTGTTCAGCCATTTTCCTGCTGAGTATCCCCTTTGTTTCCAGGTTCTTGCCACAAAAAGAGCTAATAGAAATGTGTGTGTGTAGACACACACACACACAAAAGTGTTTTGCTTTTTTGCTTTTTCGTTTATCTTCTTGGGTTATAGGCCTAGTCGTGGTATTTTTGGGTTACAGGGAAAAGGTATGCACAATTTAGTAACATTTGGAGTATAATTCCAACTTATTTTCCAGAATGTCTATACCTATTCATTGCTTCACCAACAGTGCATTAGTATGTCTGTTTTCCCACAGCCTACAACTTATGTCATTTTCCTTGTTTGTCCAGTTTGCGGACAATCTGATGTGCATGAGGTAGAACCTCAAAGTTACTTTAATTTGTATTTCTTCAATTATTAGTGTTTTGGCATGTTTTGAAATAAATCACTTTTTACTACTAATTTGAGACAGCCTCTTTCTTTAATCTCCCTGGATTTGCCTTACTGTTTTCTTTTATAAGGCTCTTCTGCTAAGATCGCTGGGAATACAACCACAGGCCTCTTGTGGGTGAAAAGAGAATGAGTCCCAACACTTTGCAAAGCCAGCAGAGATGGCTGTTGAAGAGTGACATCTGTGAATGGTTTCTCATTGCCTTGCAAGCCATTCGAAATGCTTCTTATGTTGAAGTGGTTGCTGTTGACAGAACTTTCCACTGACCTAAACTTTTGTTGAAAACAATAAACCAACAACCCACTCTAGCAATCACACAGCATGATTATTCAAGTCAACACATTCAAACCTACAGCTCTGAGAACATGTTCATGGTCCAGCTGCTCTTCTGTGGCTGAAATGGCAGGTTCCATCAAAATCATAAATCATCATTGCTTGGTGAGTTGCTCAACATTTCCCCATCTGGGACTGCTACGTAGGAAATGCCATTGGACAAGATGAAAACTTCAATGACAATAGGAATTAAAACTACATTAAAGCTGCTTAGTGGAGTACAGTCCATTCTCTCAATTCCCCCTTGTCAAAGTTAGCACAGAAAACCTAATCTCAAAGCCTGGAGAAGCTGCAGAAACCTCCAGAATTCAGAGTTTAAATTACAAAATAAATAAAGACATTTCAAGGAGTGCCCACAGCATCTGGAGTGGACAAAAGTGGAGGCACATTTGTCCTTATAAGACTGAAGAGTGTCACGAATGGTGCCTAATGGGGCAATAAGTAGTGAGAGCTCCTGTCGGGAAATGCCCTGCATAAGCCAGCACAGGTTAATTGTAGGGTACCTGTGGAGCCACATATCAGTGGAGGACAAAGTTGCCTTGTGTCTAGATTTAGCTGAAGTATGGAATGATTCTAATACTTCATGGACTTAGAAGGGGCTTTTTATTATGGCAGAGCACTAGGATCTTTTGGAGTATTCCTCCTATTGCAGGAAAAAAGGGAGGAGAGCAGGGGAAGAGAGAGGAGAGGAAAGGAGAGAGCTGGAGAGGGAGGGAGGAAGGGAGAAGGGAGAGAGAGAAAGTCCAGTAAGCAAGGCAAAAACTATTTTTGATAGAATCAGAGAATATTAGCAGGGGATGGGGTCAGTATAATCCCCTCTTTTTACAGGTGAGGAATCCCAAGTCAGAGAGGGTAAAGGACATTCAGAGTCATACAAGTGACTTAGCAGAGAGGATTCAAACCCAAGTCTTCTGTCTCCAAATCCAACGATCTTTTCACTATATGAGTCCTAGTGATTTGATTGGAAAGGACAACTAGATTTTCTGTTAGAGCATAGTAGTTTCCCCTCCTCTCAATGTGCACCTACACATATGAACAATAACTAGTCTTTCAGCATTTGGGGCACAGTCTTCCCTTCCAAGGTGTGTGGGTACAAACAGCTCCCTGAGCCTACCTTCAGGCTACGTGGGACTGAACCATTCATCTTTATAGAGGCAGGGCAAAGATCAAAATGTATTGTCCCTAGACAAAAACAGACGAACCCTTTTAATGATTAACATGTAATACTGTTATTGGAGTGCTGAGTCCTTTTCAGGGGCTGTAAGGTGACAACAACCCTAGAGGCTCTCGTGGTTTTTGGCCATGAAGCAAAACAATTTTATAGCAACTCTGTAGTTCACTGTGAAAATTCAGGTGCTTGCTATTAATGCTCTGTGATAGTGAGGAATGAGTACTGTACTGAAGCAACCCTATGATCTAATTCTTGTTGGAGCGTGACTCACTTTATTTCTTCTTGCCCTTCCAAGTCATCCAACAGTGGCTGAATTAATTGAATTGTCATTTGTTGCTTTATTTCACAGTCTCTGTTGAGAGTTAGGACTGACGGGGAGGCAGATACGGGGGTTTATAGGTGGAAGAATTTTCTAACAGGTAGAGCTGTCTGATGATAGAATGGGTTGCCTTATAAAATAATGAAACACTAGAAGTATCCCAGCAGAAGCTGGATACTGTAGAGTTTAGGGATGCTATAAATGGTATGTTGGGAGACTGGATTAGATGACCTCTGAGTTGACTTCCAACTCTATGATTCTGTTTGGGAAATGAGAGGTAAAGGCATATAAATGACCTACTGGCAGTATATCCATGGAAAAAGCTCTATCATCTTGGCCAGGTAACCCAGTCCAATGGGCTCCCATGTCTTGGGATGAAGTCATTCCATTGAAACAATTTGTTCTTGAAGAACTGGTAGCTTTTGTTTTCTGACTGTCTTATGTATTCTCCCCCAAACAATTCCATTCATTGTGAAATGGGAAGTTTTATATCAAACGTGGAACATTTGCAGACAAGTTTTGTTGCCAGCTCTGATATGATCTCTCTTTTTTTTAATTGCTGTCGATGATGACGTGATCTACCACAATTTCATTAGGCAGACTTTTTAGATAACCAGCATTTAAGTCTCAGTACACCTTTGAATGTATTTCACAACAGTTAACAGTTCACTAAAGTTTGGACAACAGAATCATCCCATAGGAATGTTCTTCCTCAGAGTAGAAAAAAAGATCAGAATGTGGCACTTGGAGTCATAAACATTTAGAGCTAAAGGAACTTAGAAACCATTTAATGTAAAGCTCTTTCATTTAACAGATGAAAAGACTGAGTCCCAGGGAGGGAGACTGATTCTCCCAGTGAGTTAGTGACAGAGTTGTGTCTATAAACCAAGTCTCCTGAGTGTCAGCCCAATATTTCCATTACATTATTTTGGAGACTTCATGACAAATTTTAATACATTTTCTTATATGCAAGTTTTTCTTTTTCTTTCATTTCTTTCCTGGATTTGCTTCTGATTCCCCTCACTTTTCCAACCCACCTTCTCCACGTTGCTTCCAAGCTAGTTTGTAACCATTTTTTATGTTTTGTCTTTTCCCATTAGAATATAAGCTATGTGAGGGAATGGGCCACCTTTTTTTTATCTTGTACTTGTATTCCCAGCACTTAGCGTGTTGCCTGGCACGTAGTACTTAGTAAGTCCTTTTTGCTTTTGTTATTTTAGCATGGTATTGTAGTTCAACATATACGTGGCAAGCAAAATCTACTTCTGCTGCTGGATTGGGGGGATGATGTGCATAGAGCCAGATAGTCATATTGTCCTCACAGGTGTGGGGATGTTGGCATTTCCTTCTTCCTGTGACCTTACTGGTCCAACCTGCTCTTTCAGCTACAAAAGTGCAGGTGAACCATCAAAATGCTGAAAGCTGTAGGTTTGGATTTGTCCAATTGAATAACCATGCTGGGTCATTGCAAGGGTGGATTGTTGGTTTATTCTTGTCATCAGAAATTTAGGTCAACATAGAGATCTGTCAACAGCAACCCCTTCAACTTAAGAGACATTTTGAATGGAAACATACACAAAGATTTCTCTTCAAAGTCCTCCCTCTTAGTTTTGCAAGGCATTGAGGCTCATTACATTTTATCATCATTACCTCAAAACTTGCCTTTCCACCTGATTCCCAGTCAATAAATTGAGATATTGACTGTGATTTCACTGGTGTAGGAAAATTCCAGATGGGGAAACTGCTGTTTGGCATTTCTTTATGCAGTTAGAATCTTAGAGAACTGGCTAGAGCACTGAGAGGTTAAGGGACTTGCCAAGGACCACATAGTCAATGTATGTCCTGAATTCAAGTCTTCCCAGCACCCCAAGACAAACTCTCCACTATTTCACATTACTTATCAATAAATGTTAACCAGTAAATTAAACAAACAAAAATCTATAACTGCTAAGGTTAATAGTATTTTTAATCCCCTAATTCCACAGGTTGGACACAAAAAAGTCTACTGAATCCTCTCCAACTCTGCTACTTTCTTTTCCTTCTGTATCACATTATTGGTCACTGTCATCAGTCAGCTGGTCAATAAACATTTATTAGATGCCTGCTATGTACTTAATGCTAAGAATACAGAAATAGGCAAAAGACAGTCCCTGTCCTCAAGGAGCTCACAATCTAATGAGTACATCATTCCTCACTAGATAGAAGACAGGAGAAGGCAACGATCTTTCCCAGTGCCATCATCCTATTTTAAGCTCTTATTACCACTCTCAGAATATTTCATTTCCTCCAAAGATCTCTTCTTCTCTTAGTTTGGCAATGCTGCTAGATTCACCTTCCCAATCCATTTCTCATCACATCATTCTCCCTCTCAAAAACTTTCAAAGGCTCCCCACTGCCTTTTGAATAACATGCAAACACCTTAGCTTGGCACTGTTAGCCTTCAATAACTTGCCTTTATCATTTATTTTCAATCCATTTCCATGCTCTCCCTCTTCAGGAATTCTGCATTCCAGTCCAACTTGACTACATGAAGTTCCCCAAATGCACACACTGCCATTGGAATATTCTCATGTCATTGTATATGCCTGAAATGTATTCTCTCCACCTCTACCAATTGAAATCTTAATCATCCTGCAACGAGTGACTTTAATGGCACTTCCTTCAACTAGCTCATAGCCAGGAGTGACCACCTGATTCCTTAGTCCCTTCTCATAACTGTCTTGGCACTTGGCTTACTACACTTATGCTTTATCTACATGTCCTATTCCCTCCTATACCATACTAGATGATAAGCTCTTTGAGGGCTGTCTTTTTCATCTTTTTATCTTCAGTGGAAATTTAATTTGTTCCAGTACAATTGACTTTTCTCAGAGGCAAGTCAATTACTATGTTAAGGATCTTCTAGGCGACTGAAAATTAAAGAATAATTTATTCTAATGTCTCCCTAGGTATTGAGGCTAAGTGGGCAGGCTATAATTACCTTAATTATCTTTTCTTCCCTGCTAAGGAGGTGGGAATTTATCCTTTTCTAATCTTTAGAAACTTCTTTAATCCATGAGTTACTTCCCCTCAATAAAAGGAACATTGATTTAGAGCTGAAGGGATATAAAACTCCTTTAGTGGTATCCTTTCACAGACTGAGCTCCTTGAGAGCAGGGACATTTATTCCTCTTTTCTTGGGATCCCTGGTTCTTAGCACAGTGTCTGACATACAGTAAGTTCTTAATGAGTGATAGTTGACTGACTGAAGCCTGGAGAGTTGCCCTTGATTACATAAGCGTTAGGTAATGGGTCACATTATACTCATGACTTTTCCCTTGATTCCTTCACCACTTTAGGATAGGTCATCGACATTGAATCTTTTCCTTTTGTTTTAAGCTTCTCATCAGAGGTAACATTCACAAGCTACCGTACTTTGGAGTAAAGAACATTATAAAAAAGCTCCTACTTTTACTGTTTCTCTAAACCATCCTCTCCTTTTTCCTTTTCTCTCTTCTCCTGCTGTCTCTGTCTGTCTCTCTGTTTTCTTTATCTTACTATCAAGGGACTACTTTCCGCCCCCCCTCCACCCTGGGTCTGGAGGCAGCATAGGCTACTGAAAAGAGTATGGAATCTGGAGGCAGATGTCCTGAGTTTATAGTCCAGCTTTGCTGTTACCTATGTGACCGTGGGAAAGTCTCGTTTCCTCATCTGTAAAATAATGGGGTCAGACTGTGATTTGACACTACCCCCCTCCCCAACTCCCAGCTCTAAATGCTATGATCTTCTTCCTATACACTAGTGCCATTTCTTTAGACCCCTTTCTTGGCTATCCTTAACTTACTTTTTTGGGTGACTTTCTCATTTGCTTTTCCTGTCTCTGGATGTTTGGGGTTTAGCTAACTTGGCATGTTTATGTGATACCCTTTCTGTTTACATGATCCTTTTTATCTCATCCAACATTTTCTTCTCTCATTATGTCCTTTGATTTTTTTTTAAGATGACACTGAACAAGCTAAGAGGAAAACTAATACCCTAGACACTGATGCCATAAATAGTAATGTAAATATGACAATAGCATTGCACCACAAAGCCAAGACAGGGCTCTTGAGAAGAAAGAATACACAAAACTGGAGAAAGAAATACATCATATGTTGCAGTGCATGCCCCCCTCTCGCCTGACCCCCAGTCATGGGTGACCTGGAATCTAGAGGGATACACCCATCAAAACTGGCTCACTCGTGAGGTAAGATTGAGATCTGAAGCCAGGGCCCTGGAAGACCATGCTGGGCACTCTGGAGAAATGGCTTTTTGAATCTGTGGCAGTGCAAGCAGTTTCCCCAAAAGACAGTGATATAAATGTTTATTTGATGATTTGTGGCCTTGGTTTCGGGCTTAAAAGGGAAGTACATACTTCCTACATTTGGCTCTTTGTTTGTGTGGTGGATCCTAGAGGCAGCTCAACGGCTGAACCGTATTGACAATGATTCATATCCAGCTGTCACAAGCAATAGAGCTCAGTCTTTAGACTCCTCAACTCACCCAGGATCAGGAGTCAGGGTTTCTCTGTACCCCAAAGACATGATGTTAAATTGTCATTGCGGCACTATAATACTTGCTCAAGGGAGGTGACATGATTATCTTAGGGTTATATTTCGGGGTTTCCCACACATGGTTTAAGCCTCCACTTAGAAAGGTGGGGAAGTATTTCCATTGCTTGAGGCATACAGGGTTGACATTAACTTCTCATTTGCCATCTGGTTGCCACAAGCAGATGTTATAAAGAAAAAAGCTGTGTCCTCGAACAAGTTTGTGGAGCCCCAAGTTCCAATGAACCCAGGAACTGGATTTTCCCAGGTTTATCTATAATCCTAGGACCTAACAGCCTTTCGGTACCTGTACTCTTCTGTGCCACTCCTACTAGGTTTGCTCTCACCTGGCATCATTGCTGTGGGTCACCTCAGGGGGAGGCTTTTCTTGGCCTCTTCTGCCATTATCATTTAATGGATTACTTTCATATCTCTTCTTTATCAGGGACTTTAGAGCTAAGGGGAACTAGAGATGGCCAAGTCCAAATTTCTCATTTTACAAATGAGGAAACAAAAATTCATCAGTTAGGTGACTTGTCCAAGGTCACTCAGGTACTTTGAAACAAGGTTTTCTGATTACAGATTCATAACTTTTTCCACCATGCTATATGACCTCTTTCTCCTCCTATCCCCTTTCTCATATCTTCCTTTCTCTTTTCTGCCACTGCCTTTTTACTTTCCTTTCTTTCCCCTTTCTCTCTCTCTGTCTCTCTCTCTGTCTCTCTGTGTCTGTCTCTCTCTCTCTCTCTCCTCTCTTTCTTTCTCCTCTCAAATTTCTCCCTCCTTTCTTTTACTCAGCCTCTCTAGTCTTCTTTGTGCTCAGAGTATAGAACTCCACAGGGATCAGAGACTACGGTGCCTCAGAAATTTCTTCTATATTCACTCAGGGGTTTTTGCTTTTACAAGTCAATATATTCACAATGTATTTCACAAGTCAATATATTACAAGGGGTTTTTGTAAGTCAACATATTCACTATTTGGATTTCTCAAGAGCTGTTCATTTCCCAAGGATCCCTGGTCCAGCCACTGAGTGAGTGTGTGTGTGTATGCGTACAGACATGTATACACAGTGCATATATTTGTAGGGTGAAAGTGAAGGGGAACCCAGACTCTGGTGATGCTATACCCAGTTTAGATGGCAAGGATTATCCAGCCAGTAATCCTCTCAACTCTGAAAAGAAGAAGGTAAAGGTGTCCTTCTTAAAAGAACCATGCTCCAGTTCTCTAGGGGCTGTGACCCCCCACTCCCCCATGGTTTTCTATTTAATCTTATAAAATCCTGGATGTCTATAATCCAAATAAAATCCATGAAAACATGTAGCTCTCGGGGATAACACTTGACATTCATGCAGTTCATGGAGAAAAATCAGATTGTTGTATGTTTAGCAGACTGAACAAATTCACTTTGTAGTTTGTACAGTTCACACAAAAAGATTTACTGGACAGAGAGTTTGGTTTGGAGTCAAGAATACCTAAATTCAAACTCGATCCTTGACACTTGCTGTTTTTGTGACCATGGACAAATCCTATAACCCCTCTGACCCTGAGTTCCCTCATCCACATGGAATAGGAAGGAAAAAAAAAAGTATTCATGAAATGCCAACTACATAGGAAACTAGCATTTACAAAGTGCCTACTATGTGCCAAGCACCATGCTAAGTGCTTTACAAGTATCTCATTTTATCCTCACAACCACTCTGGGAGATAGGTGCTCTTATTATCCTCATATGACAGTATGAGGAAACTGAGGCAGTCAAAGGTCACATGAATTACCCAGGGTAACAGGTAATAAATATCTCTGAGGCTGGATTTGAAGTTAGGTCTTCCTGACTCCAGGTCCTATGCTGTATCCACTGTGTCACCTAGAGACAGAGACAGATAGAGAGAGAGAGACAGAGAGAGAGAATGAGAAACTGGACAGTACATCATAGCAGAAAGAATCCTGGATTTGGAGTCAGAAAACCTAGGTTTTAATACTGGCTTTGCCACTTAATGACTTGCTTGACTTGGGTTATCACTTAACTTTGCTGAGACTCAGTTTATTTTTCTATAAAAAATACTTCTACCTGCCCCAGAGGCTTATTGTGAGAAAGGACTTTGTTGATCTTAAAGCATTATGAAAATGTGAGGCCTTATTTAAAATCTTTGATGTTTATAGTGTTGAAATAGTTTCATATTGTGTGTATGGTTCTTGAAACATCAATGTGCAAAGATTTTTGGTCCTCAAATCAATACTCTATCAGTATCTTCACCACCCTGAAGGAAGGTGGTGGGTGTTTAATGTACTCAATAATTCTAATCACTTTTCCATATTACAATACAACTTTACTGGCTAAAACATACTCTTTTTTACAAACCAATGAGAACATTCTTTCTTTTTCCTTTCAGCACAACATCTCTTCAATTTGCAGGAAAGTTCTCCACAACCCAAGGCTTTGAGCTTAGTACAGCTTTCTTTAGACAAGAACATGGCTAGATCATAGATAGCATCAAGAGCTGAAAGAGACCTCAGAGATAAACTCATCTAATCCCACAAATGACTTGCTGACATAATTCTGCGTGTCCTAAGGCCATCTTGATGGACAAAAATGGCCCTACAACAGAGGACACAAGATTCCTTCCATATCTATTTAGATTTGTGCTTTTACTCTCAGAGGGATGTTATGGCTGTTTTTCAGTTTTATTCCTCCATATTTGCTTGATCATCCCCTTTTGAAGGATTAGGAGATTCTCCTGAGAAATAGCAGAAGGATAGAGGGCAATGGGATGGCCTTTTGGAAGGCAATCCAATGTTATTGACGGATTAGACCAGGAAGGGGCAGGTAGGTTGCTCTGTGTATAAAATGGGGGGCCTTGAGTCACAAAGAATCAAATTCATTCTCACATTTACCAGCTGTGTGACCATGGGCAAGTCATTTAGCCCCATTTGCCTTGGTTTTCCCATCTGTAAAATGAACTGGAGAAAGAAATGGCAAACCACTACAGTATCTTTGCCAAGAAAATCCCAAATGCAGGCATGAAGAGTTGGACATGACCAGGAAACTTAATGATGCCTGGTTCCAATTTTTTAGACTCAGAGTAAAAGAAGGGGGAATTGGAGGCTTCTATGTATCTATTCTGTATGACAGAAGAATACATATCCCTTTTTTGAGGACAGATTGGATAGCTCAGACTTTTGGAACAAGGACTTTGCTTGTACCTAAACTCTTTCTGTTGAACTAAGGCTTTACAAGGAGTAGCTCATTCTAACAGCGGTATGGTTTACTAGTACACTGCTGCTGGCAGCAGGAGACCTGGATTCAAGCTTCGCTTAGCTATGTGTGCATTCCCAAATTGTTTAACAGATCTGAATGGAGACCCAGACACCTGTACTCCATACCTAATAGTGTTGTGAGAAAAGTTTTTTTTTTTTCTCCAAATTTTAAAGCACTATAAGAATTAAAAAAGGAAAGCATTTATTAAGCACTTACTATGTGTAAAGCACTGGGATGCAAATAGAAAAGATAGTCTTATCTTAATGAGCTCACACTGTAATGAGCGAGACAATGTATTTGGAAGATTTTAGATGCAAGTCAGATTCATAGACCCCATTGTCTTTATGGTACAGTGGCCAAGCGAATTCTTAAATTCTATTTTTACAGATAACATTCAATTTGTGTTTCTAATGTTGAATGTGATTTTTTATTAGAAAGGTTAAAGGTCACAACTTTATTTATTTTTCTAAATAATTGTCTTTGAGTGAATGGATTTTCATACGAATTTTTCTTCCCCGATTTACAACAAAAGGTTGAAACATTGTTGAAGTGTAAATGCTTTGTTCATGGAACCTTCTGACACCAGAGCACAGTGTTCTCCCACCTTTACATCTTTTGCGGTGAGTTTGTACCATACAACTAGTACTTTATTGTATATTGTTCTAATTTTGATCAGGGTAGAATGCTATCTTGCTCCCTTATTGTTACACAGGAGCATGTCTTGTCTCAGGAAATTGAATGAAAGTTTCTTATCAACAGGGAGGGACCTTGTCTCAAGTACATTTCTTTGGGGATTCATAGCACTCAGAGTTGTAGTTCCAAAATCATGACTTATTAATTAAATTTTTTCCTCTGCAACAGATGTTAGATACTAAGTATGTATCTAACAAGAGGTTACAGAACATTTGTGACTGAACTGAATTAAATTCAACACAAATTTATGGAGTATTTATTATATTCAAGGCATGATATCATGCAATATGCTTTGCTGTTGTTAGATAAAAATATAACAATATGGTTTCCCCGCCTCCCACTCCCACTCCTTCCCTGAAGGAGGTGAGGATTCATTTCTTCTCATTCCATCTCTCTAATTAAAGGTTTGATCCCCCCACCCCCACAAAGAGTTAGCCTTAGTGAGGCTAACTCTATCAAGACACAGACCAAATATGATGTCTAATTGTAGGTTTCATTTTTCTCGTTACTTATCCTGGAGGTTTATCAGCAATATGTTTTTAGTTAGCTAAGATCACTCAATCACACCTCTACAAACTGGAAGTATGAGCAATTGACTTGAATGGAACAATCTTCCATTATATTTCCTGTCCTTTTTAGATTTGAAAATTTTCTATAGGTTGTAGAAGGTCATACATGACAGAGCTGAGACTTGGTTTGAGTTCCCAAACCAGTAGACTGGGATCTTTCACTTGATTTCAAGACTTTACTGACAAGAATCTTAAGTCATTTGTTTCTGACCTACTCCCTCTTGTCTTTCTCCTTACTTATAACCTTTTCCCACTTCCCAACTCAACTCCTGTTTGGCCAAATTCCCAGCTGGTCAAAAGATACTCTCCCCAGTCCAGGGATTTTAGGGTCAGCACAAGTCCCCTAATTTTTCCTCTTGTCACGGAAAGACTTCGAGTACACAAAGGTTGGTAATCATAGATTTAAATTATTTCTGCTTCTGAATAAATAGCTTTGAATAAATGAATCTTGAGTAGAAATTTTTCTCTAGCTCTATAAAACTGCAGAATTAAAATCATTCAGATGAACAATCACTAGTTCTCCAAACAAGTCTGGGCATAATTGGCCTAATTCTCCTTATTTAAACTCAGAGGTAAATAGATTATTGAACAGTTTCACAGCATATGTCATATCTTCTTCATTTAATGCGTGCATTATGAGGAGTAGCATATATTTCTCATTTAAATGAACAAGCTTTTTCAAGACTACTTATACCAGATTTCATTGCTACAAGAATTCTGTATTAGATGAGATAGAGGAGATAAAGCATTTACCAAGCATTTACTACTGTCTGGCATGGTGCTAAACTCTGGGCATACAAATCCGAGGAAAAATTAAGATAAGTCCTGACTTCAAGGAACTGACATTCTAATGGGAGGAGAGAAAAGGGATTGAACAATACACAAAAAGGAACTGGAAAAGAGTGGAGGAAATTTTTTCCCAAGAGTCAGGTTAGAAGTAATCATGACTGGTAAGGATATTTCCTTCAGTGGAAGTTCTGAGGAGGAACTCACCAGTCAGAGGAGGAGGAGGTGAAAAGGACAGAGGTATCTCTACTACAATAAGGTAGCTGGAGTTGAGGAATATTTTTTCTTTCCTCTTTCTCTATCTCTGGTCTGTCTGTCTCTCACTCATACCCATATACACACCGTCAATAAATGTTTTTGGGATTAAAAGATGAGTCTGCTCATTACTTTTGATATTCTAAAATTTAGATAAAGATCATGGAATGTAGTTACTCTTTGAATCTCAGTTTCCTTATGTGAAAAATGGGGATAATTCTGTTTACACTACTTCTCTCATGGTATTGCTTAAGGAAAGTGCTTTGGAAACCTGAAAGTGCTATGGAGATATGAGCTATTATTGTCCCTACCTAGGATTTATTAATTCAATAGTAAGTTTCCCAGTTAACTAAATTCTTAGTGGTAGGCCATAGAATTAAAAGATTGGACAGAAAAGGCATTCCTTCTTTGGAAACATTTAAATGTGACAAGCACAGCCACAACATGTGATAGATACAGTTCATTGGCTGCTGTATCTTTCAATACAGAGAGGTTATCCATGGTTATGTGCTTGAGTTTGAATAAGGTGTTTTGCTCCCCAGGCTAGTGGTCTTTCCACAATGCCATGCTGCTTCTCAGCTCACATTCCTTTTTTTCTGATGAAAAGGGATGTACAGTCAGAATGATGGGATAAAGTGTCCTCTCCTCTCTCTGACTTTGACAGTTTTCTCCTCCTGCAGAATTCCCCAGAGGCAAGTTAGTTCCTATTCTCCCAATATGGTTGCACATCTTTTGCTTCCGTTGAATACAGTACAGTCATTCTTCAGTGCTATAAACTGGAGGGCTCACATGCTGAAGGTCACTGTGCTCAGAGATATTTTATAGCCTGTAAGCACACCAGCCATTTACAATGAGACATCTTGAGGTCATGAATCATCTCACTGATAACCTCTTATTTGCAGTTACACAAGAGGGGAAAAACGTACTTCCATTATTTTTGCTGTTACATTTTGAATTGAGTCGTCTCCCTCTTTCCCTCCCAAGTTCCCATTAGAGAAGGACAACATTTGACATAGTTATATATGTGGAACCATTCAATACATACTTCTTTTTCTGGAGGGAGATCGCATTTTCCTTCATAAGTCCTTTGTAGTTGGTTTAAATGATCATAATTCTTAAAATAGCTTAATCATTCACAGTTACTCTTCAAACAATATTGCTGTTGCTACATACAGTTTTCTCTCGGTTCTGCTCATTTCACATGTCTTTCCATGTTTTTCTAAAGCTAACTTATTCATCATTTCTTACAGCACAGCAGTATTCCATCATAGTCATATACCACAATTTACTCAGCCATTCCCTAATTGAAGGGCATTCCCTCCCTTTCTAATTCTTTGCCATGAAGAGAGCTGCTATTGTATATTAGACCATAAAGTTATTTTCTTTTTTTTCTTGATTACCTTGAGAAATTGAACTAATATTGGTATTGCAGGGTCAATGGATATACACAGTTTTATAATTTTTTATGCATAATTCGAAATTTCTTTCCAAAATGCTTGGATCAGTTCACAATTCCACCCACAGTGTATTAGTGTCCCAATTTTTCTGCAATCCCCTCAATATTTGTCATTTTCTCATTCTATCATTTTTGCCAATCTATTAGGTGAGACAGTACCTCAGAGTTGTTTTAATTTGCATTTAGATCATTTTTTCATATTGCTACATATAGCTTCGATTCCTTCTTCCAAAAACTGCCTCTTTCTATCCTTTGGTCATTTATCATTTGGGGAATTACTCATAATCCTATAAATTTGTCTCAGTTCTCTGTATATTTGATATATGAGGCCTTTTCTGAGAAAATAGTTGCCTCTTTCCTAACTTTTCTTCTTTTGCCTATATTAGTTTTATTTGTACAAAACCTTTTTTAATTTGATGTAAGTAAAATTATCTGTTTTATGGCCCATGATCCTTGTTGTCTCCTGTTCATTCACAAATTCTTCTCTTATCCATAAATCTATTGGTAATATATTCTATTCTCTTCTAATTTACCTAAGATGTTTCCCTTTATGTCTAGGCTAGGTTTCCATTTTGACCTTATCTTGGTAAATGATGCAAGATATTGGTCTATACTTATTTTCTGCCAGATTATTTTCTACCTTTCCCAACAATTTTTTTTTTTTTACCATATAGTGAGTTCTACTTCCACTCTTGCTGGTGAGAAAATATGCCTTTGTCTTCCTTCATGACCTCCTCTTTAGAGAGTGATTGAGAAGTCCCAGGATGGTGGATGGGGGAGAAGAAAAAAGTCCCCATTGAAAAAATTTTCTGGGATGAACCTAAAGAGGATCTCTAGGACATCACTTTGTGGCCCTGGTTCTTTAGCACCACTTTGATTTGACCCCTAAGAGTTTCTGAGGCATCAGAGAAAGAGGAGTAAGTAGGTCTTCCATTTTCATTGGCACAAACCTCTGCTATAAATATATAAAAATTCCGGAACTTGACCTAGGTAAAATGATAAAACTAGTCAGTGTTTGTCTGAATAATTTTCCTCCATGGGATCATAAACCTAGAGGCCCTTATATGTATGAGAGAACTCATGCTAAGAAATCTGGAATGACTTGTCTAGACTAGGAAGTTAAGAGGTTATGAGTACCAGGATCTGACTCCATTCTTTAGATTGGTACCAAAAGTCTTTGCTCTTTAGATGTACATCACTCTTTCATCCTTAGTAACCCAGTACCTTTATGCAGTCCCATACTGCATTATTTCATAGTGTGGCTCCTTACTTAGCCCTATGAACTCTATAAGATACACATCCTAGTATTTTACCAATCCTGTATTCCCCTAGTTTATCTTGAATTTTCTTTGAACTGAATTCTTTAAGTCTAATAGGCCTACTAAAACTAAAGGTGACTGTATCATGTATTTGGGGTAGAATAGGTGCCTCTATCTTTGGTGTCGAATTCTTGAACTATAGGCCAAGATAATACCTGTCTTTTTAAAAAAACAAACAAACAAACTTCTAGTCATTTAGGGGATGGAAGTTCATCTTTCTTCAAGAAATAGATTTAGTTAACCCCAACCTGACTTGACTATGGATGAGTGCTAGCTCTCCCAACATGTGACCAGAAAAAAGAGGAAAAGAGAACCCTGGAGTTTGCAAAATTAAACTATTCTTTGAGGGCTTCGAAATACTAAGAAATATCAGAGTAGGAGGATGGTTTTGATGCATAGTGACATAAATCTCCAGAGAAATCAAGTCCTTGATGCCCCATGAACTCCATGAAAAATGATAGCCTTGAATCCAGTATGCCACACTGTCATTCTCTTCCTAGCTATGAACTACTTCTTATTCTTGCTTGGCACTATTGGTTCTTCACTGAGGGGCCACAGCAGCTGAAAATTTCATGGGGGTAGAGGGATAGGGGTTGGAGTGGGAAAACGTATTGGTCTAATTCTCAGAAAAGTGTCTTCTGGCTACTTCATCCCCCTTGGTCATATTGTAGAAGGGGGTTCTTTATAGGTGGAGATTGGACTGGATTCTATCCAGTGACACAATGGTGATCCAATTATAGTCCTTTTCTCTCCCATCCTGGTGTGTGGAAGCCTTGTAAAGGCAAAGTAGTCTAGTGGAATGGGAATTAGCTAGGGAGTCAGCAGACCTGGGTTTGGATCTAGGCTCTCCTTCATCTTAGCCATGTGATATATGCCAAGTCATTTAACCACTTCGATATGCATTGCGCTTCCAATATCTATCTCTCGGGGCTCTGGCTGAGTTTCTTGGCGCCACTCCTTTGACAAAATGTTTGTATAGCACTATGTTAACCTTAGGAGAGTTATGTAAATATAAGTTTTTCAAGATCTTATTGCTGATTCATTATGTTTGTCCTATTTGCAATCTGCCATTTGCTTTGTTTATCGTTTCGTCCAGTTGATGGTGCCAAGAAAAAGTGTAGGTCTCAGAGAAGAGGAAGCTTCACGTTTCAGTGATGTGGACCATCATTTTGGTACCTGCTGACTGCTAATTGCCAGCTTAATCCTTCAGCTGGGGTGCAGCTGGGGGGATCTGCCAGTTGACACAAGGAATACACAGAATGATGAAGAGACCGTAGTGTATTTAACTGGCTTAATGACTGTATAATTACAAGTCTCCCTAAGTGTTCTGCTACAATTAGAGCTCATCATATCCTCACAACATGACAGGCTTAAAAAATATGTAATTACAGGCTACCTCATTATTTGGTTTGAATATGGTTGGGGGTGGGAGGAAGGGGAAGAATTATTTTGAACAAAATATGTCTACACCAGCATTGTTATCTTACCAAGTTCTCCAGACAAATAAGAGCTCCACAGAGTAGTATTTTCTATGAAAGGAGGCACCATATTGGGGTAGAAAGAGTATGTGATTTGTAGTCAAGTATTGGTTCTGTCATTAATTACTCAGATATGTGCCTTTAGACACTTATGTTTGTATTGCCTTAGTTTCCTCATTTGTAAAATATGAGAGTTGCATGGATTTGTCCATTAGACTATGAGATCCTTGAGAGCAAAAACTGTCTTTTGCCCTTTTTTGGGGGGCGGGGGGAAGTATTCCCAGGGCTTCATAGTACCTACCACATACTAAAGGCTTAATAAATATTTATTGTCTGACTGACTGGATCAGATGATTTTATGGTTCCTTCTAGCTTTGATATTCTATGGTTTTAAAACAACAACAGGACCTCTTCCTTCTCCCATTATGATATGATACAATTTTAAGACTTTTATGGTGTGGATGAATGATGCTTATTATGAAATACCAAGATGCACATTTTAGGTGTTATGCTGTAAAGTAGTGGTATGAAACTCAAATAGAGAGGCGGTTACGGAATGGTAGGGGCTGCATATTGAGCTGGAAAACTCCATATTAACTCTATTTATGCTCTACTGAATTTTTTATTAATTTTGTTAAATATTTGCCAATTATATTTTCATCTGGTTTGGACTTTACTCCTGAGTGTGGGATGCAGCAGTTCAGCCTGTTGACTGCATGTTTGACACTTCTATCGTAAAGGAATTTTATCTCAACTTGATGACTTTGATTTTAGGTCTTCTTTCTGAGCACACCACTAACAAGACTTGCCTAAGCTTCATCTAACCACTTTAAAAAATATTTTTATTATGAATTTAATAGGCATTAATCAACTCAATCATTTTCACATTTGAAAAAGCACATAAGAAGACAAGTGTACATGAAATTGTGAACCTCTAATTTATACGGCTTGTTGGTTTTAAAAGTACATAATAAATCTGACATGCTATTTCCAATGCTGTCTTGCTTGTTTGTGTTTCTTTCTGAGCTTCCTCCTGCTCTCTTCTGTGTATTTTACAGTTGTTTCATTGGCACTATTTCCTTCCTTCTTCTTTTCCTCCCTTTCTTGTCTTTTGCTCTCTTCCTCCCTTCTTTCTTTCCTCTTTTTCTCCTTGCTCTCATCTTCGTCATCCTCCTCATCACTGTCCTGCTCTTCCTCCTCCTCCTCCTCATCCTTCTCTTCCTTCTTGTTCATCCTCATCCTTCTTTTTCCTCCTCTCCTTCTTTGCCCTCCTCTCCCTCATTTTCTCCTCCTCCATTTTCATAAATTCTCATTGATGATAATTCATGGCACCATCTCAAGGAAATGTGATTACTTTGGTTTGAGGAGTCCTTCTACCAACACAAATCCTAATCCTTTCTTGCTTTAGTAGGTGACTTCATGAGTTGTGTGGTCAAAAAAATTCGCCACCTGTTAACCAAGCTCCTGGTAATGAACCTTTGGACAAGTGACACACTGTCCAATCATGGACCTATACTCAAAGCATTTCCAGCTTAGAAAGTTCTTTGAGAGTTCAGAATGGTCCTTGAGAATGCTCTGACTGGATGGGGGACATTGGAGGAGGACCCTAGTGAGGTTGGCTTGTGTAATGAACAGTTGTCCAACTCTTATCTTAAATATTTTCCCTCACCCCAACTCTGAGCTGTTAGGCCTGGAGTGAATTATTTGGGGGAAATTTAAGGATCTTCAAAGATAAGTACTTATTGCTAATATATGTTATAATTGCCAACACATTTAGACACATGTATATATACAATTATATAGTGGGCAGCTAGGTGGTGCAGTGGATAGAGCACCAGTGTAGGAGTCAGGAGGACCTGAGTTCAAATGTCACCTCTCAGACACTTGACAGTCGCTAGCTGTGTGACCTTGGCCAAGTCACTTAACCCCAATTGCCTCATCCTGGGTCATCTCCAGTCATCCTGATGAATATCTGGTCACTGGATTCAGATGGCTCTGGAGAAGAAGTGAGGCTGGTGTCCTGTACAGCCCTCCTTCACTGAAAACAAAGTCAAGTGCAAGTCATGTCATCATTTCTCTGATGGCATGGTCTTCTTGGGCAATGAAGGACGAACACACGCACAATTATGTAGTATATGTAAAATACATGATACATGTATAAATATATATCTTTAATTATTTGTTTATTCCTCCTCATCTGGACCTGGGAACTTTTCCTTAGCGAGCATTGTCAGCTTTTGCTGCTATATTTAGAGAATGTTCCAGAGCGGTTCTTAACTTTTCACATATGTCATGGATCCCTCTGACATTCTGGTGAAGTTTATAGACCTTTCTTAGAACAATACTTTTAAATGATGAAAATAAAAGACATAGGATTATAATGGAAAACACTCACATTGCAAAAGTTTTCATAGATTCCCAGGTAAAGAATTCCCATACTAGTTTCATCTTAAACTTAAGGGTCAATCAATCTCTTCCGGGGAATGCGAAGTAAATATGCATAATTCTAGCGTAAATGTCCCTTTCCGCAGTGTTGTTTTATCATCGTCCTGCACGGTGCAGAGGAAGCTAGGTAGAGTGGATAGAGAGCTGACCCTGGAGTCAAGAAGCCCTGAATTCAAATTCAGCCTCAGATACTTACTGGTTGTATGACCCTAAGTTACTTGATCTTTGTTTACATCAATTCTCTTATCCATAAGATGGGTATAATAACCTACCTTCCAGGGCTATCATGAAGAGCAAATGAGACAGTCCTGGCACACAGTAGGCACTACATAAATGTTTATTCCCTTCCTTTTCTCAGCCTTGTACAACTTATGTTTACTCTTTGGATAGTTTCTGGATTTTTTTTAAACTTCTTTTCTTAATTGAACTGGGCATATGCTTATGTGGTATCCAGATGAGCAATTGGTACGCAGGAAGTTAGCATATGAGCGTATTAGGTTAATTCGGTGTAAATAAGATGAAGGGTCATTTAATTTGTAGTGATGGAGAAAACCAATGAGCATAAACTGATCTCAAACAAGAGATACTGACACTATTAATGGAGTCTTTCATTTCAGCCTCAGTTGGTTATATGTCATCTTCAGGTGAAAACAAATCCAGCCAGGGAAACAGCTGACAGAAAGCTGGATTCTTCTTCTCAGTAAGGAAGCAGGTCCTGCGTGTAACTGTCTGAGCATGTAAAGGAACAGAAATTTCCATTAAATATCCAGTATCTAAGAAAACAGGGTGTAAAACTCAAATTCTGGTCCAAGGTCAGTTGTGGGTCTTTGGTAAGATTTTAAATATATCAACTTCCTCTTCTCTGAAGTTAAAATGAGTTACCCTGGCTATTTCCTTCCAGGAATACTTTTTTTTTAAGGGCACAGAGAAGCCTTATAGAGACTATTAGTCTCTAAAATGGTCAGCCATTATATTGAGCTCAGTTTTCCCTGGTATTTCAAACATGATGTTTTCAGGGGATCCAAAGGACAATGGAAAAAGACATGATGGATGTGATCAGGCTGCAGGGTGCCGCCATAATGCTTCATAAAAGACATCATGGAGGGCATGCATCCCCAGTGCCTATTGTGGTGCCTGGAACACAGTCAGAACTTAGGAAAAAAAAAAATGCTGATGGAATGATTGCTATATGGCTAGAGAAAGCGGTGGATCTTGTGTATTGAGTAAGGGATAGTCACCCAAAGAGCTGCACTACAATCTATGCAATGTTGAAAAAACCCAGGCATGTTCTCCACTTCATTTAACAGATAAATCCATGGACACAATGAAGGATTAGTAAGCATGCAAGGGTTGCCATCTGCACTAGAAGATTATAGATCCATTGGAACAGCCTAACATTTCACAGATTTGATCTCAAAATTCCCCTCTGACTTCCAAGGAGTGGTTTTTACAGAGAGGCCTTGCTTGGCCTTAGAAGATGAACAAAATATCTAAAATAAATGTAGATGAAAATCAAATATCAAGAACCTTTTACAATTCTAAGACCAATGTCTCAGAAAATGTCATGATATGTTTGTTTTTGTTTTTGCCTAAAATTGTTTAAATCGACTACCCTGTTAAAACAGGGAATCTGTTTAATCCTATACATTCAATTGCGGGTACCGGGATGTCTTTATACCACCCTAGATTGGAAAAGACTATTAAATGAATCCTAGGGCATTATTACCTAAGGCACAAAGGAGTTAAGTGACTTGCCCAAGGCCACAAAATTAGGGATTAGAGGTGACTTGCTCTGGGTCACACACTGTGGTATGCTGGTAAATGTTTAACAATAGGCAGGAGCAGGCTGGGCTCTTTCAAGTTTAATGTGCATTATTAACATTTTCTGCAACTCTTTTTTAAGCCTAGACAACCAACAAAAACATTTAATCTAGCCCTAATTTGCAGTGTTTGCAGATTCTGAGATGTAAATACTCAATTTGAATTTAATAATTAGCCCTTGAATCCACCTCTACGTAGTAAGGTTCAGAAGTGGGATTTGAACCTGGGACTTTCAGCACTGAATTCACTCCCTCCTATGTTTGTGAATGGACTTTGGTGCTAACAGTGGGTGTCCCACAGGGGCCTTTCCTCGCCCGCTTCCTCTTTTTCTCCCTTTTCTGTTTCATTTGGTGATCTCCTCAGCTCCAGTGGATTAAATGATCGTCTTTCTGTTCTTGATTCTCAGCCTCTACTGACCTCTAGTCTCTCATTTTAACTGCCCATTAGCCGTCTTGAATCGGATGTCTATTTAAACATAGTGTGCCTAGAATTGAACTCATTGTCTATCCCCCCAAATCCCCTCCCCATTCTAAACTCCATTATTACTGTCGAGGCCCTCAACTATCTCCCTCCCCCCCACTCCATACTGCTACTACCCTGGTGCAGTCCGTCATTACCTCATGCCTAGACTGTTGTAATAGCCTGCTGCTGGATATGCCTGCCACTGATCTCACTCACCCCGCTCCACTTCATCCTTCACTCTCCCACCAAAGTGGTTTTTTCTAAAGCAAAGATCTCACTATGTTTTCACCCCCTCCCCCCAAAAAACTCCAGTGGCTCCCTATCATCTCCAGAGTCAAATGTAAAATCTTTCAAAGTCCTTCATAACCTAGCCTTACCTTCCCCAGACTTTCCAGTCTTCTTAGATTTTATATTTACCTAGCCAGCTAGGTGATATAGCGGATAGAGTGTTAGGATTGGAGACAAGAACACACACTCACACACACATACACACACCCACACACCCACACACACACACACACACACACACACACACTGCTTGATCCAGTGATCCTGACTTCCTTTCTATGGGTCCCTGCACAAGACACTCTCTTGCCTTACTCAAGGCAGGTTTACTGGAATTCTCCCTTTTCCTCTCTGCCTCCTAGTTCACCTAATTTCTTTCAAGTCCCAGTTAAAATTCCCCCTTCCACTTCTACAGGACGCCTTTCCCAATCTCACTTAATTTTAGTTCCTTCCCTCTGTTAAGTATTTCCCATTAATCCTGTACATAGCTTGTTCATACATAGCTGTTAACATGGTTTCTCTCCTATTAGATGAGGAATTCTTCAAGGGCAGGGACTGTCACTGACCTTTTAATCCCCAGCTTAGCACAGAGCCTGGGACATAGTAGGTACTTAATAAATGTTTACTGACTGACGGTCTTTATATCTCTAGTACCTAGCATACAGATGCCTGGCATTTATTAAATGTAAAGAAGGAGTAAATCTGAAGGGAATTCCCCCTTTACTTGGTACAAATGTAATCTGAATGGGACCACACCCTTACAAATGTGTGTTCATTGATTGGCTAGCTATACTCCTTAATGCTACTTGTAAGCAGTTGGAGAATTTCAGGTTCTTGACCAAGATGCCTTCATCAATATTAAGCAAGTGTGATGGATGATGCAAGTGTTATGGGTGAAACAACATATCCAAGTAGAAAGTTTACAGTCTTTACACTGGCTCAATTTTACAAACTAAAAATGAACCAAGCACTAAGCTAAAGATGTGTTCCATCCGTTGTCCATCTGACATTTAATTCTATTGGTCACATTTCTCTATTGGCAGAAGAGATTCATTTTTCCCCCATTGATTGAGATTCAACATTAGGAAAAATTGTCATAGGATCATAGCTTCTGAATTGGAAGAGACCTCAGATTGTCATCAACTACAACTCTCCTATTTTATGGATGAGAAAACTGAGTCCATGGACTTGGTGATCTTTCCAAGATCTCAAAGGCAGTAAGTAGTAGAGATTAGATTTTGAACTCAGGTCTTATGACCACAGAGGAAGTGCTCTGTCTACTGTACCATCAATTCCAGGCTAGAATCTCCCCTCTCTATTGTTGGCCCGCTATGTACACACTGGATTCTTAGCCCTGCTAGTAGTATAGAACTCGACCTACTATAAGAAGGCTATTTTCCTTCCATGAAAAACTTTGACTGGCCTGAAGTTTTTTACCAACTTAATTTGGAAGCAAAGGAGACCAGCATCTTGACATATCAAGGTCTACAAAAGAAGTTTAACCTCAGGGAGGTTCTGGGATTTACCAGCCCAAGATTAGGTCTGGGGAGGAAAAGAGATAGATAAAAAAGCAAGAGACCCTGATGCCTGTCTTAGAAGGACAAGAAGAGACCTTGTTTTGTGAGAAGTGTTGGGAGAGGGCCTTCAGGCGAGTTATGTGCTATCTTTGATGTGCAAAAATGACATTGCTGACCCAGGGAATTTTATAGGGAATGCTTTGGATTATCTGTCCCTGAGTCACTCATTTTTTATCCTATCCTTCTGGTTACTGACACGAAGCGTTATTTTTGGGAAAACTAGCTAGGAATGTGCTGCTTGGCCATGGACAGTATAAAATTAACTAGACCATATAAGACTAATAAACTTGGGCGTCATCAGAAACCTTCTTTAAACAGTCATCTAGACTGAGGCAAGTCTTGAGTAGTCACACCTTTTAGGGCTTAAGAAGTCACACCTATGCTGTACTGCCCTTTCTAAAGTCTGAAAAGAAAAAAAAAAACCCAAATACTTCAACCCACAGGGGCAAAAAAAGTCATTGTGGACATCAACTCATAGACTAGAAAGACCCTAGTCCTAGCCAACTGGATTGTGGTTATTTTGTGTTTTTCAAGGAGTTCCTTTTAGCACCTTAACCTGTAAGAAGCAAAAGAAATTCTTAAATGAGAAATATTGACGGGATTGGTGTTGAATGACCCTTGGGTTCTCTGGGACCAAAGAAAAAGCCCATTTCAGTAAATTATCTTTCAAGTAAGATGTCAATTAACCAGTTCACTTAAGACCTACATTAATAACAATAGGAACTTAAACTTATATAACACTTTAAGATTTGCAAAATAATTTACATGCAGCCACAGTTGGAAGGAGGGAGGAGGCATACAATGAACCCTATTTTTGTTCAATCATTTTCAGTCACATCCAACTCTTTATGACCCCATTTGGAGTTTCCTTGGCAAAAATACTATAGTGGTTTGCCATTTCCTTCTCCAGCTCATTTTACAAGGTTAGGTGATTTTGTTGGGGTCACACAATTAGTGTCTGGAGCTAGATTTGAACTCAGGAAAGACAGTTTTCCTGACTCCAGGTTCAGCACTCTAATCATTGCACCACCTAGCTGAACTGTTTTTTACATATTAGGAAACTGAGGCTCTAAACAATTAAAGGACTTGTGCTTGATATGAAAAGAGATTCAAACCTTGGTCTCCTAATTCAAAGTCCAAGTACTTTCCATCACACACTACTGTCTCCTAAAAATGTTTTCCTTGCTTAAAATATTCCCATCAAGGCTGCAGTTAAGAGTTTTAAACAACTCTACGCAGAAGGGAAGCTGTTTCCTGCCACCACTACTGTAAGTAAACTTTTACAATTGCCTTCTCAATATTGTGGGTACACCCTGTTTCTTCTCCAAACAAATGTACTGAATTTGTACTGAACTTCACCCTCTCTACAATGAGGAAGCATATTTTTAAAAGCTTCACTTGTCAAAAAAAGGTTATAAAGTTGATTTAACAAGATTTCCGAATACATGAAGGAGCCATCTGACTGCCTATTGTTTCAAGTGCACAATCCAGAATTCAGTCTTCTGAATTCTGACTCAGGCCTTGGAAAATTATCTTTGTCCTTTTATGTCACTGATAAAACACCTAAAGTCCAGCTCTTTTTTCACTATGCAAGGTTCGATGTTCAATTGCAATAGAAATAAGGGACTGCAGTGACAGGCACTACAGTAAAATTCCTAAACTCTTAAGTTTAGGAATTTTACTGAAAAGGAATTTTACTGAACTGGAGAGAATGAAAATGTTAGCTGGAAGCTGAAATCCACAGTAAGTAAGGAGAGAATAAGAAAACACCTGTCTTCTCTCCATCAATTCAAGTCACATGACCAGGGAAAATTGCATTCTATGACATAGAAAAAATTGGAACATGTTGGTAACAAGATGTGGAGACACTCTCAAGAAATTTTGGATCATCGAGAGGTTATGGAGAGCACCACAGGAGAGGAGAAGAGTAAATTTAAAGAGAGGAAGACACAAAGAGAGGCAAAGACAGAGAAAGGCAGAGAGAGGCAAAGACAGAGAAAGGCAGAGAGAGACAGAGACAAAGGGAGTAGAGAGAGAGAGCAAAGAGATCAGGAGAGAGACAGACAGGGATTATATATAGTCTTCAAAGTAGAGGCCACTGATTTTGACTTGAGTTACTGGGAAAATTTTAGAATGTGTTAGTAAAGATTTTAAAGGTAGTAAGCAGGCGTTTGAATTCAGATCCTCTGGCTTTTAGAGCCAGTGGTGTTCCACTGCACCAGGCTGCCAGGATACAATAAAGGAATGTGAACATCTGGAAGAGAAAATCGTGACTACATAAAGAGTAAGTTTGGTGTCATCAAGAACAGGTCATAACAGACTGAGCTCATTTCCTTTCAGGAAAGAGTTATTAAAATGGAGAAAGGCAGTGTGGCTCAATTTGTAGATGAAGGGCTGGTCTTGGAGTCAGGAAATCTTGAGTTCAAGTATTGCTTCTGTGGCATATTTTCTGGGTTACCAGAGCGAGTCCCTTAAAACTCTCAAATTACAGTTAAGTTGCTGATTGTGTATTAATGGAGGGAGTTTTCAAACTGAGTTTCTGACACTAGAGATACCATGCCTAGATCAAAATAAAACAAAACAAATTAGGCTATGTCAAGGAATGCTGTAGACAGTTTATCTAAACTTTAGCAAAACATTTTGCAAAGTCTTTCATGCTTGTTGACAAAGGCATTCATGGCACGATGCATCTCGTTTCCTCAACCAAAGAATGAGAAAATTGAAATTGATGGTCTCTAAGGACTCTTCTAACTCTATGACAACATGGAGAAAATGGGCACAATTAGGTGAATTCAGAAATGGTTCAATTTGGCCTTTGGAATTCAGCATCCTCAACATGGGGGCCATCTCTAGTTCTCCTGATCTACATCTTGCCACTGGACCCTGATGGCTCCAGAGGAGAGAGTAAGGTAGGTGACTTTGCACAGTCCTCCCTTACTTCAGTCCAATTCACTTGCAAATCATGACCTCACCTTTCTGACGTCATGGTCCTCTTTGAGAATGAAGTAAGTAGTGGAGTGCTGCCCTATTTTATTGGGCATTTTCATCAATGGCTTAGATGAAAAAGGAGTTGGCAGGCAAGTTCCTCTGAAGGTAGGGACTTTTTTCCCCCCTCTTTTTCTCCATATCCCTAGTAACTTGACAGTACCTTGTAAAGAATACCAAGTGAATCAACAAACATTTATGAAGCACCTACTGTTTACCAGTCTAATAGAGGGACTTAAGAAATGCTTGTTCAGTTGAACCAAACTAAACCAGAAGTGGGGAACCTGTGATCCCAAGGCCATATGTGGTCCTCTAGGTTCTCATGTATGTATGGCCTGTTGACTGAATCCAAACTTCACAGAACAAATTTATTTGGATTCAGTTGAATTGCCACACGAGGATATAGAGGGCCACATAAAGCCTCAGGGCCATAGCTTCCCCACCCCTGAACTAAACTGAATTGGATTGGGTATTTTAGTGAACCATAAAATCAGGAACTACCAACTGAGTGTCATGGCAGTAAAAGAAGCTAATTAAAACTTAGGTAGCATTAACAGAGGCACAGCCCTTAGAAAATGGGAGATGATGATTCCAATGTCCTCTGGCATGGTCATATCATGTTTGAAATATTGTTTTCAGGTCTGAGTCCTATATTTTGGAAAGGATATTGACAAGCTATAGCATATAGAGAAAAGGGCTATCAGAATGTGAAGGGTCCTATGGGTCATGCCATAGGAGAACCTATTGAAGGAATGAGAGAAGTTTATCCTCAATTAGAGAAAAGTTAGGGGAGACATGACGATTATCTTCAAGGACTTAGAGGGTTTCATATGGAAGTGAGAGGAAACCAGCTTTGCTTAGCTGCAAAGGGCAGAACTAGCAGAAACTGAAGAGGGCAAAGCTAGTAAGAATTTGTGGAGACGTGGATGTAGACCAAGGAAACACTTTCCAATAATTATAGCTGTCTAAGAGTTTAAGAGGCTTCCTCCTGTAGTAGCAGTTTCCTTTTGATTATACTTCTCCAGTAGAAGCTGAAGATGCCTCATTGAGGATGTTAGAAAAGAAATACTTGTTCCATGGGTCGGGGCAGATAAATCTCTGAGTTGGAAGAAACTTCAGATTCTGTTAGTGATGAAAACCTCTTGCCTTTTGCCTTCCCTGAGGAATTTGATTCAAATTCTTATTCTGCTTCTCCATGACTTTGGATAACTCATTTAACTTATCTGTGCTTCAATTTTCTCACTTGTAAAAATTAGGAAATTGGAGATTACCTTTAAGATTTTTTTAAATCTCTAAGTCTATAAGCTTATAAATACCCTAGTAAGAGAGCCACCCAGTGCTCCGAAATGCACTACCCTATCCACTAACATTTTGGAAATAGATCAGTACACCCGTTAAAACTACATTTCTTAGAACGAACCTTCAGTAGAATTTGGATGTAAACCCTTATTCACCCTGATATTTTCATGGTCCTGCCTTACCTGGGAGTAAAGGTGAACTCTGCAGACTTGAAAACCAAGAAAAATCTAAATACCATTTGGAGGTAGGGTAGCTTGGAAAGTCTTAGATCTATATAAACAGAATTTATTACTCATCTAATATTCCGTGTCATGGGTGTATATTGAAAATCATTTTAATGTCAAATGGTTGTTTAGGAGGTTACTAATGTTAAATTGGTAAGTCCCTATGGTGACCTGATTTATTTTAGCATTTAAAATAAATAGCAGAGACATAAAAAAGTGAAAAAACCAAATACTGAAGGGGTTGTTTTTCCACAGAGAACAGAGCCTGTGATGAACTCTAGATTTTAACTGGAGCTGATGACAATTTAGTAGGGGTTCATTTCCAAATACATAACTAGGTAGTGGATAGAAAGGACATTTTTAGGACTCTGAAGAGGTCATTGGTAAACAGCATGGAGTTTGGAAATGCTCCCCAAAATAGAATGTCATCAAGTCACACACATTTAAATAAAGGCAGCAAGATCTATCCATTTGCAATACTGTGTGAAGAATTTTGAAAAATACAATTACTAAAAGGCATTCTGGTATAGATGCATAGAGGACCAGATTTAGGGCCAGAGGGACACCTGGGTCCAAGTCCTATTTCTGAAACTTATTGGCTGCATGACTAAGGGCAAGTTATTTGACTTCTCTGACTCAGAAAATTTTCTAAAACTACGTTATAAATAAGTAGCTAAAGTACATTAGAAAGCCTTTTGCATTCTATAACAATAAAAAGCTTTGATCCCTGACACATTTTTCTAACCGTTGCTAGTTTTTCTTCCAAGTCTGACAACAATAATTATCTACAACCTGCTATAGCATATAAGTGAGGTGAATTAATATAATAACATACCAATAGAGTATAGCGCATAATACTATTCAGTCTCCTCAGAGATTATAGATAGCTACTGTATCTTTAAGAGCCTAATGGAATTTGTGGAAATGGCAGCTTGTTCACAGAATTTTAATGATTGTTCTATTAGGAGTCAGTCTGGACAGAATCTGTGTAAGAATGATGACCTGAGCAAAGCTGAAGAGACTGTTTTCCTATCATGGTTGGAGAGAAGCTGGAGAAAGCTGAGAAACAATATGGAGAGATCTTCTTTCCTGATGAAATTATCTTACCTTTTCTCTTTTGAAGAGGATTCCTGAGAAGATAGTTTGAGTGATAGCTAGCTTGAGTGAAATGAATGGTACGACTTTATTTCTAGAAGTGAAATTATTAGCAGTTATAGTGATAAAGGTGACTGTGAATGTGTTCTTTTTCACAGTTAAAATATTGTAAATATCTATTTGCCTTTTTGTTATTATTGATTATACTATATAGTTGATACCTTTAACATTGAGATAATTCTAGCAGATTGAGAGTTTTGAGCTAGAGATATGAGTAACTGCTTATGGTGAAAGTTGTTTCTCTAGTTTATTAAGTATATAATAAACTAGGGTGGGGACTATGAGCTAATTGATGAATAAGAAAGGGGTTGTAATTTAGTTAGTTAATGGGAAAATATCCAAACATGCCCCTGAATTATTTTGGACTACCACATTTGAGATGAGAGTGAATATTGTATTAAACCAAGCGACAAGAAGAGTAGTGACTGAAAAATGATACTGGTGATGTGTTAACACCGTTCCATATGGAGGGTAGTTCTCTTAGGCCTGTTACTCTAGAGATTAATTATAAATACTGTTCTCTGGGTTTATGTTGTTGGATAGTATCAAAAAAAATTTTTTTCCTTATTATATTATATATATTATTAATAAATGTTAAATTTATATATAATGTAAATATTATATTTCCTTATTACTTTCTACAGTGGTTGGAGTTATAGTAGTTTCATTGTTTCTTCTATACAAATCCTCACCTCAAAAAACCAATGCCACAAAAAACAAAAACGAGACAATCCTGCAAACACTATAGACTTTCTTTCTATTTTTCCTTATTCCCAACAATAGGGATGGATTCTCACTTTGACCAGTTCCCTAAAGAATATTGAGCATCTCATTCATAGTAATTTGCATACTAAGACCTTGGACAATGAAAGTGAAGCCTAATAATGAACAAAATTAAGAAAAAAAACCGAAACAACCAACGAAAGATTTTACCCGAATCTTTTGTAAGCCACAGAGAGTACTAAACCAGAGGTGTCAAATACAGGACCACAGACTTAAAGTGGCTCTGAGTAAAACCAGATTAAGATGTAATTGGAAAATATTTAACAAGATAAATAAAAACATAATAAAACATAGATAACATTTTAAAATTAAATCAATATGTGACCTACAGGTTAGTTATTAGAGATTTTTGCCCCTATTTCAAGTTTAACACCTTTGGGCTACGCCACGAGGACATCCTATCCTGAACTTGAGATTTCCTGAATGACCTATCCCAAGAAGCTCACTGAATTTCTCTAGCACTCCCAGGTTCCAAAAAGGAAATTACTTTTTCCGGCACTTGGGTGTCTGAAAAGGAGACAGCTTATAGTCACAGGTGATCAATAGTTTGATTAGATTAGAGGGGAGACATATTCAGATGCTTATGTTTTTAGCTACTGTAACATAAGTGAGTAGGTATACTTCCTTCTACACAACAACTATTTCCCTGAAGATTGGTAAATCACTGGAAGATTTTATAAATATTCACAAAGTATTAGGAGATGTCTTTATTGAGATTTATTTCTTTTCTCCAGTGTGTCCTTTTCTAAAGCACAATCATTTTGTCAAGCAAATGATACTTCCTTCCTCTTTCCCCAACCTATAGAGTGGAATCTAGGAATTGGATTGAAATTCTGATTCTTCCAGTTACTAATTGTCAGATTTTGGGCAAGCCACTAACTTCTCTGAGTGTCAGTTTCCTCATCAACACAGTGTATGTAGGAGGAGGGGAGCCACTGATCTAGATACTCTTTAAGATCTCTTTTAGTTCTAAATTTATGATCCCATGAGCCCATTCAAATCTGGATTTTCATATCTTGTTCTCCCTTACAGCAAGGTCCATCTGTAATTTATGAAGATTTTTGACCTCCAGAGACTCAAGTTTCGTTCTGTGGCATGGCGAGAGAGAAGGTGGATGTTGCAACTTCCCGGTGAAAGACATCATTGGCTCACTGTCTTCCAAAGCAGTTACTTTTTAAGTGCTGGTTGAGTTTTAGGGGTACAAAAGAAAGACAAAAAACATTTCTGGGTAAATCAGTTCCTGCTCACAAGGATCTCATACTCTAGTGGGAGAGACAACCTGAAAACAATTATGCAAAAACAAGATTATACATATATGTATAATATATAATATATATGTACAAAAGTCTATGTAAATATATGTATATGTATGTACATATATATATCTTGTATAAATTGAAGATAATTTCAGAGGTAAGCCAAAGATTCTGGAAGGTTGACCTGAAGAAGAATAAGACATGAGATGACGTTCAGTGCAGAGGCAGGGAAATTGGAGGTTCCAGGAACAGCAACTTGGCCACTGTAAACTGGATTGTAAAGTGTGTGGAGGGGAATACTATATAAGAAGATGGAAAAAGTAAGAAGGGGCTAGATTGTGAAAGTTTTTTAAAACCTGAGAATTTTATATTTGATCTTGAAAATACTAGGGAGTCACTAGAGTTTATTAAATAATTGTTTGGGTGACCTGATCAGACATGCACTTCAGGGAAATCATTTTGAGTGGAGAGTTGTTTCAAGTTAAAAAGAAACTTGAATCAGGGAGAAGAGAGAGTTTACTTCAATAGACCAGGAGAGAGGTGACTGATGCGGGAATGGGAAAATCCTACCTGCTTCTATTGGCATCACGATAAACCTTCTTTCTGACTGAAAGAAGGCTTGAATGACCAAATGCTTTCAAGACAGACCTGCACCCTTTGCCCTGTCATTTTGGGTTCTTAGAACTTCTAGACCACAACAATAATAAGGGCCTATGGAGGTGGTGGTGTTTGCCCTTCATTCTCAAAGAAAATCAAAATGATATCACCATGTTGGGGTGGAGGTATTGTGTGTCTGACTGTGGCTAACCAGACCAATGCAAGCTTGGAAGGCTCTATCATAGATGGCACAAATACTCCATATGAACATTTGGAGTGGACGAGTCTCTAAATTTGCACATTAATCAATGAGGGCCAATACTACCCAAATTAATGGCTGTATTGGGAGAAAGGGAAATATAGGAGAAATATCATGAGGATAGAAAGTATAAGATTTAACTGACTGACCAAAGATTTTTATTGACTTGTAAGCAGTCCTGTCCATTTTCATTCTTGACTTTGTATCCCTAACGCCTGGCACAGTGTAGCCAGGCACAGTATAGCCTGACACACATTTTTAAATTGAACTGAATTATCTTCCCTCAGTGAATTCACTAAAGGTTTCTGGGACAATAAACATTATTGCATTGGCATAAAGAGAGGGAAAAGGAATTAGGTGTCAGGATCTGCATTCATGCAAATTATTTCATTTAAAAAGTTAAAAAAAGGTAAAGACCAGCTGATTAACTTGAAAAGCAATAATGGTTACCACTTTCAGTCAATAACCAATGAAAATTGATTGGGTTGATATTAAACAGAGTGTTTCAAGAAAATTTTCCATAAGGTGAAGTTGTTTGGTATTACTGAAATCACCGATCCTTTTTTCCTCTGGAGGGTGGAAGCAATTGTCTTTAGATCTCATAGTGTAGTGAAGGTACACAGGAGAACAGGGATGATGGATAAAGTAAGCTTACCTTCAGTTCCTTTCATCTGAAATTCTAGTTTTAGAGTTAGTAGATGAAGAACTACTGTATTCCTTCAGTTGTCCAGGTCTGCCCAGTCAATCATTTCAAAACCACATAGTTTCAAATTTACATCCTTCATTCACTTTTGCACAATACTTAAAGTTTAAAGGTTTGCAAAGGACCTAGCATATATTCTCTCTCTATAATCTAGTAAGGCAAGAAGCTATTTTTATACTCATTTTAAAGGTGAGGAAACTGGGGATCCTTTGCTTACAGCCATGAAGATAGCATATGGAGTACAATTAGACCCCGCACAGTCCATCTACTACTGAAGTGCAACTATGGCATGGAAATAACTTCCTATCTCCACTCTCTGGACCCACCACACCCTTTATCTGAGTTGAATACTTAGAAATTAATGAGTTTTTAAGAAATGGTTTGCTGTTATCCACAGCACTGTACTCCTACAATGGCCACCTAGTAATCCCTTGGAGGACTCCTATCACTACTTTGCTGTTAGCAAGAATTACTGGAAATGCTTGATTAACATTTCTAAGCACACTTGGTCCTCTAAGATAGGCAAGGTTTTCAGAATACAGTTGACTCTGTGGAGTCCTATAGATGTAGTAATATAATCAGAGAGCTGATTATGGGTTAATGAGATATTTCTTCCATTGTCACTCTTACTTAAGGAGTTGCCTAGATAATCAACCTGTTATTGCATCATATTTTACTTTTGCTAATCATGCATTTATTTTACAGATATTCATTGAACATTTACTATATGCAAGGCACACTGCTGGGCCATCTTGGGGAACATGAAACTCTTCTGATCTCAAAGAACTCAGTCAAGCTATATCTATGTAGTAGAGAGACAATGGAGTGTGTATGTGTGTGTGTGTGTATGTGTGTATGTAAATCTGGAGGGTATAAATCATTCAATTTGGATCGAGGACCTGGGTTTCAATCCCAGTTTTTCTTCTTATTTTCCTATGTTAGTTTGGGAAAATTGCTTGACCCCTTTGGGCCTTTATTTTCTCCTTAGCTGAAAACCTGTGAGATGAATGATCTCTAAATTCCCCGTTTTGCATCATGTCAAAAACAGGATATGAAAGTGGGCTAAGCCAGCTCTCTATCTAATGGACTGTGGTAGTTCTGAGGAGAGAGTGATCACCCCTGGCTGGGGAAAGAAGGGAAGGAGGGGACATCTGCAGGCCTGAGGATATGAGGGAGCCTAGATGTTTTTCTGTGTTATACAAAGTGGATGTTACGATCACTTAGCCTAGAGTTGCCTGAAGGAAGCTCAGTCTGTTTCAAATTGATTTGTAAGGACTCTGTATTGGATTTTGAGGAGAGTTAATTTTTTTTTAATAAGGATCTCAGTGAAGATCCACAGTCATAGTTTGTCAACAAAGATTTATTGAGCACCTGTGGGGGTGCTTGCTACTATTCCAGGCCCGGGAGCATCATTCTTATTAGACAAAAGCCATTTCCTAAGGAAAAATGAGCTATCATTACTGGTTTAAGAAGCCAATTTCCCAGCAGGTCAATGAATGAAAGCCAGCAGTGAGTGTGGCAAGGCAGCAGCAGGGACCCCGGCCTGCTGCGCCAGTAACAGTTTGGAACCCTGTTGGGTCCTATTTGTTCAGTGCCCATCCCCTTCCATGTGCTCTATTCTTTCACTCCCATTTTACTGGCAAGAGCTAATTATTCCAGACACTTGTAATTCTGCCTTGCTTTTCATCCCTGCAGCTCAAAGTGTTTTACAAACGTTAATTAATTTTCACAACAGTTCTGTGTAGGAAGTAATCATTATCTTGGTAGTACCAATGGGGAAATGAAGGCACCAAGAGGTAAGAGGGATGTGCCTACGGTTGCTCAGTGACTCAATCAGGGTTCTGGGAATGGAACTCATAAATCTGAACTTCAATCTCTAGCCTGAGACGCTAGCCTCATGGGCCTGAGCTGAAGTAACTGCTGAGAGTTATATTGGCGATTAGCAAGTTAGGTACAAGGTTTCCGCAGCTCATAAGCATCCAAACAAGCTTAGGGTGAGATGTCAAGTACTATGAGTAAGCATTTATATGGCACTTCTTGTTTGCAAAAAGCTTCTCAGCCATCTCTTTTATGGGTGGTTACTCACAACAGCTCCAGCAGGTAGGTAAGTATTGTGATTCCCATTTTATAGCTGAGGAAAAGGAGACAGAAAAGTTAAGGACTTACCCCTAGGCCAAAAAGAGACTAAAAAGCAGAGTGGGGCTTAAAAAATCAGATCCTGAGGACCAACCAAGATTACTGATCACACCAGTCTGCCTTCTTAGAAATGTAGCTATTCAAAAAAGTCTTAAAATTTACCAAGAACCTCAGAAAGAAGGATTACTTTGCATCATCTTATGGTTTTTGTCTAAAGAACAAAAGCTTTGGAATTTGGAGGGTCTTCAGAGATCCTTTAATCCAAGGGTTCTTAACCCTTTTAGCAACATGGACCCCCATGACATGTCTAGTGAAGCCCATGGGCCCCTTTTCAGAATTATGGTTTTAAATTCATAAAAATAAAATTCATACATTTACAAAAGAAACTAATTATATCAAAATGCAGTCATCAGAGTATTAAAAAAAAGTTCACAAGACTTCAGAATGAGAACTCTTGTTCTTATTCATTTTATGGTCAAAGAAACTGAGATCTAGAAGGGGAAATGATGCTTAAAATAAATAAGTAGCAGTGCCAGATTTTGAACTCTGCGACACTTTGACTCCAAATTTAATTTTCTGAAACCTTGTTGCCTCCCTCAGAGGGATTAGCTAGAGAAAACACCAAGCAACTTCAATGTCATTGAGGTGAGGGCTTTAGACTTGAGTGGCCCCAGTCCTTTCTCTCTGGTCTGTCTAGGCCAGAGAGGCTGAAATGGATCGGACCCAGGAACAGGAACCTGCCCCAGGATCTCACTGCCAGGCCAACCAAAGGGATGACCTTGGAGTTAAGAGACCAAGGAGTCTTTTTGGAAGGAAATTCCCTGGCAACTTGAATCTTACCCTTATCTCAAAACTTTCTTGTTGCAAGTTCTCATAAATAATAATAGCTGGTGTCTATATAAGTGTGAATTATTTTATTATATCTTGTTCATTTTTTCATATATTATTCATATAGCCCTTTCTAGTCACTAAACACTTTACATATATATTGGATTCTTACAGCAGTCTGACAAGATAAATAAGATAAATGTTTTTAAACCTATTTTTCAGATGAGGAAACTGAGGCTTAAATAGGTTAAGTGAGTTGTCCAGAATTCTAAAACAATAAATGATAGATATGGGAAAATCACCTGGGTCTTTTGACTCTAAGTTCAAGGTTAAGGTTGTCTCTCTAGATCTAGAGGTTGGCACATAGGGTTACAGTGTTGCATTCTAGTAAGGGGTCCTTCCATTTCAATTTCATTCACAGAGTACCTAAGCTACAGTGTGACTGAGCAGGCTTAGACTGGAGTCCAAAAGAGTTTAAAGTCTGTGTATCAATGTATCCTATCTGTGTTCCTGTTTACCTATCTCTACCTCCATTTGTCCATAGCTTTCTATCACTGATACAGTAATATGGCCTCTATCACCAGTCTATTGACTAAATCCAGGGAGGAGAATGGAGGGATAGATCCCCTTACCTCTTTACCCCAGATCACCCAAGACAGGTGAAAATCATGAAATACCCAAAGGGAATAGATGAATACAGTGGCTGCTTGCCAGCCTCCTTACCCACCCTTACCCAAATGTTTAGGCTCAGCTCTCTTGTTCAGACATTCTTCTGTGTAGGGGTTTGCAGTCTTTGGGTGGAACCCTGCCATTTAATCCCACTTCCTCTTAGCAAGGCCTGCCATGAACCTTTTGGGCATAAATTACGCCCATCTGCTCCCTTCCATGCTGTGTGAGGGAGGGGAACACATGGGCCCTAATGAATATTGTGTTCCACATCTGCAGCTGTCTGGAAAAATGGAAGCAGAGAATACAAACTCTGTAAAGATTTTACCTCTCTTCCCTCACCAAGTCCCTGGATAACAAACAAGCAGGCTCTCCTGGGGGTCCTGGAACTATGTGTCATAGGCTGCACTGAGAACTTCATGCCCAAATCTGCTGAAATGATTTTTCTCTTTCCTCCCAACCCTTGTCTCCCCCTTCAGTTTGTTTTGCATACAGAGACAATTGAGGCTTGGAGGGTCATCTTGTGCCCCCTTTGCAGTCGAAACCCCAGTTAGATGATAATACCTAACAGCTGTAACAATTGTGACAAATTTGTAAACTTCAAAGCACTTTATGTCTATCATCTCATTTGCCTCCTACATTTACTAGTGCATTCTGTACCTACTACTGATGTTATTACCCTCTTTATATAAAGGAGAAACACAGAGAGGCTAAGTGATTTGCACATAGTTGCAGAGTTAAGTATCAGAAGTTACATTTGGAACCCAAGTCTTCCTCTCTCTAAATCCAGAGCTTTTGCAGTACCTGGTGATGCCTCTCAAGAGGTCATTTTCAGGATCATATGGTCTGCCCCTTTATTTTACAGATGTAGCCAGGAAAAAGGAAGTGACTTGCCTAGGGTCACAGAAGTAGCAGAACTGGGATTTGTTTCTTCCATTCTCCAGTTTCTGGTCAATAGAGAGTCAGATTGATAAATACAGTTTTTAGGGCTAAAACAGGCTGAGTCTCCAAGAAGAAAAAGAAAACCAGTCCACTCTACACTCTTGTTCTCGGCTCAGGGCAATGTGGTAAAGTAGACAGAAGGAGTGCTGAGTCTTGAGTCTGCAACTTGGGTTCAAATCCTGACCCTGGCATTTACTACCTACAAGAACTTGGGTAAATCACCTAAGCTCTCTGGATCCCAGTTTTCTCATTGTAAAACGGGTGGAGGAAAGAATAGAGAGAGACAGACAGACACACACACACACACACACACACACACACACACAGAGACTAGGTGACCTTGAAGATCATTATCTGTTCTAAATCTGGGATCCCATGATTTCTCACTCAGGGTCAGCTGGAAGGTTCTTCTTGGGTTAAAAAAGTTCTAAGTACTCCCAACCCTGTGCTGCTTCAGCCACAGGGGCCCTATATTGGAATAACAAAAACAACCACTGGGGAGGGTACAGGGAGCTGCCAGTGGAGACTGGAAGGGAGAAATCTGAATTCTATGCAAGGAAGAGGGGGATGGGGACCTCAGCCCAAGAACAGATTGAAGCCATTAACATTTGATCAGTTTAGTATTGTTCTTTAGCTAGACCACAGCTTATGAGAGGCTGTTTAATAAATGTCTGGTTAGGGTCCAATCCTGAGCAGCCAAAATGGGTGTTACCATGGATTCAGGGTAGGATGTTTCCCACACAAGTTACTCTTTCCCACCCTGAACTGCGAAAAACTCTGAGGTTTTGTTGGGGTCTTCCCTTTACTCTCCAACACCGTAGCAACTTTGGCTGTCTGCACCAGCCCCACCTAATGCTGGCCCCCAGAGGGCCTGGCCAACCTAGCCCTAGGTTGCATTTAGGGCTGCCAGCAGGAGCCTGACATCAGAGTGTTCTCTGTCTACGCTGTGAGACAGCTGCAGCACACAGCCAGCCAGCACACAGAAACATCAGCAGCCCTGCTGATCATTTCTTTGTCTTTTCTTCTCCTTTGTCCCTTTACTCCTTATTTCCCTACTTCCTCCCACTGAGACTGTCCAGCCCACTCTGTGAAAACAAGAGACCCTGGGCTAGCCTGTGTTGTCATTGTTCCTGCAGAGAAAAAAAAAGACGGAAAGGCAAGTGTCAAAGATGGTGTTTGCTAGGATTGGGAGAAAGTTGGGGGACACAGGAAGGAATTGCTCAAGAGAGGAAACTGGGAAGGGAAAGAGATGGAGAACCCAACGCGGGAAAAGCAAATTCTAGTGGGAAGAGTGTTATCAGAAAGTTCTGAGCCTATATATAGGACTAAAAAAACCCCAGTTTCTAATTCTGTATGGCCCTGAGGAAGTCTTCTAGCACATCAATGTTTTAGTCCTTCCCTATAGAAAAGGATGAAAATGTAGTACCAACTTAGAAAATGTACTGAAAATGGATAGTACTATTAAAACATCAAATCCAATATTCTTATCAGTTCAAACAAAGATAAGGCAAACGACTCTATGCCTAACATGGCATGAATGAAAAAATGAAAACTTCATTGATCTGGAAAGAACCTCAGAAGTCATTTATTCTACCTCCCTAATTTTATAAGTGAAGAACTGAGGCCAGGAGAGGTTCAAGAGCATGTCCAAGGTCATATAGCTGATGAATGTCTGAGGCACAATTTGAACTCAGTTCTGACGTGGGATTCGTTGTACCATGCTATCTCTCAGAAGAGCTCATAATGACTGGTAGGTTCTAGATCTCAGTCTAAATGACTTTTACTCTCAAAATCTGCCCAATAGGCAGTGTTTCAGCTGCAAATTAAGTTTGAGAAAAATGGGCCAAGACTCAAGTCCTCTCAGAAAAGATCATTTGACTAGTATTCCTGAGCTGCAAGGAAATACGATGCATTGGCAAGCCTTGCTTGCAATCCAAAATGCAATTTGTAAGCACCATGGGTTAGCCTTCAATTTAATTCCGGTCAACAAACACTTATTGAGTACCCACTGAGTTTTTAGCACTGTGCCAGATGTCATGTGGCTTGAAACAGAGGCAAAAAACAAAGCAATGCAAAAAAATAAATGGAGGAACTCCCAATGTAGTTGAAGAAACAAGTGATATATGTATATCCTAACCTACATTCATAGAAGAACAGTCCTCAGGCCTAAGAGAAGGTAACATCCTTGAGGGGAAAGACTTGGTCATTTTTCATTTTTGTATAATCAGTGCCTGACATTGTGTCTTAAACATAGTAGGCACTTAATAAATGTTTGTTGGATTGAGTTGAATACATTCTCTTGACTTCTGCTTCTAAGATTCCTGCCTCATCCTATTCCCTTTTCCAGCATCCTTTAAGGCATAGCTCATGTGCTATCTTCCATGGGTAATTTTTTTTGGATCCCCTTAGTTGCTTATGCTTTCTTCTTCCTCCTCAAATTATCATGTATATACTTGCATGCTTATAGCAATCAAAAACTGGTTTTGTGATTTTTTTGGGGGGAAGTAGAATACAAGTTTCAAGTCAGGGACTTTTTATTTTTTATGTTTTTTATTTTTATAATTATATTGCCAAATCCTAACACACTACCTGGCACAGGGCAGGGACTTAATTAATGCTTGTTGGAATAGATTGGATAAGTTAAGTGGGAAAAAGTGTGATCAGATTAAATGCTGACAGAATTCAATACAAGCTAAGATCATTGTGAGGAAAGTCAGGTCTAAGTTAGACTATAGTTTATAAGATTGCTGAAGAAATGTACAGTCACAATTCACATGGGATTCTCCAAGGAAGACTTTTGAGGTAGTGAGATGAGCTGGACCTTAAAGAAAATATAATAACCACTCTGGGAACCATAGATTTTTTATTTTCCCCCGTTTTTTTCGTGTGGTTTTGAATCTTATCTTTATAATGGGAGACTGAAGGAAGATCCGAAAGACAAAAGAAAGGAAGAAAATCCCATCTGTCATAAAAGAGCAGCTGGAATCAAAGCTACATAATTAGTGTTAATAAACAGTTTTATGTTTGTGTGATTCTCTGAAGACACAAAAACAGTTATGGAACTAAGGTTTGGTAAAATGGAATATTTAATATACATTCTCGAAAGAAATTTTTTAACTGCTTATTCTTTATGTTTGTTTTTTAATTTTTGTTTCCAAAATTACCCAGGAGAATCCTTAGAAGAGACTAGACACATGGAAAGTTTCAGCTTTTAAAGTTCATCTGGTTTTGAGTTTCTTGTGTGCTAAAAAGTCTTCAATTTAAAGCAGGGAAAATGTACTTTTTTCACCAGCATCAAACTAAAAAATGGCTGAAGGGATTTTATTCAAACTTCTAAAAAAATTCACCTTTTTGCCAAGACCCAGCATGGAAAATTTTAGCCCCAAAGGATCATTCTTTGGCAAGTTACATGAGCTAATGAAAACAGAGGGGTATAAAGGAAGTCTGTATGTAACTTCAACTATAGTGGTCACTAGGGCTGGCATTGTAGTGAGAAGAAGGACCTCATTCAATAACCTCTCTTTTAAGTTGCAGATCCTTTTTTTTTTTTTTTTGTCATCAATATGGATGAGATGCGAATTTGAAATGGTCACCAGAAAAAAAAGAGAATACTGTCAACGAATGAGATCTTGCAATCACTCTGCTCCAATGGGCTTTACCTTCAAACACATCTTTGGCAAAAATCAACCCCAAGTGGAAAGCAGAAGTCAGCCCAAATAATGTGTTGAGAGTCTTCAATCTGTAGATGAAAGGACAAAGCCACACACACATAGCCCTGTTTCACTCCATTAGTGACTGGAAAGGCACCAGAGCATTGTCCACTATCTCAAACCTGGGCAAACATGCCATCATGAAATTGACGATGATTGATACTGATGAACTTCTCTGGACACATATAAGACCTAGCTAATGTCCTTTAAACCAAACTAAGTTCCATTGCTTGGCTTTTAAGGTAGAGGTAATATGACCCTATCTTACACAGCCACTTCTTTTATCCCACCACTCCCAAAGACAGCTTACTGAAGGGGAAAGAAAGACCACTCCACTGAGAGTCAGGAGGCCCTTCTGGGTTTGAGTTTCAGATCTGTCATTTTATTTGCTGTGAGACCTTAGGCAAACAATGAACTTCTCTGGGGTTCAATATTCTCATCCATAAAAAGGGGAAGGCTAATTAGGTTAATTTTAAGATCCTTCCTAGCTCTCAGTTTCTGTGACTCTCTGTGTCCTCTCTTCTAGTTAGGCCAGTCTTAAAATCCACTTGTCATTTCCTCTTCTGTCCCTGAACTCATTTATTTCCCTTTCACCAGAAAGCCCTTCCTTCTCATCATTATTATTCAAATTCTACCAAACCATTAAGGCTCAATTCAAGTTTCATTTTTTTCTACTAAACCCTCTCTCACTGTTCCATCTTTTTTTTTATTGCTTGAATTTTTTTTTTTTATTGATGGAGATACAATCAAAATTTTGGAGAGATTCTTTTAAAAATTTGCATTTTTTTACCCATTTCACTTCCTTTATAATTTACAAGTCCAATTTCCTTTGAATAATAATGGAGCTCATTTAGGAGACACTGTAACGTTCTGACACTTGAGGAAATCAGAACACTGTCTTCTACAAACAGAACCATCATAAGCTAAGGGATTCCCTCTTCCATTTGGGCCACCTGCTAAACATATTTCATCTTTTTCATCTTTCTTTCCAATGCACTCTTAACAATATTTGGAGTCTATAAATCAAAAGTTAGCACTAAATTAAGTACTGGGATGGTATTAATTCTCATTGGACTTGGAGTGAAAAGATTAGGTTCCAATCCTGGCTCTCCCACTAACCTATTATGTAACTTTGGACATGTAATTTAATCTCATTTTCTTCATCTGAAACCCAAGAGGACTGGACTAGTGAGGTCTCTGAGGTTCTTTTTAATTCAAAGACTCTTTGGTTGTTTGGAACTTATCTTTAACAACACATTGAAGACAAAGATCTTTTCATTTTGTCAGGTTTAATGAAAGCCAGTTTGCAATAAGAACAGCTCTTATTTACCAAAGAAATAAACAGATCATTAGGCTGAAACCCAGTGCCAGCATGGATGTAGGCAGGTGGATGGATGTTTAGCCACCCTTAGTTACACATTTGAAGTATTCATTTGAAGATACCTTATACAGATGCTTGGGCTTCATGATTATAGTCTAAGTGACTAGACAGACAGGAAGAAGGAAGCGAACAATAATAAAGAGAAAAGGCAGGCAATGAGAGCAGATGGTCCCTCAGTGGCACTGTGTGAATTGCTAGATACAAGATAGAAAGCTTCATAGCTCCATGTCCCACTACAGGGATAAAGTAGGAGGAATCTGGCTGTTCGTTGTCTCAACACTAATGAAAATCAACTTAGTCTGGCAAGATCTGGTCTGCCTTTAGGGTCTGATGATCTTCTTGAGATATATTGGAATACCAGCATCCCAAGAAATACTATTGAAGATAAAGAGGAAAGGTAGGTTATTGTTTCTGATTTCACAGAGGTTATAGTGTACTTCATAGGGACAAGACATATAAACAGGAAACAGAATAATTATAAGGAGCCCTGTCAGTAGATGGAAGGAAGAACAGACCAGATAATATGCATTGGTATTGAATTAATTCAGAATAAAGGAAAGATGAGTCAGGGAAGGCTGACTAGTCTTCCATTTTTTTCCTCGTGGAGGTCTCAGGGAATAATTTATTTTCACAAACTCCCTCTTTGGAGGACAGCTTTTTTGCAAATGATGGACACTAGAAAATTGATATATCTGTGTAAAGACAGACCTTAAAGTTCATCTGATCCAATCAATTCATTTTACAAATGAGGAGACTGAGGGTCCAATAGGGCAAATTATTTGCTCACAATATAGGTGGCAGAGGTGGGATTTGAACAAAGTTCTCTTAGTATTTCTTAGACCTAAACTTTATAGCTACAAATCTAGTGCTTTTCTGGACCAACTTGTTTAAGTATACCAAAATCTCTTATAGAATCTTGGCTATTAAGAACAGTTTTTAAGACATTAAATGCAAATTTATCTCCTTTTAATTTATACTCATCTGACTCCAGATTTTGCTACCATTACTGAGCTGCCTTCTCACCTTGGAAGATCCCTCTGTAGTTGGGGTCTTCCTACTCTGGAACATTTCTTATCCTGGAACATTTCTTACCCAGGAACCTTCTTACCCTAGACCAGGCTCTTTATCCCATTAGTGAATTCCTTCAGGGGGCCTCCATTTTGGGGATAGGCCCAGGTTAGTTATGCTTCTTTCCTCTCCCAGGTGTACTTATGATTCTCCAAATTTTGCCACCATGTTCTCATACTGATACATCCTCCCCATTCCTTTCAGCTCCCCTTTAAGCATTCTCTCCCCCTGCTTCCCCCTCCCCCATTCAAGGGTAACCTCCTTGAGAGCAGGGACTATCTTTATTTTTGCTTGCATTTGTATCCCACGCTTAGCACAGGGTCTGGCACATTATAAGTGTTTAATTAATGCCTATTGTTCATCCATCAATTCATTTAAGTTGAATATTTCCTCCATGTCTACTATATGGGAAAACCTATGCTGAACGTTGTAGGGGAATACAGAAGTGAAAGACATGACCTTTGTCTTCTTGATGAGAATGGGGAGAGCAAAGAGAAGTATGGGAAAGTAGAAAAAAATGTCTTTTCTTTCACACAAACTTCAACAACTATCTAATAAAAAGCCACATAATCCACTCTTTCAAGCCCCTTAAATCTGACTCAACTATTATTTGTTGCCCAGGTTTCTGTCTTTACCCTGGAATGATCTCCCAAATATCTATTCCCATAGCATTCCTGCATCCACCTGGTAACCTTGTCTCCCTTATACAGGCTTTCTCATCCTTCAGACTCCAAATTTCATATGAAACACTTTATTTAAACAGGCCAGAGATGCCTTAGAAACTATGTCACCCCCCACCCCACCCCACACACCAATGGAAATGATGAACTGTCATCTTCTGCTCCTTCTTGCCGTGGTCCAGTTTTGTTACTTGTCTCTAGTAAGGGAGTGAGAAAGGTGCCAACAGTCAGGTCTTCCCTTGTTAGTCATAGTGCTTCTCTGCTGAAGAGACTAAGGTGTCAATTATGAGGATATTTACCATCCATCTACCTAAAAACAAAAGGTTAGATATTTATAGAAAAGCACAGTTCATTTTCCCTTTCTCTCTTTGATCTTAAATTTCTCCTTGGTTCATTCTCTATTACCTGAGATCCTGTCTAGATACCTTCCATTATTTAGTAAAATGTTTAAAGCTTCTGCTGACTCATCAATTTATCATTCTGTATCTCCTCCGATAGGTACAGTCCCTGAGGGTTGGACCTTGTCTTGTGAGATATTTTTATTCACACTGCTTATTAATCATGCTCAAAGCAAACAAATGTTTGTTGAATTAAATTGAATTATCAACACTTTTAGCTTTTTGGAGACAAATGTGCAAGGAAAACAGAATTATTATTGTAGCGGTAGTAATCTGAAGCTTAGAACGTCCTTTATTGCTAACTACAAACTTCCAATTGTCCTTGTCCCCAAAGCAATAGAAACCTTACATGTTCATTGGTTAACTAAAAACAGGCCACACTGCTTTAGTTTGAAGGGATTTCACGTGGGCAGGAATAACAAATGAAAGGTGGTTTCCTGTAGGTAAAATGATTGCTCAATATTAGTGGCTGTTTTCACCCCAAGAATTGATAGCTCTTAGATAGGGGGCCTGGAAGGGCCAGACCCACCGCTTAGTTTCCATTCTCTGGGTTCTGCGGTGTCTTTTGAGTTCTTGCCTGCTTTAGGAGGAGTCTGACCTGTGTAGGTATCTCTGTTAACGCAGGATGGTATGTTTGTGTTTTCATCCTCAAACCTGGAGTTAATTTTAGAGGCCTGGCAAACCGCTCAGGTCTGTCATTATGGCCCTGCTCATAAAGTCCAGGTCTGGAGTGCAACACTGGGGAACCCAAGTCGAGTCTTAAAATAAAGCTAATGGTCCCCAAAAGGAAAGGAAAAAAAATTAAAAAGCTGCCTTTCACCTAGCAGGCAATGAACTGCGTTGGAGTTTTGATGACAAACAAAAAATTCATTGTATTTAACTACGTTTTCGTGGTTAGGAGGGGTGTGAAAAAAAGAAAAAGCAGGAAACCTGTCCTTTCCAAATTTCTTTTCCTTTTAAAAATTCTGTTTGGAGGGGAGGAGGCAGGAGTGTGTGTGTGTGTGTGTGTGTGTGTGTGTGTGTGTGTGTGTGTCTGTGTGTGTGTGTGTGTGTGTGTGTGTGTGTGTGTAAGGAGAACAAGATTAGCAGAGCTTCTTCGGGCCCACAGAATTTGCTGAGTTCTCCAAAGCGAAGCCGAATAGGACAGCGCTGATGCTGAACACAAGTCAGCCCTCTGGCGCGTCCCCTTCCTTCCCTTCTTTCCCACTGCGCTCCATCCAAATTCTTCCTTCGTTCTCTAGAGGGCACGTCCTATGCGCAAGACCAAGTGGGTCCCTTGGCTGAGCCTTGGACGTCCCCGCCCCTTCCCCATCTCTGTAACGGATAGTGGGCGCCCCAATTCTTAGCACTGACTCGATTCCCGAAATCACTGTCCTGACCTAACTGGCTCTGCATTCCTTCAGGGAAAGTTGGGGTGGGGGTTCCCCCAGGGGCATCTCAGCGGGCACATGGCAGCAGCTGGCCAGCTGTGGGCTGTGCGTGTGCGCGCGCGGTGTGTGCGGACTGGGCGAGAGCGGAGCCCGACGAGGCGCTGACCAGACGCACTGGGTCTGCGCTGGGATTCCACAGCCGGCCTTAAATATGCCGGTTATTTTTATCTTCCTACGTAATGCTGCGAAAGGCCATCCCACCGGTGGCAGGCGCAACAATGTTTCCCTTTAGTCGGGAGGGGAAATGGAAAGAGTCCAGGCTTCCTGATCACATGATGCTGAAGTCAATGAAAAAAAATTGGGGGGGGAGGGAACCTCTCCCTCTTGCTCTCTCACTCCCTTTTGTAAATACTTGGGCCAGCTCACTCCCCTCGGCACTGGGGCGTCCCAGGGAAGGCAAAAGCTCTCAGGAGGCCAGCCAAAAAGGCAGAAAAGGGGGGGGGGGCAAGAGGGGGAGGCAACAACATAAACACAAGATTGTTGAAATAATTGGTGGCTCTGAAAACACTAAGGAAATGAGAGGCTTGTACGAAACATCAGCCGACAAGAAACGGGGTGATGTCAGACAGCCTTCCAAGATTAGAAACCCTTAAAAGCTCCCGAGCCTAGAGCCAGCTGTGAAAAACTGGCTCCTTTCTCAATGGTACGAAGCGAGGTCCGTGGCAGCCTCTCCTCTCCTTTCTCCTTCTGTACTCTCTTTCTCCTCTCTTTTCTCCTCTCTCTTCCCTAGAATCGCCTCTCACCTCTCCTTTCTCTTTTGCTACTTTTTCTGTTTCTGGAAAACCAACTAAATGCAAACCAAAACGAAGGAAAATGAACTAAATGAGACTCATGTGTGATTCCAACTCTCTCTCTCCCATCTTGGTTGTCTCCTCCTCCCTCTCATCGGGAGACTTCTAAAGTAACGGTTTTTAAATATGGGGGAGCAGCGTTCTCTTCTCAAATGCCCTCTCCTCCCTCCGTTCTCCCCCTGCTTGAAACTACACATTGGAATGATTTGAAAACATGTGGAGGAACTGGAAATAAACACGATGCACAGACCGACAACAATCTCACAAAAAGAGAAGGGGAAAAAATCCTTGAAAGAATCTGGACATTTCTGAGGGGAATGCTTCATGAGGCAAGCATGTTTTCCCAGTAACATGTCACACAGCCACCCAGTTAATCACTACAGCTGTTTCTGCCTAGCCTTCTTTATGGGAGCAAATGTTTTTTAATAAAACTCAAACATATATACAACCACTTACTACAGAAAATGGGAGAAAAAAAACCCTTCCAGCCCAGAGGGAACTCTGGTAAAAAATCAAGTTAGCAGGTTCTCTTCCAGCTTTGCTTTTGACTTGCTGTGTGTCTTTGGATTAGTTATCTCACCTCCCTGTGCCTTGTCTGAACTCTGATTCAAAAGAGGGCAATTCTATTTCATTGCTTTTCTCATTAGGTATGTGAAAGGATTAATGAGCATCTTACCTTAGTCTGCTCAACTTGTCTGTGATCCTAAAGTTCTAACAAGAGTTAAAAACTAACTCAACTCTTCATACGTCAAAACTACATTCTATGGATAATGGTGAACATCTTCACAAATGGGCACATGAGATCATCGCACCATAAGGTTTTAGAGATGGAAGAGACCTTAGAGACCACATAATTTGATGCCCCCCATGTTACAGATGTAGAAATTGAGCCCAAGAGAGGAGAAGGGACTTGTCTTTGATCATGGCACAGGCTGGGGAGCTAGATTTCAAACCCAGGTCTTTGGATTTAAACCCAGTTTCCAGGGGAGTGAAGGGTAGTTTTCCAGGGATAGAAAAAAAAGATTTGAGTTGCCAACATTTTCACTAGTTTACAATCATCAGAATCTCCCCTTCCTCCTCTCTCTACCTGTGTCTTGTTCCTCCCTATGACAGCACTTTAAGAAGACACAGGCATCTCCCTGTAACAAATACCCAAAGGTTGAGCAAGCAGTGATCTGGCATTGACCTAGTTAATGTAAACCATCAATCTAGATGATCCAGGTACCCAAATCTACTTTTGATAGTCTGTGTTGATTAAAATCAACAGAGAGTTGTCATATTTCCCTGGAACTTTGAGTGAGGCTGATTTGGATTCAGAATTCTCATGAGCATTCCACTATTTACGCCTGTGTCACTATGGGCAAGTTTCTGAACCCCCTTGGGCCTTGTTTTCCAAATCATTAAATCACCTGTTTCAAAAAAAAAAAAAATTTGTGGCAGCTAGCACACTTAATTGGACTAGGAAATCTCTAAGGTTTCTTCCAGCTTTCCATCCTATGATTTTGTGAATGTAAGAACCTAATAGACCACATTTTTTTCAGTACTTCATGGTTTGACAAGCATGTTCCTCATCCCAGAAATAGATGATAAAGTATTAATGTCCCCATTTTTATAGGTGGGAAAACTGAGACTAGGAGAGTTGAGGTGAATTGCTCAGTGTCACAAAGCTAGTATACTATAGAATCAGGACTAAAATTCATGTCTTCTGATTGTAAAACCAGAAGAGATAATTACCGCTTAACAGTTCAATGAATTTCTTGTCTACTCACTGTCTTTCTTTAGAGGCCCAAAACCTTTGGCTTCATGCTAATGCGTGTGGCTGAGATTCTAGCGGAGCTGGACAGAAACCAGCTCTTCAGAATGTTGACAGAAAACAAAGAGGTCAGCACACCCCGAAGAAAAATTCACTTGTCATTTAGCCAGGTTAGAACAGGAGCTCACATGATGCAAGCCCATCACTGAGGCAAACCAGAAAATCAGTCCTCAGATACTGAGAGAGACCAGGTGGCACATGCTATTTGGAATGGAGAAAGGTATGATGCTCTGCCACTGATGGTGTTGGTGTTGGGACAAGAGGCTGCGTAGCCTATATTTGAAGGAAGAAAGGTCATGCTAGCTGCTGATGCCCTGGGAACAGTGAATTCAAAATCATAGTATCATAGACTTTTAGAATAATGGTTCTTAGATTTAGCCCACCCAAATAGTTGATCATACAGGGGAGATCAGTACCAGAGAGATGAGGTGGTTGGGCCATAGTCACAGAGTTACTCCTCTATTTCTGACTTCTGCCTCACCTGTTTCTAAAAAAAAAAAAAAATTGTGGCAGCCAGCACAGTTAATTAATTGCAGAGCCAAGACTAGAACCAGGCCTCTTGGCTCATGGTTAACTTTGAACATAGCATCTCTCCTTGATTCTCATCAATCAGACTAGAGGTGTTGGAAATGAAAGCTTTAATTACAGAACCACTCATAGTATACTGGAGCAAGGGTGAGAGAAGGAAGCTAGGGAGAAGTGCAGGGACCAGTTTAGGTGGCTTGGGGAAGCCCCCATATGTCTATTCTTTGATCAACACTGTAATAAATACCCAAATATCCGAAGGTTGAGCAGAAGGTAAATGTGACTGAGTATGCATGGTGTCATCTCCAACTCTGGGTTTGGCAACCCTCGCCTCTCTTCCTTCATTCAGCCTTTGTGAAGCTCAGAGGGGGTTACCCCCTCCCTAAAAAAAAAAGCCTTAGAGATAATCTAGGCCACCCCCTTCATTTTCACGTGAGAGGTAGTGTGGCAAGATGGAGAGCATCTTGTCCTTGGAGTAAGGAGATTTGGGTTCAAATCCCACTTCAGACACTTATTAGTCCTATGACCATAGGTAAGATCCTTACCCTTTTAGAGTTTCCACTTCTTCCTATGTAAAGGGGAATGATAAAAATAATTAAACTATCTGCTTGCCAAGGCTGTTATGAGGAAAGTGCTCATAACACTATCAGGAGTTACACAATCCCATTGATATTTCAAAACATAACAAAACAAAAAACCTTGCCCTTTACTTGAAGTAATGACTGATGCTTATTTTAATGGAACATTAAGGTTTTAAAAATTCTATATGCCTAACATCTTATAATATTCATAACAACCCTGCAAGGTAAGTAGGTGCTTTAGGTCTTTATTATTCCCATTTTATGGATGATGAAACTGATGTTCATAGAAATTAAATGATGGTCCTGATCTAGGTTCTCAGATTCCAAATCGAAGTTATTTCATTTTCCCTGGGTCATCATTACATATTTTTCTCTTTCAGATTATAAACTGCTAAGAGTAGGGTCTTTGTTTTAGAAACAGGTGAGGCAGCAGTCAGAAGCAAAGAAGTAGCTGTGTGACCATGGACCAACCACTTCATCTCTCTTGGCCTGATCTCCTCCTCTATATGACTGAGTGGGGTGGGCTAAATCCAAGAACTCTTATTCTAAAAGTCTATGATACTATGATTTTGAATGCACTGTTCCTAGGGCATCAGCAGCCAGCATGGCCTCTCTTCATCCAAATATGGGCTAGGGAGTCTCTTTTCCCAAATTTAGTACCCTCCATGCCAAAAGCACCATACCTTTCAAGCACAAAGTCTTGTGCATAGTAGATACTTAGTAAATGCTTATTGAATTAAATTCCTTTTGGCCCACCTTGGAACAGCTATAGTAGGAAATGTGGCACATTAGAAAAAACATGGAACTCTGAGGCATAGGTTCTGAGCTCAATCCTAGCTCTGCTCCCTTCAGATTGTATCATTTTGGGTCATGACATATACTTAACCTCTCTGGGCCTCAGTTTCCTTGACTATAAAATGAGAGCATTGAGCTAGATGACTTCTAAGGACTTTTCCATTTATAGTTCTGTGATTCCATGCCAGTTACTTCCTAGGAGTCAGCCTAGGAAGAATCTGATTGAGCTGTGGTGCTGAGGTGCTAGAGGCAGGGAATCAATATATATCACTTTGCCTCATTTCCCTATCTTCATTTTCACATCTTTTGCTAATCCATTCTGAAGATAGGGGAAGACAATCAGGGATAGTATGACATGTATTAGATGGACCTGGTGTTGTATTAGATGGAGTTGTGACTCTGTGGTAACTGAGTGATTTTGGGCAAGTCACTTCTCCTTGAACTGCATTTTCTTCGTCTAGAGAAGATTTTAGATCTAGAAACTTCATGGTGGAGATACTTTTCTAGGTGATGGATAAATGTCCAGGAGAACATATATAGACAAGAATAACGCTTTGTTTTTCCATATTGGCTTCTCTGAGAAAAGCAGGACTATTACATCCACCAGTTAGGGATAAGGAAAACCACAAATATAAATATTCCTTTCATCATGGAGCAAGAGATTGAAACATAGTTCAGAGATAGCCCTCTATTCTACAGCAAATACATTTCTGGTGGCCAAACATGCTACAGGAATGAGCCAACCCCTCCAGTCTCTACCACAGGCCACCCAGTGTTTATCATCTTTCCCCACAAGGGCCATGTTTCTGGCTATAGTGGTCTGATAGTGCCCTTCCGTTGTCTCTTGGTCCCCCCCTCCTCCTAATCCACCCCACAGTTCAATTCAATTCAATTCAATTCAATTTAACTGAATAAATATTTGCTAAGTATTCATGTTGAATCATTCACTTTGCTTAGTTCTAGGGATACAAAACCAAAATAATCCCTGCCCTCAAAGAGCTTACATTTTACTGAGAGGGGCTACAGTGTCACATGATATACACATAATAAATGCCAAGTGCGTACAAAGTGATACAAATTTCAAGAAGGAGAAAAAGCTAAACTGGGGATGAGGGGGAATAGGAATCCGGAAAGAGAGTAGGAGATAACATCTGAACTGTGAAAAAAGTTAGAATATCTATCTATGAGGCAAGAGTAAGGAAATATTGCATTCCAGACATGGGGGTACAATGTATGCAAAGGCATGAAGGGAGAATGCACCTAATCCCTTTCCTGGTAGCAAGAATACCCTAGCCCAATCATCTAAATGGCACGAGGTACAACCTTCTCTTCCTTAGGTATAGCCCTTTTTCCCATCTAGTCCTCTATTTTAGGCTAAGCCAAGCAGATGTGGGCTGTAGTAGAAATACTTGGATGAGTCACACGTGATATTTGTGGGCAAAATGAGGGGAGTCAGGCACAAAGATGTGCTGAAGTCATCTCTTACTAGTTGGAGAGTCGGTTGTTAAATGTTTAGTGTAACCTATCTCAAAAAATCACCAAACACTACAAGTAACGGATTGATATATTGTATTTTTTTGTTTCTTTAAAATCATCTACACTTAAAAAGTGATGGAGAAAATGTTAGTATATCAGATTAAGCTTAAAAGTGTGTCACAGTACATTTTTATTTTCATCATTAAATCGGTAGCTGGGACAGGATGAGTACAAGGAGAGAGCATGCAGAGAAGAACTGTGGAGGAGAGATGTGAGAGAATTGGAAAAGGGGAGATGGGAAAAGGAGTCAGTAAGTTTCACTTCTTGGTGCCTGTTTTCATTTTTGTTCCAAAACAGAACTGCTAAGCCAGGAAATTCCCTGAAGTGTGCCTCCCCTTTCCCTAAATCCCACGAAGGTGGTGAAATTGGGGATTTTTAAGGGAGTGTATGTGTGTATGTGCGTGTGTGTGTGCATGTGTATGTGTGTTTTGATGGTGGTTGGTGGGAGCAGGTTGCCAAATCAATCAGAGAGACATGGGAGTGTGCAGCTATTACACAGAAACAGCCAGAGCTCACTGTGTCCAGGGATTCATTTTGACAACAAAGTATGTAGGGTTGGAGTTCCAGAGGAGGGACATATCAGGCAGAGACTGAAAAACAAGTGATTTTTAGACGTCTGGCCAGGAGACACATTTAAAAAAAAAAGGAAGGAAATCAACAGGAAACTCCTTGGCTCATTTTATCTTAAGAGAACAAAAATTAATGCCTTTCATCCCCTCAGCTGCTCTGATGCAAAGATTGGGTTCCTCAAATTTGTGATGGAAATTTGAAAATTTGAAATCTACTTGACAAGTGATCAGAGGCAACCAGGTTTAGACACATCCAGTGGGTCTATATTTAATAAGCAGCTTGACTTTCATAGGGCAGGCTGCTAAGCTATAGTCACACCCAAGACCCACTCATTTGGCTGATCCCCCTGGCCTTATATTCCAGAGCAAGGGGTAGAGACATGTCATGTTATGTCCTGATCCTTTGCCTTGGTGCAAAAATCTGTAAAAAGGAGTCCCCTGTAGTGTCTGAACAGGTGAAAAAGGAGCCTTTGAAAGCTGAGTGATAAACTTACTTCTCTGGTTGCCTTTGAGTGGGTTTGTTAGAGTCTGAGAATTCAGTGGGATTTGAATTTTGGTTCTGTCATCTCTGTGACCCCTGGAAAGTTGTATTGTCTCTCTGAGCTTGATAAGATGACCTCCAAGTTCACTTCTGGCTCTCAGGCTATGATACTATGATCTGAAATATGATTTTAATGTTTCAATTCACTTCAGTTTGCTTCAAATTATTGGAAGACACTTTTAGACGGCCTTAGTCTTTTTTCATACGAATAGGGCTTTCTATTAAAAAAAAAGAGTAATCCTTAAAAAAAAAAACATATGGATTCGTTGGCTTTGTGTCAGCCTGGTCCCTGCACTGTCTAACTCAGCAGGATCATATCACCAAATTCCCCTTTGAAAGATTAGTCCTACTTGTCACGGTACAACTGAGAGGTTTCTTACTATATTATGTTCTGGCCATATCACTCCGTTATTCAAAAACCTATGGTTCCTCATAGTTTACTGAATTAAAAGTTGGAAACTTTAAGGCTGACTTCTCAGTGTTGGTCCTGTGTGTTCCCTGATGCTGAGTCACCCCTTTGACAGCTTCCCTCTGTAGGAAGTGTCCTTTCCCTTCTCTGGGCGGTCTCTTCCTATGGGCAGGACCAGCATGGACCTACCAGCTTGCCAATTTCATACACTGTTTTACTTCAAGCCCTAGAACCTGGGGCATTATAGCATGCTGTTGACAATGGAGCCCTAGGGCAATTGTGAAAATTGAACTGAGCAGAGAAATCCCTAAGGCTTCTCAAATAGAAGTCCTTGGTGGGGAGGGAGAGGTGGGAGGTGGGGGGAGTTCTATCTCTTTGTGGTTAATTCTCCCTGGTGTCTAATAACGTAATACCACATAGCCTCTTTGCTGTTCTGTAAATATTATTGTGACCCCAAAGGAGGAGGCAGTGCCCTGGGCGTGTGGCCACTGAATAAATAGGATTTGGCAGTGATGATGATGGCCTGACAGACCAAATGCATTGTTGGCAGTCTATAGCGCTCAAGGCTAATGGGATCAGCTGTGGGCTTGCGATAAATACGAAGTGTCTGCCTGTATCCATGCCTCAGTGTCCTCCTTTGTAAAGGAGGAGAAAAGGGCGGTAGAAATGACTGCTCATTTGTTATTCTAGGGAAACAGAGAAGAGATACAATGAGCAGTTCTGTGTTTTGGTTTTCTTTTTTAATTTGGGGGGAGGGGAAGACAAAATACAAAACAAACTCCAACCTATGATTGGATCTCCTAACACTGGCTGTGCCAGAAACTACTTAAGCATTTGGCTCTCTGAGCACATTTGCTGAAATGGGGCAGACTATTAAGACAGCACACATCCCACCTTCTTTCTGGCTGTCACTGGGGTGGGGGGCTGGGGGGAGGATGAGGAATGTCTCATTTGTTAAACACCCAGCTACAATTTCATTTGCAAAGATGGCTTTGATTAGAGGACTGAAGGAATTGATTTATGAGGTCAGATGAAAAAGAGCAAGCCTAAGTATGAAAAACTCACCCAAATGATGACTAAGGAGAAAGAAAATACAGAGATTCATAGCAAGCGGAGATGGAAAAGACTTGTTAGGTCATCTAGGCCCATCTCTTGTTAGTGCAGGAACAGTTTCTCACAATATTCTTTCAAGATCTTTGTCTAGACTAGTTTTTAGTGCGTCAGAGATTGGGGCTCCCCTTATTTCTCCAGGGAACCTGCTCTCACCACCCAAAAGAGTTCTCTGATGTCAGATATCTCATTTCTGTTTGCCTCATGTTATCATCTTCCTATATTGGTGACCTCCCTTCCTGCCCAGGTAAAGGAAGCCATTGCCATTTTAAGTATTTTAATTCCCTTTATACCCCAACAGATACGGCAGGAGAAAAGGTGGAAGGGACCTTAGTGGAACAGTATTTTGGGGAGTCTTGAAATGCCATGAGATGGAAGGGAGAGAAATGACAACTTGATCTTGCCATTATTGGGACCTGTCTCAAAGCGGAATCATTTGCCTTCTGTGAGTAGTAAATTCCCCCTCACTGGAGCCTCTCAAGCAGAGGTTAGACAATTGCTCATTGGATATGTCTGTGATGAAGGCTCCTGTTCATGTATGGGTTTGATTAGCCACCCTTTGAAGTCGTGTGTAGCTTTGAGATTCTGTGCAAAGATCCTCTCTTAATTCAGACCCAGGAACCAAATTAGAAACAACCTTCCCACCTTCTCTTTCCCACTTTCCCCTCCTCCATGGAGATGCTTCACTTTCTCTTCCCCTTCCTTCTCTTTTTGCTCTTCCTCTTCCCCAAAGCTCTAAGCCATTCATGAGTGTGTGGTGTGTGGTGGTAGAGGGTGGTCAAGTTTTCAGTTCTCTTATCTTCCCACCTCAAGCCCTGGTGATAAGCTTTTACATAGGACACTTGAGGAAAAAAACACGCAGCTTTGGGTTCACCACTGGCAGCCACACTCTCCTGCCTCTTGAATGTTTTCTTCAGTGTGCCCTGTTAAACTCAGAAATGTGTTTGGAAGCTCTCAGAGGTCCACAAGAACAGGATGTGACTCCAGGCATGCCCTGGGCACAAGATCTTTGCCCCAGTCAAAAGCTAGACTGGCCTTTTTTTCACAGAATTGTAAAGGAAGGTCCTCGGAGCTCTCTGAGATCAATCCTTAACTTTTCCAGGTAAAGGAATTGAGGACAAGAGAAGGTTTTTGCTGAAGGTTACATAGAAAACGAAGGACCTCAGACCTGAGATATCTGCTCCTAGACTGAGATGTCTACTCCCAGACGAGAGCTCTTTCAACTATACTAAACTACCCCTAAAATGGACTTCGGAACATTCCTGGTAATGGGTAGTGCAGACAATTAGTCATCTCTGCCTCAGTTGTGCATATTTGAAGCCTTCTTAGTCGACCCTTTGCCCACTTCATTGTTCTTGCTTTGACCCTTCCATGAATCCCTCTACCTTTCAGCTAACTTGGAATTAGGGGCTGATTATCTACCTCCTTTGTTCCAGCCTCCTATTATTTATTTATCTGATTAATTTATCTATTTATCTGCCTGTTTATTATTATTATTATTGAGATCCAGTTTCCTGAAGTGTACTGGCCACTTCCAGGCCTGCTCCTGCTCCTGATTAGCATGGAAACTGTGCCCTGTTCTGTTTCTGATCTAGGCCTTTTTGTCCCTCCTTAGGCAGCCTGCTGGCCTTCTGCTACCTGGAGCTCACTATATTGGTGCTGGACTTAGAAGGCACACCTGATTGACTTAACATATTACAACTCAGAGCTCCTGAGCCCAAGTGATCCACTAGCCTCAGCTCTCTAGGAGCTATGATTGGTTGGTTGTGGTCCTTCATCTTTGAAGAGGACCAAAATGACATCACTATTGTAAAGTGAAATTTCAGTGTGTCTGACTGTTACTGATCAGATCAATATGAGCTTGGAATGCTCCACTACAGGCTGGGCACAGATAGTCTGGGTGAATATGTAGGGTGGATATCCCAAATTTGCACATCCTATGTTTACTTTATGCTGTCTCAATTCTGCTTTGTTCAAAGAGCACAGCACCCTTTCTGATGTGGACACTCCTTGCTTAGTGGTTGTGTGACAGTGTCTCCCATGTTGCATAGTTAAATTCTTCAGAGAGTTCTTCAGAGAGACTTTGAGAGTGTCCTTGTATCACTTCTTCTGACCCTCATGTGAGCACCTGCCCCATGTGAGTTCTCCATAAAATAGTTTTTTTGGTAAGTATACATTTTGCATTCGAACAACATGGCCAGCCGACTGGAGTTGTGCTCTCTGAAGCATAGTTTGAATACTTGGCAGTTCAACTGGAACAAGGACTTCGGTGTCTGGTATGTTATCATGCCAGGTGATCCTCAGAATCTTCCTAAGACAGTTCAAATGGAAATGATTCAGTTTCCTGGCATGGCACTGGTAGACTTTCCATGTTTCTCAAGCATATAACAATGACACCATCACAATGACTCTGTAGACCTTCAGTTTGGTAGTCAGTTTAATGCATCTTCTCTCCCAAACTTTCCTTTGGAGCCTCCCAAACACCGAACTAGCTCTGGCAACGTGTGCATCAACCTCATTGTCAATGTGTACATCCCTGGAAAGTACACTACCAAGGTAAGTGAACTTATCCATAGCATTCAAAACTTCTCCATTTGTTGTAACTGATGGTTCCATGTATTGATGGTGTGGTGGTGACTGATGGAGCACCTGTGTTTTCTTGGTGTTAATTATTAGGCCAAAATTAGTACAGGCAGCAGAGGATTGATCCATACTTGTTACCTCTCAGCTTCAGAGGCTGCACTGAGGGCAGAATCATCTGCAAACCGAAAATCATGAACCAACACTCCCTCCACTTTGATCTTGGCTTGTAGCCTTTCCTAATTGAAGAACTTACTATCAGTAAATAGTTGACCTTGATGTTGTGTTCATCCTCATTGAAAGCATTTGACACCATTGCTGAAAACATCATGCTAAAAAGCATGGGAGCAAGCACATAACCCCGTTTCACTCCACTGGTGACTGGAAAGGCACAAGAACATTGTCCCTTATCCAGAACGTGGGCAAAGATGTCATCATGAAATTGATGTACAATACTGATGAACTTCTCTGGGCAACCAAATTTTGACATAGTTTTCCATAAACCCTCATGACCAACAGTGTCAAAGGCCTTGGTTAGATCTTCAAACATTGTGTACAGACCTCTGTTCTGCTCCTGGCATTTCTCCTGGAGTTGTTGGGCAGCAAACACAGATTCCTGGCTCAGAAAAAAGGTAGATGAAATTCCATTTTATGCTGATAGTAACAATCCAAAGTGCTGTTATGATTCCCTGAAAGCTATTTATGACCAAAAACCTATGGTGCATCACAACTACTCGGTGCTGATGGAGCCATATTGATTAGTGATAAGGACATGATCCTAGAGAGATGGACTGAACATTTCCATAGTGTTCTCAACAGACCATCATCAATCAATGCTGAGGTCATTGACTGTTTACCTCAGGTTGAAGTCAATCTCTCCTTAGCTGAACTTCCAACTGAAGAAGTTTTGAGGGCTGTTAGTTTCCTTTCATGTGACAAAACTCCTGGTGTGATTCTATTCCAACTGAGATTTACAAGGTAGAGGGACCATTGCTCATACAAAAGCTGACTGAAATTTTCCAGGTTATGTGGCAAGAGGAGGTTATCCCCCAGGAGTTCAAGGATGCCTCCACGGTCCACCTCTATAAGGGTAAAGGGAATAGACCATCCTGAGACAATCACAGAGGGATCTCTCTCTTAGTCATTTCTGGCAAAATTCTTGCTAGAGTCCTCTTTAATAGACTGATCCTTCACCTGGAAGATGGTCATATACTGAGAGCCTGTGTGGCTTCACAAAGCATCGAGGAACAGTCTGTAAGGAACTATGATTACATGCAGGTGAAATCACACCTAAACTATTTAAATTCTTCAGCAACATTTGGATCATTGAAAAGAAAAATTGAAAAAAAGAAAAGCAATAGACAGTCCCTCATATGTTGTCTCAGTACATGGAGGCATGACCTTAATCTGCATTACCTACTTTATATTATAACTCCAATGATAAACAGAGGGTCTTAAACAGAGCTAACTTCATATAATGGCTTCCTGATTGGAGGGTTTATATCTTGCTGGTTTTACATTTCCCAGTTATTTTTCATTTTTATTTTTTTGAATGAATTGCATATATTGGGTTTTCTCCAATTCAATTTTGGTGACTGATACTTTTCTGTGCCTCAATTGTCTTTGGCATCTAGGTTTCTAATTATTCTAACCTGAGATGTCATCGGTTATGATTTTCCATCCAATATATCAAGATGCCATATATATTTGAATATGATTATTATGTATGATTATGTATATCTGTATGTGTATATATACATGTATATGCATGCATGTGTGTGAATGTGTGTATTTTTCTTCTAGCTCTTTGTGAAGATTTCACTTTTCCTCCTCATTCTTATCCCCTTTCCCAAATATCCACACCCCTTGCTGTTTACGATATGTTTCTAGCATCTGTGAATTTCATTAAATTCTAAGCTACACCCTTTTCCTGATCATTAGTAGAGATAGTAAATGAGGACAGAGTGACTATAGATCCCTAAGGTACCCACTAGACACCTCCACCCAGCTGGACCCAGAGTATTTCCTCTTATATATGAACCCCCAGTCAGTTTCTAATATGGCTCCCTAAACTTTTAGACTGGACTACCTAGGTGATAATTCTATATAATTTTTTGCTTCTTTATTATGCTTTGCTCCCCTCCATGTACTCAATGATTGAATGACACTGACCTTCCACTTATTCCTTATTCCTTGCTCAAGACACTACATCTCCTAATTCCTAACTAACAGCATGTTCACTGGTTATTCCCTAGGCGTGGAGCAACCTCCCTCCTCATCTCTATCTCCTGGCTTCCCTGACTTCTTTCAAGTCATAGCTAAAGTCTCATCTTCTGCAAGGTCTTCCCAATCTTCTTTAATTTGTTTCTTCCCTTTGAGATTACCCCCAATTTACCCTGTATATATCTTGTTTGTAGGTAGTTGATTTCATGTTGTCTCTCCCATTAGATCATTAGAGTTCCTTGAGAACAGGGACTGTTTTTACTGTTCTTCATATCCTCAGTTATTTAACACTATGTCTTGGATGTAGCAAGTAATGGTAGAAACATGTTGACTTAAGAATAAATATATTAAAGATGCTCAAAGAGATTTAAAGAATTATTTTAACTAATGCATCTTGGTTGACCTGTAGGTCAAATAATATATGGCATATTGACAGAAATCTACAACGAGGCTTGATCATTTTGATGAGCTCCCAAACATGAAGGTAGACACATGGAACCCCTCTGATGGGTTCCCAGTGTCTGAGACTCAGGGCCTACCCATCTCAGTAAAAGTGAATGAAACAGACATGACCTCACTTTCTTGCTCTCCGGAATTCCTTTTTCATTTTTTCCCTTGTTGCTTCTCAACAGAAATGGGGGAATTCTGGTGGCAGAAGATGGAAGAATCCTTCTTCCCAAACAGTAATGACAATTTAGAGTGTTAGACAAGATAGGGGTAGACATATGCTTGCATGAAAACTAAGAGATGGGAGTCAAGGACATTGTTCTTGGATAACCCCCCCCAACCTCATGTGTGGACAGGGGTAGGCAGGATAATTCCAGAATCTAGCTTTCTAGTCAGAGTGGAGATAGTTTGGGCTACATCAACTTAGATGATAGCCTCTTGGATAAACCCAGGTTTGAGAATTCCTGAATTTGATGCCTCATTTGAGAGTTTCTTAACATTATGTCTCTTGAATAAAAAAGAATCTTCTATAGAGAAGTATGTTGAAACAGAAAGACTAAGGAACCAAAGTCCTGCCATGGGATAGGGTGGAAAGTGTATCAGCTGCAGAAAAAAGGTGCGAGTTAAATGATTATCAAGTTCTCTTCCAGCTCTGCAACTTAGTGAAATTGATGTTGAAATCACTCCAGTGTCTAGGAACTCATTTCCTTGCAAGACAGTCCATTGTGTTTTTGGACTGTTCTAATTGTTGAGAAATTAATCCTTATAATCAAGTGAAGAGTCTTTCTTTTTTTAAACCTATACAAACAGATCTTAGTGCTGTACTAAGAAATCACAGTATATTAATCTAATATCTCCTCCATGACTACCCTTGTACTCTCTAGTTTAGTCAGACTGAGAAATGCAAAAAAAAAAAAAAATGAATAGAATAACCAAATCACAGAATATTAGACCTAGAAAAGACCTTGGAGGTTGAATTCAGTCACTTTCTGAAGCATAAATATCCTTGACCTACTCTGACCCATTCTGACCTTTTAGGAGGCTCCTTCCTTAACAAGGTAAGATAACATGCCACATGAGTCTTTTCCTCTAATACAATGTTTTCCTTGCAATTAGTTTATTTTTAGTTTTCAACATTCACTTCCACAAGATTTTGAGTTTCAAATTTTCTGTCCATCTCTCCCCTCCCTCACCCCAACATGGCATGAATTCTGATTACCCCTTCCCCCAGTCTGTCCTCCCTTCTATTATCCTCCCTTCCCTTATCCCCTTCCCTTCTATTTTCCTGTAGGGCAAGATAGATTTCTATGCCTTATTGTCTGTATATCTTATTTCCCAGTTGCATGTAAAAATAATTTTTATCATTTATTTTTAAAACTTTGAATTTCACATTCTCTCCTTCCCTCCCTACTCACCCTTATTGAGAAGGCAAATAATTCAATATAGGTTATACATGTGTAATCATGCAAAACACTTCCATAACAGTCATATTGTGAGAGACTAGCTATATTTGCCTCCATCCTGTCCTGCTCCCCATTTATTCTATTCTTTCCTTTGACTGTCCCTCCTCAAAAGTGTTTGCTTCTGATTATCCCCTCCTCCCATTTGCCCTTCCTTCTATCATCCCCCTCTCTTATCCTCTTCCCCCCTACTTTCCTGTAGGGTTAAGACAGATTTTCATACCCAATTGAGTGTGTATGCTATTCCTTCCTTAAGCCAAATCCAATGAGAATAAGGTTCACCTATTCCCTCTCCCCTCTTCCCCTCCCATTCTACCTCCCACTTTCCCCTTCTCCCAATATATTTCTCTCTCACACCTTAATTTTATTTTTTAGACATCATACCTTCATATTCAACTCACTTTGTGCCATCTATCTATCTATCTATCTATCTATCTATCTATCTGTCTGTCTGTCTGTCTGTCTATCTATCTATCATCTATCTATCTGTCTGTCTATTTCCTCCAACTAATACTGAGAAACTAATACTGAGAATAATACTAAGAATTATAATACTAGTAATAATTAGTAATAATACTAATACTGAGAAACGTCTCATGAGTTACAAATGTCATCTTTTCATGTAGGAATATAAACAGTTCAACTTTAAAAAGTCTCTTATGATTTCTCTTTCCTGTTTACCTTTTCATGCTTCTCTTGATTCTTGTATTTGAAAGTCAAATTTTCTACTTGGTTCTGGTCTTTTCATCAGGAATGCTTGAAAGTTCTCTATTTCACTGAATGCCCATTTTCCTCAGTTTTTCTGGGTAGGTGATTCTTGGTTTCAATCCTAGTTCCTTTGACCTCTGGAATATTATATTCCAAGTCCTGTGATCCTTTAATGTAAAAGTTGCTAGATCTTGTGTTATCCTGATTGTGTTTCCACAATACTTGAATTGTTTCTTTCTGACTGCTTGTAATATTTTTTCCTTGACCTGGGAACTCTGGAATTTGGTTACAATATGCCTAGGAATTTTCCTTTTGGGATCTCTTTCAGGAAGTGATTCCTTCAATTTTAATTTTCCCCTTTAGTTCTAGAATACCAGGACAGTTTTCCTTGATAATTTCTTGAAAGATGATGTGTAGGCTTTTTTGTAGATCATGGTTTTCAAGTAGTTCAGCAATTTTTAAATTCTCTCTCCCTGATCTATTTTTCAAGTCAGTTGTTTTTCCAATACAATATTTAACCTTCTATTTTTTCATTCTTTTGGTTCTGTTTTATAATTTCTTGATTTCTCATGAAGTCATTCACTTCCATTTGCTCCATTCTAATTTTGGAGGGATTATTTTCTTCTTTGACTTCTTTTGCCTTTTGGGGTACTTTATTTTTTAAAGTGTCATTTTCTTCAGCATTTTTGTGGAGTCTCCTTTAGCAAGATGTTGACTCATTTTTCAGGATTTTCTTGCATCACTCTCATTTCTCTTCTCAATTTTTCCTCCACCTCTCTTACTTGATTTTCAAAATCCTTTTTGAGTTCTTCCATGGCCTGAGGCCAATTCATATTTTTCTTAGAGATTTTGGATGTAGGATCTTTGACTTTGACATCTTCTGGTTGTGCTTTGATCCCAGGTAAGATTCTATAGTCTGATTTTTTTCCTGCTGTTTGCTCATTTCCCCAAACAATTGCTTGACTTTTTAGCTTTGTTAAAGTAGGACTCTGCTTCCAGAGTGGAAAGGGTACTGCCCTAGGCTTCAGGGTTTTTGTGAAGTTGTTTTTAAAGATACTTCTAGTGACCTATAAATTTTCAGCTCTTCCAAGGTGACATGATGAAAGAAATATTTACTCCTCTCCTGATCTGTGCTCTGGTCTGTGAGTGACCACAGGCACTCTTTTATGCCTTGGAACTCTAAGAAGGATTCCCCCTCCACTTCTGCCACAAGATTCACCACCCTAGCACTTCTCCTCACTCCAAGACTGCCTCCCAGGACTGACCCAGATGGAAGCACAGGCAAAACAAGAGATTCCTGCCTCACTACCAGCAAAGAGATCCCTGCAATCCCCTTCTGATCAGTTGCTTCATCCCCCCACTATCTGTGCGCCTAGAGCCCTAGAAACAGCCACTGCTGCCTCCACCACTGTTACCATCATGGAACTGGGGCTGGACAATGCTCCTCTCTCACCCCAGTCTTACGGACTTTTCCTATTGACCTTCCAAGTTGTCTTTGGTGTTTGTGAATTGAGAAGTCTGGAAACCATCACAGCTGCCAGTGATTCAGTGCCTTAAGGCCTGCTCCAGGTTTGCTTCATCCCCATCTGTACTGGCATGATCTAAGCTGGACCGTACTCTTCTCTCAGACTGGTGCGACAGATCTTTGCTGTTGACCTTCCAAGTTGTCTTGGGTTGGAAATTTGTTTCACTCTGTAATTTTGTGGGTTCTGTTGTTCTAGAATTTGTTTAGAGTCATTTTGTACAGGTATTTGGAGGGGTTTGGGGGAGAGCTAAAGTGAGTCCCTGCATTTATTCTTCCATCTTAGCTCCTCTCTTCCCCCACTCCTCCCCCCCCAATTAACTTGTATTCACTCTGGATATAGTTTGTGCTAACTTACTGGTATACATGCTGCTCATGCCTGTTACTTTATGAGAGGGACTGTCTTGGCTTTGTCTCTATTAGAGGTGATAACCATGGTGCTTGGTACAAAATTGGCATTTATTAAATGCTTGTTAAATGAGTGAATGAAGTAGAATCTATGCATTATTTTACATTGAAGAGGACTAAATTATTTTAGAGATCTCTATAGCTATAAGACTATGATCTCGTAAATATGTGATATTCTTCATTTATTTAAATGCAAATTAAACCGCAACTATTTGTCTATCTAGGTTCTTTTAAAGCCACCAGAATTACTAATTACATGCCTACAGATATGAATTTTACATTTTCCTCCTACTACTTAATCTATTAAATACATAAACTCACACACCACTATACTGCTCCTACTACGTACAGCAACAATGAGGCAGTGATGTCCAGAATTAAGTCGCCTTGATTTCTTTGAAAATAAGTTCTATATTTTCTTTGCTTTTCCCCTCCATTTTCCTGGCTCTTCCAAAATTTCTGCCCTTGCCACCAAAGTCACTGTCATCTTTGTCTTGTTCACTTCGTTAACCAATTCCTGTAACACTTAGGTCCAGCTGTGTAGTGGGAAGTCTGGATATCCAGAAATATTTTGTAACAGCTTTAGGGAAATAGTCTCATCTATGAAATGGTGGAACCCCATTGCATAAGATACTTTATGCTAGATTGGACCAATTCTCAACAAGTATACTATAGGGAGCAATTTCACCGTGGCGGGGAGAAATGGAGAGATGATCTAATAGGTCTTTTCCATCTTTAACTACTGTGGTCACAGTGAATCATTTGCCTTTTATGAGACTCAGAAGTTGACAAATACTCCAGAACTTTTTTATTCTCCCAGAATGCTTGTGCTCTCTGCCCTCATTATAACATTACTAAGAATGTGACAAACAACTCCTAGCCAAAGGGAATAAAGTCATATTTTAACAATTTATCTAGAAACAAAGAGAAATGTAGGAAACAAAAAGCTTCTCTCTCATTTTAAGGTCTGGCTATGTCTTAAAGGATCCTATGTTTGCCAGTGAAGAAGGGAAATGACGAATACAAACCTTAGGCAATGTGGTCCAAGGAGAGAATAGTACGCTAAGAATTAGTCAGGTTTTTATTATTTTTATGGTGAAACTATGAGCAAGCCCCTTTTTTAGAATATTAGTCCCTTTATCTATAAGATGGGAGCAAATTCATCAACTTTGCAGGCTTAAAGGATCACAGATATGGAGCTGGAAGTGACCTCAAAGAACATCTAGTTCAACCCCCTAATTTTATATTATGTAAGCTAGGAGGTGGGACAGGTAGAGTGTCTGGGCTCAGACACTTGCTAACTAGCTATATGATGGGCATATCTCTTACTCTTTATTAACCTCTGCCTCAATTTCCTCAACTGTAAAAATGGGAATAATAATAGCACCTGCATCATCGGGTTATTGTGAGCAGCAAAGGAGATAGTATTTGCAAAATGCTTAGTGTAGAGCCTCATACGTAATGGACGGTTGGCTGTTATCCTTTGTTTTCGTAGAGGATCAAAATGACGTCACCATGATAAAGTGAAGTTTCAGTGTGTCTGATTGTGGCTGATTAGACCAATACAAGCTTGGAATGCTCTACCACAGGTTGGGCACAGATCATTCATGTGAATATATGGGGTGGATATCCCAAATTTGCATGTCCTACACTTACTTTGTGCTGAGTCAATTCTGCTTTGCTCAAAGAGCACAGCACCCTTTCTGATGTGGACGCTCCTTGCTTAGTGGTTGTGTGCCAGTGTCTCCCATGTTGCATAGTTAAATTCTTCAGAGAGTTCTTCAGAGAGACTTTGAGTGTCCCTGTGTCACTTCTTCTGACCCTCATGTGATCACCTGCCCCATGGGAGTTCTCCATAAAATAGTCTTTTTGGTAAGTGTACATTTTGTATTCGAACAACATGGCCAGCCGACTGGAGTTGTGCTCTCTGAAGCATAGTTTGAATACTTGGCAGTTCAGCTGGAACAAGGACTTCGGTGTCTGGTATGTTATCATGCCAGGTGATCCTCAGAATCTTCCTAAGACAGTTCAAATGGAAATGATTCAGTTTCCTGGCATGGCACTGGTAGACTATTGATGCCTTATAAATGTATAAATAACTCAGAAAAGGTGTGGATGAGTTTCAATCTGCATCACTGAGGGGAACTTCTGAATTGATAACAGACCTATTGGAGTTACTGAATGTATTAACATATAACGTCATTATAGACAAATATATAACACATTCATTCTTGTGTAGTAATAAATGATATGTATATGCATATATACATATATGTATTATATATATAGATACATCACTTTGGTACGCATATACACATGTCTGTATATGTTGATGAACTGAATATACATATTTATCTTCTTGGTCTGGATTGGTGGAACCTCCTGAGGTGGCTACACCTTCCATCTATTGCAGCTGGGACTCAAAGGAAGGCAGGAGGTAGAGATGAGGAGAGAAAGAATTGCAGGCATTGGAAAGAACCTATGAAAATGCATGGAGCCTGAAGATAGAATGTTCTATCTGAGGAAGAACAAGGAGGTCATTGTCACTGCATCAGGGTTGTGTATGGGAGTAAGTTATAAAAAGACTTGAGAAGGTAAGAGGGGACCAGGTGGAAGGCTGTGTATACCAGGGAGAAGATTTTATATTTGTTCCTTAAGATGATAAGGAGTCACCGGAGTTTAGTGAAGAGGAAGGTAACCTGGTCAGACCTATCCTTGAGGATGACTAGTTCAATAGCTGAATGGCGGATGGATTGAAGTGGGGAGAGACGAGACACGGAGACCAACTAGCAGGCTGTTACAGTAGCATAGGTGTAAGATGATGTAATTCTGTACTAGGGTGGTAGTGGCATCGGAGGAGAGATGTTACAAAATTGACAGGACTTGGCAACAGGTTGGATATGGGAGGGGAGAAAGTTGAGGATGATACCTGGGTTGTCTAAGTCTAAAGCCATCCCTCTGTCAACTAGGCTGTGCTGCCTAGAAAACAACAGTGATGATGATGACAACCCTTAAAATTTTCATGATCACTGGCTAAAAGACAAAACTGATTTTTTGGCACTGACGTCTGGCAACCTAAGGCAAGTATTTCCCTTCTCCAGGATGCTTTTCTCATCTATAAAATGAGGATAATTAATCTTAGGCCTATCTGTCTTAACAGACTGTTGTACGGATCAAATGAGAAAATGTGAATTCTCAAGTGCTATGGGAATATTAAGGATCATTATTATTAAAAAGGGTTACCTCAACTAGAATAAGGTTCTAGTGTCAGATCATATCACCCCCTGGAAATGAAAACATTAGTCTGATTAGCTCCTCCTAGGATTACCTATCCCATCCTTAGGAATCATTCTGCGGGGTGGGAAAAGCCAGTCACCTTCCCTATAGTTGAAGCGCTCACAGAAGTTATAGTTGTCTTATCCAACATGGACAGTTCAATACATTTCCAAGCCCCCATGGTTCAGCACGAACTTGAATTGGTTTTAATATAAAAAATTAGTTAAGGGAGGGGATGACAGATGGAAGATGGTGAATGGTGCTTCTTCTTTACCTTATCTCCCACAAAACTGTTGACCTTAGTCTGGCTCTCCTTCCCATGCGCTCTCCAACCCAAGCTGGCTTAGGTTACACTAACCTTCACCATTATCTTCAAAAATGATAGAGCAAGAGTCCTTATTAAAAACAATATTTCTCAGAGAGAATAGCTCACAGACTTGTATTAAAATCTAATTTCATTAGAAATCACAAAGAACTTCCTTTACAATCTCCTTGGCAGTAGCAGATACAAATTGTATTATCCCCATTTTACAGATTATCAGATGGAAACTCAGAGAAATAGAATTGACTTGGCCCCACTTACAAAGTCAGAAAGTTCTGGAGACAGTTTTTTAACCCAGTTTTTCCTTGACTTAGAGGTTGGGGTTCTTATAGTCAATGACTATACTGTCATATCACACTGCTTCTCATGCAGAAGATGACTGGTTTTTTAAAAGATAGAAGGGGAGTGTATTTTGTATTTTGAATCTTATTGTCTGTGATTATACAACTAGTCGATATCTGGGGTAAGTCTCAAACCCACTAGACAGGAAGTCTAGTGCTATCCTCACTTGCCCTTGCTTTTCCTCAATAGTCTTACAGGTAAGCAAGCCAAGTATTAACCCACCATTAAAGAGAAGAAAACTGAGATCCAAAGACCAAAATACTCATCCTTGACTATTGCAAAAACCTCCTAACTGGCCTTCTTACCGCAAGACTCTCCTTTCTCCAAATCATATCATAACTGGGATTTGAACTCATATCTTGAGGTCAGGCAACTTTCTGTCCCATTACAGGTGAAATATTTGACTAATTCCTCTCAGCTGCTAATGCCTCCATTCCAGTGACTCCTCCTTCACCTCTGGGTATTAAATAAGTATTTATTTAATACTTATTTTGCACATACTTACTCACATACTTGTTGTTTCCCCTAACAGAATATAAGCTTCTTGAAGGCAGCGATAATTTGATTTTTGCCTTTCCACTTCTAGTGACTGGCACAAGGTCTTACCCAGAATAAGTAATAAATGTTAGTTGACTTGTTAAAGCTTTTTGAAAAAAGCCATTACAGGAATAATTATGACTTTATATTTTCCTTTCTTTGTAAATACAACCTTGGGAAGAGAGAAGTTATTGTCCATGGATGATAATGGACATGGATATTTTACTGTAAGGTTTTAAGAGAGAAAGCTGAGGTCAGGAACATGTTTTAAGCAGACTTACAAAAAAAAGCACTTACCCACTTTCTCAGGATGAATAATCCTTTATTACAAGTGCTTTAAAAAAATAGATACTTTCCCCAGGTGGGGTCAAAATAATGACTTTCATGTCTAATCTTAAATGGTAACATCATTCCTTAAGCTTCATTTGTTTTGCAGGAAGGAGATGGATTTCATGTTTCTCCCCTACACTAATAATGACATTTCATTTTTTTCTTCTTTTTAAAAAAATATTTCTTTTTAGTTTTCAACATTCACTTCCATAAGCTTTTGAGGCTTCAATTTGCTCCCTCTCCCTTACCGCCCTCCCCTTGACAGAGTGCAATCTGATGTAGGCTCTACATACATTCATATTAAACTTATTTTCATATTAGTCATGTTGTAAAGAAGAACTAGAACCAATGGAAGGAGCCATGAGAAAGAAATAAAATAAAACAATAACAGAAATGTTCTGATCTGCATTCAGGCTCCATAGTTCTTTCCTGGGATATGGACAACATTTTCCATCAATAGTGACATTTCTGTACTTCTTTAAATTTTGCAAAATCATCACACTTCATCCTCACAGTAGCCCTTAGTGATATTCCAGCTAATGTTTTGTCAGTTTCTCAGATGAGGAAAGAGTCTGAGAAGTTAGGTGACTTTCCTGGAGTCACAGAACTTGTGGATCTCAGAGGCCAGATTTGAGCCCAATTCTCTTCTGCTTTGTGGTTATGCATATTTTCAAACACTATGTTCCAAGGCTTTTGATATCACTGAGAAGACATCCCTGTGGAGTAACAACACCTATTTTTGGGTCATGCACCTCTTTGGCAATCTGGTGAGAACTTTTCTCAAAATAATGTTTTTAAATGCAAAAATACAGAGGATTTCCAAAGGAAACCAGTTATCAAAATATTTAAATAAAAACCAAGTCCATGGACTCCAGATTAAGAATCCCTACTATATAGGATAAGAATAATTTGGGTTAGGAATCATTTTTTTCTCCAATTACTCAAGGAATTCAAACTTTCTGGAAAGACTTGTGGGACCTCACAATATGTAATTCTATAGGTGAGAATGTAGAGGAATTAGAGGGCTATCCTCAGGAATAGTAATCATGCTCAATTCAATAAACATTTATTAAATATTCATATTGTGTGCCAGCTACTGTACTGGTTCTGGGGATGGAAAGACAAAAGCAAAATAATCATAATAGCAGCTAGCATTTATATAACACTTATAGATGCCAGGCACCGTGCTAAGCATTTTGCAATCATTATCTCATTTGATCCTTATAACAACCCTGGAAAGTAGGTGCTGTTATTATCTCCATTTTATAGATGGAGAAACTGAACAAACCAAAGTTAACTGACTTACCCCAGGTCACATAGCCAGTGTTTGAAACAAGATTTGAACTCAGGTCTTCCTGACTCGAGGTCCAGCATTCTATGCACCTATCTACTCTGTGCTCAAAGAATTTATGTTCCTCTGGAGGAGGGAAGCTACAATACTATATATTGATAAGCAAATATTAAATATACATGATAATTTTAGAAGAGAGAAAAAACTAAGGATTGGAGGTACCAGGGGGACTGATAGAAGTACTTAAAAAGAAGGTAAGGCTTCTAAGAGATGTTGTAGTAGAAAGAATCATGTTATTTAGAGTCAACAGGTCTTTGTTCAAATCCTGGCTCTGTAACTTACTACCTGTGTGATCTTGGATAAATCATTTTACCCCTCCTAGGTAGTTTCCTTATCTGCAAAATGAAAAGGCTGGACTTATTGATATCTAAATTTTCTTCTAGTCAAGGACATACTAGAGCTAGCTCAAATCAAGTCTGTTCAATTCTCAGTATGAGCATTTATTTACATTTATTGGAACGTTTATTGGAAACCAACAAACTCTGCAAATCCAGGTTTAGTTTATTGTTTTCTTGACTGTCTAGACTTAAGAAAGTGACAGAAAATGTTAATAATGCATACATTTTTATTTTTTAGAGAGCCAATTGTTAAACATTTACTAACTGCTTCTAGTTTCAGATTTAGGTTCCTGTGCTTGTAGGGTGGCTCAGTCAGGAAAAGGTAGTGACTCTAATAGCTAAAGCCAATCTCAATCCCCAAATGAAATCATTCCTCTCAAGCTCTGCTTTCTAGAGCTGGGAATATGTTTACTGACAGCAGACCTGTAAGTGCATGGTACCCGGGGCAAGTCACTTCACCTTGTTTGCCTCAGTTTCCCCATCTGTAAAATGATCTCAAGAAGGAAATGGCAAACCACTCCTGTATCTGTCATCAAATGGGTTCACAAAGAGTCAGTTAACACAACTGAAAAACCACTTAAGGATGATGTCTATCATTGACAGAAAACTTCATATTTGTTGGCATTGCCCAATCTGTTCACTGTGTAGATTTTGAAAACCAGGAAATCAAGGGAGAGGTCAGAAATTTTGGTGACTGCTACTCATGAGAAGGAAAGTGCAGGAAAGATCATGAAGGAACTACAAGGGACTTGGAATCTGAAAAAGCACGTTGACTTTGGACACTTGTTTAGCAAGTATCTCTTGGTGTGGATATTCAGGTACTTTAGAAGCAAAATATTCCATCACCAGATTATCTTAGCGCTTATAATGTAGTAAGCTAAATGTTCTAAGGGAGACTATCTAGACTTCAGGGACATTTGGGGACCATTTAGGGCATCCAATCGGTTGCCAGTGTCCATAGGCTCTATAGTCTCCTCTCTTCTCTAGTCTCATTTCTTCCATGCTATTTAAGTCTCTTATTTTCCCTTCATTGGGCAATTTCAGTAACCTTTTAACTGGCCTTCCCATTTCCCTTCTCAATTCAATTTTATTAACCAATGTCAGATAATTTTTCTTAAAGCATTACTCAAATCATATTGATTTCTCTGTTCTTTTCCAAGAACCTTTAAAAACATCTTATTGTCTAATGAGAACAGTCCAAAATTTACTATCTATCCGTCTAAGCCCTCTCTGACTTCAATTCAGTTACACTAAATACACCTTCATTAAATGTTTTTCTGTTAGGCACTGTCTAGCTACCAAGGATTCAAAGACAGAAGAGAAAAACAACCCAAACATAACAAACAGATCTGCTCTCAATGAAATTATATTTTACTGGGATTGGACGAGAGTGAGCAACATGTACAGAGATAAGTCAATGCAAAATATGCACAATTTAAATACAAAGCAATTGATTTGGGTGATGGCATTACCAGTTAGGGTTAATGCCTCTTGTAGGAAAGGGATGACCCTGAATGGAATGAGATGTTCTAAGAGGTAGAGTTGAGGATTGAGAGCATTCCAGGCATGGGGGAAAGCCTATGGAAAGGCAGAGAGGTGGGGGATGGAATGTTTTGTACAGGGAACAGGTAGGTCTGGTTGGAATGTAGGACATGTGCAGAGAAATAAAGTGAAATTGGTCTGGAAAGATAAGTTGGGACCAGATTGTGAAGGATTTTAAATGTCATATAGCAGAGTTTTTATATTTGTCCCTCGAAGCATTAGGGAACCAATGAAGCTTCTTGGTCAGACCCTTGCTTTAGGAATGTCCATTTGGCGGCTGTATGGAGGATGACTTGGATGGGGAGAGATGAAAGTAGGACTATTTTAAAAGAGATGGTCTCAATCAACTGTTTCCTTCTCTTCTGTTTTCAAATATTCCCAGGACTCCATCATCCCAAAACCAAAAAAAGAAAAAACAAAATCAAAAAGCAAACAAACGAACAGTAACCCTTTACTGGACCCAAAGACTGCCTCAAGCAATTGTCCTACATCTCTCCTTTCTTTTGTAGCCAAACTCCTGGAAAAAGTTAAAGGTAGCTGCTTCCTTTCACTTCTCATTCCTTTGCAATCAGGCTTCTGATCTCATCACTCAACTGAAATTCCTCCCTTCAAAGTTACCTCTGTTGAGTATCTCCAATTTATATCTGTAGACAGACAGCTTTTTGAGAGCAGAGGTTGACTTTTTGCCTTCATATCCCCAGTGCTTATTAGCACAATGCCTGGCACATAGTTGGTGCTTAATCGTGTTTGCTGATTGACTACCTGAAATACTGGCTATGAGAATGGGAGAAAGTCAATGATCTCTTACTGCCCAAGGCACTTTATAAATGCTTGTTGATTTTCCTTGAGTAATATGAATTTGGACTGGAAAGATAAAGGGAATTCACACTGTGGAGGGTTTTAAATGCCAAGTTAGGGATTTTGTATTTTATCATTGAGGAAACAGGGAGTCATTGGTGGCTTTTTTATTAGGAGAGCGGTATGGTTAGGTGTGTGTTTTAGGAATATCAACTTGGCAGCTTTGTGGAAGATGATTTGGAGAGGAGAGAGAGACCAAGGGGCTGTTGTAACAGTCCAGGGCTTAATCTATGGTGATGGTATAGAAGAGGAGATAAGGGGACAAAGAAGAGATGCCATCGAAGTAAAACTGACAAGCCATGGCAAGCGGGAGTGGAAAGAGTCCAGGATGAATTCAAGGCTGTAAGTCTTATTACTCTGCTCCAGAGGTCTCATTTTTTTAAAGATGTGGAAGCCGTACAGATATCCCTTTCTTGGAAGCTGGGTGAATTCCTTTATGAAGACAGAATTTTAAAGCTATAATGATCTAGGGACTCAAGGAAAGAAAAATGAAAACTGGATAACTGACCTGCTAATGTAACCCATCTATCTCCTCATTGGTGGAGATGCATGCCCTGCAGCTGGTAAGAGTCCAGATGGAGTTGTAAGAGCAGAGTTCTACTCTCTCCAAATTGTGGGACTTGCTTTGAGTTTCATTGGGTTCTTTGACCTCTGCAGTTGTTTTGGGTTCTTCTGGCTTCCAGTTTGGAGAGAGAATATGGAAGATATCAACCACACTTCAGGTTATTAAAGGAAAAGAAATCAGTATGAGAGGAGCTGGCAGTCTCTTTCACATCTTTATACCATGCTTGCTACCCATAGACTTCAGGAACCTACTGTTGATTGAGCTGAATTACCTTACTCTCCATGGGAGAGCCTCATTCTGAGTTGGCTGGTATATAGTTTTCAACATGTACTTTCTCTGACTTTTTTCTTGCTATGAAATCGAGCAAATTAATTTCTTTAATAATTGCTATGTGTGTGTTCAATGTGGAATTGGTATTCAGTGGGAAAGGAATCAAGCCTTGGATATAAAGCTTGAGGTCATGTTCTCCTTATTTTATGAAAGAGAAATTAGCTTGTACCTGAAAGCCAAATCCCATAGGCAAATTGTATTTAAGGGAGCAGATAGATATAAATTCTAATCCAGGATCCTCTTTCCCTTAGGAGAGTAAAGGGGCTGTTTTTTGCTCCAACCTTTCTTCCTCTTCTGGAAGGAAATCAAGTCTTCTTTGGAGAAAGGTTGGGGGAGAAGATATTGGAGATGTCTATTCTGCCTTACTTTCAGCCACACAATGATACCCCCATGCTACATGCTGAGAAAGGCACTCAGTACACTAAAAGTAATACAGAGGGTTCAACATGGTATTACTAGCTGCCAAGACTTGTCATGAAAACACAGTATATTAGAGCCAAAAGAACCCTCCTATGTACATCTGCTTCATTCCTGTCTCCAGGCTGGGCTGCTTCAACATTATACACAGCTGGAAAATTGTCATTGATTTAGAACTGGAAGGGACCTTAGAAATCTTCTACCTCTTAATTTTACATATAAGGAAATTGAGACTGGGTCAGGGTAAAATGGGGTAGATAAGTCAAGTCTTCTAACTCTAAAGCCAACCCTCTTTCCCCTACACTATTTATTATTTCTGATAAGGCATTTGTGTTCCAAAAAAACCTCCTAGTGATAGAGATTGTCTAAAGGGGTCTATAATCTAACCAGGGGGACAAGACTAGATATTAAACTGAAAACAATACAAGGCAGAAGGTCAAATGCCAAAGAGAGAGATACTGAAAATTAGAAGAGGTCAGTGTAGGAATTTAGTAAATGAAGAGTGCTTAAAGACTTCAGGGATAGAATTGGAAAGGCAGAGAAAAAGGAGAAGGTATTGCAGTTGAAGATAACCACCTGAAGACTCAGAGATTGGAATGAACTTAATCTATTCAGAAAGATAGTGAGGCTGGCCAAAATGGTGAGTCTGGTGGCCAGAGAACAGTGGAAGATAAATCTGAAATGATAAGATGGGAATGCTAAAAGTGCTGACTGGAGGGCAGAATTTCTTATCATCCCAGTCTACTGGTGACTGGTACCATGGGGAAAAGGCTGGAGTTACAGTCTAAAGCACCTGGGTTCATATTCTTACCCTATCATTTATTAGCTGAGTGGCCTTTGGTAAGTCACTTGACTCTTTCAGGCCTTCTTTTTCTTGTCTACAAAATGGTGGGGTTGGACACTTTCACTTCCAAATCTATGACAATGACCACAGTTAACACTGAATAACCTTGACACTTGTACTTCATGCATGATTGTATGGGATCGTTCAATCAAAGAACTTGAGCCAAAGGCTTGTGAGAGGTAAATTTCCAGCATAAGCACTGAAACCTTAGACAAATGCTACAAATTGAGGGTTAAATTAGAGTTTGATTTCTAGACTTAAGAAAGCAATGAGGAAAGACATCATAAAAAAAGGAAAAGAATCCACATGTACACAAATTATTTATAGCAGCTCTTTTTGTGGTGGCAAAGAACTAGAAATTGAGGGGATACCCATCAATTGGGGAATGGCTGAAAAAGCTGTGGTGTATGAGTACAATGGAATATGATTGTGCTATAAGAAATGATAAGAAGGTGGATTTCAGAAAAAACCTAGAAAGATTTATATGAACTGATGCAATGCGAAATGAGTACAACCAGGAGAACAATGTATGTAGTAATAGCAACATTGTAACAATCATCAACTGTGATAGACTTAGCTCTTCTCAGCCATACAATGATCCAAGACAATTCCAAAAGACTCATGATGGAAAATGCTATCCACATCCAGAGAAAGAGCTATGGAGTCTGAATGCAGATCAAAGCACACTATTTTCACTTAAAAATTTTTTTTCCTTCCTTGGATTTTTTCCAATATGATTAATATGATTGGATGTGTATAACCTGTTTCAGATTGCTTGTTGACTTGGGGAGGGGGCAGGGGTGGGAGAAAAATTTGGAACTTGAAATCTTATAAAAGCGAATGTTGAAAACTGTATTTAGAGCATAAAAAATTACTATTAAGTAGGGGAGAAAGAAAGCAATGGGGAAAATGTCAGTTATACAGATTAAATTTGTGTCACATGCCCTCCCCTCTCTCCCCCATCCCTGAGAGCTGATCGGTAAACACTTGTTAAACAAAGTTTGCCTTTGACTTCGCCACACACTGATACTAGGAGAGGGTCTGATGTCTTCTCTCTTTTGCTCTCTCAGCTTTTTAATGAAAATTTTAGAAACGATATGCTGATTCTCTAGATCAGAAGTGTCAAACAAATAGAAAGGAGGCCACTAAATGTAAATAAGGATCCATGTCCGCTCTATATTGGCTTAGAAAACTCTATATTCTGTTGTATTTTTTATCTATTTTGTTAAACATTTTCCAGTTACATTTTAGAATCTGTTTTGTGTGGTAGTCTGGCACCTCTGTTTTAGACTACCTTTTCTTTCTGTTCAGAGATCTCTCCATTGTATTTACAGTCAAATTCAGAGATGTGGATTTTGTAGGCTCCCATTTATCTTTTCAGATTGAATATACATTACATTTCTGACAATCTACCATTCAGTTACACTGGTCTTCTTTGTATCTTTCCTGCAAAGTCTCCATTTTTCATCTCTGTACCTTAGCCACAGCTATTCCTCATATCTGGGATGTATTCCCTCCCAATCTCCACTTCCCAGAATCTCATTGTACTTTTAAAATGCAATTCAAATACTGCATTCTACACAAAGTCTTTCCTGATCCTGCCAAATGTTAGTGGCCTCCCTCCCTCCCTAACTACCCTGTTTTGTTCTCCATCTGAGTTATTCTGTAAATAAAGCACATGTTGCCTCTTCTGATTGAATGAAAACTCCTTGAGAATAGAGGTTGTTCTGTTTTTTTGTGTCTGCATTCCCAAACATTTAGCCCAGTACCTGAAACACAATAGGCTCTTAGTAAATAATTGCTGATTGATTGTAGCACACTAAAGGACCTTCTTGGGCAGTGAGGTGACATAGTGGATAGAGTTCTGGGCCTGAAGTCAGGAAGAGTCATCATTCTGAGTTCAAGTCTGGCCTCAGACACTTACTAGTTCTGTGACTCTGGGCAAGTGAATTAAACTTGTTTGCCTCATTGCTCCATCTGTAAAAAGAACTGGGGAAGGAAATGGCAAATCTTTCTAGTATCTCTGCTGACAAAATCCCAAATGGAGTCATGAAGAGTTGGACAGGACTGGAACAACTGAACAGCAAGAGGACCTTTTGGGGACGTGAGACAGTACTTCTGTCTCAGATTCTTGATCTGCAAAACAACTGCTGTACAAAAAGGGTTTAAGAAAAGAAAAAGTGACAGCCCAGATTCAATGCTATAACACATATTGCAACTCTTGAATGCCCATCTATTCTATGAGTCTCATATATTTGTTCCCATAAGTGACAATATCTAAGTTAATGCTTACCGAAAGTCTAAAACATGTAATTTTTAATTCCTCCTTCCCTATTTTTGTACTCTGCCACCATCATTGGCAATATACTACAATAGAAAGAACACTAGATTTGAAGTCAGAGGAAACGACTGAAGTCATATTACAACTCTGTCATTTACCATCTAGGTAACTTTAGGAGTCTCAGATTCCTCAACTATAAAATAAGAGGGCTAGATGAAATGATCTTTACTATCCCTGTTTTTGTTTTCACATTTCCGGTATCACTTCTGGGAATTGTGGCCATGGCAGTGAATGCTAACATATGTGGTTGTCCAAGATGTCATAATGAGGAAGCAAATTCCTGAACAGAGGTCAAAGAAGCCTGATTTTGTTTCCTAGATTGCTACCATCTTTGGTTGGATTTGGTGCCTTTCTCACATAGAAACACAGGTTCTTCTAGTACTAATATTAACTGAGCCGAGCAGTGCTACTGGCAAGATGAAGAAGTATATGGCAGTCTTTTCTACACTTACTATATTCTATGGTGTAACTTGGAATTAGCAGCTAAAGTTCCCAAATAACCCAGATCCCCAGCTCTAGTGATTCTAAGGTCCTTTCCAACTCTATGATCTTTAGCAAAATCAATTACCCCAGCATTGAGACCCAGTCCATATTTTGTTTGTTTTATTGGTTGGACGGCCAAAGAATCCATCACCAAATGGCTAGTTCATTTGAACTTAGTTAGACTGGTCCTCAGAAAGCAGACATAGTCTACTTCCAAGAATGTATTAGAGGCCTTTCCGCCAAGGTAGAACCTGCCAGCATTTTTGTTTCCGGGCTACAGTCTTTGGGAATACAAAGATTGTCTCCATGCCATGGGGATGCCTTGAGTGAGGACTTGAGGGAGGTATATATGGTTACAAAATAAATATCTTTTCAAAATCATCCCAATTAATAATGAAAACTATGATCAGAAGGTATCCTGGAAAGACCTCAGACTAAGTAGGCCTTTACTGGGCTTATCTCCAAAAGGTTTTAGACATGAAAACCAGAAAAAAAAAATCATCTTTGTGAAACATTTGAAACTCCTCTTTGCCATCTGGCCAACTGACTTTCTTTATTCCTTTCCCTCTTTCCACTTTTCTTGTCTCCTTCCTTTACTCTTATTTTATAAAAGGTAGCAGAACAAGGTGTTGAAATGATTCCTCTCGTGGATCTCCATGGAAGCAGGATGCAGGCAACAGAACTTCAGGCATCCTACCCACATGGAAGGGTTTACCAGGAAATAGCTTGCTATATGTAGGAGAGTGGAATTTCATGACACCAGTCAATGGAACAGCCTGCTGGAACTCTTCCTCGTCCCCCAGTCTGGGTTCCAGCATGTTGTTATCAGCCATCCACTTCTCAGGCCCTCCAGATGCCCAGGTGGCAGGTCACTGAGACCTTTCCTTTCCTGGTGATAGACCCAGGGCTCCAACTGCTATTACCGCACCTCAGTAGTTTTCCATCCTCAAGAGTATGCGTAAGGATCTCAATCAGGACTAGTTGCATCTCTGGAAATGACCTCAGCCTTTTGAATATTTTTTTCTTTGGAGCTTTTCAAACAATGTTTGAGTTTTGCCAGAGGAAAAGGGAAAGAGACTCTCTAAATGAGCAGCCTCTCCTTTGTTATATGCCACATAAATCCTAACTTATCACATGTCAGCCCTTCCTGTCACCTCAGCATCATTGTCTCCCATGCTGATTAATAGGTTGGAGCTAACTTTAAACTGGCATTTCCTGACCAACCCATCTCCCCCGCTCACTGCCCCTCCTCCCCCATTCCTTTTTATAAAAACTGATATTAAAATAAAAATGATTTCATTTTTTAGCTTCGTCGTGGGTGGTTCTGAATGCACTGAGCAAGCAAGCTCTTCTCCTGTTGTCGGGGAAGTCATCATGAAGTTGTGCCCCCAGGTCTCCAAACAGTCTAGCATGGGACAACCTCCCCCTAAGAGTCTCCTCCAGAGACTGTAGGGTCGCCTGGGTAAATTTCAGCTGGGACCATGAGGAGCAAGTGGATATGACAAGGAGCATGAGTTATTCATGTAACATGAAGTACTGAATCATATCTCAGTCTTTCATCACCCAAATGTGTAACAGTAGTGCTCAAATATAATCTAATGACAGAAATATGGAAGGCATTAAGGCTTCGTGAATACAGAATTTGGATGATCCAGACAGAATCTGCTGAAGGTCACTCATGGTTTGTGTTAGTTAGACATTGCCGGGCTTATTCAAATCTTTATTTATTCTTAAAGTCGATTCTTTTTTTCCTTTGGCTGACATTTGGGGAAAAAACCAAGAAACCATGATCTAATGGTGCTCTTCATTTCCACCAAACCTGTAGTACGCCCTGAGTACTTGAGAGAATCAGAGACCAAAAGGCTAGAAGTCACAGATGGAGACTGAGATAGGGGTTCTCACTACCATCAGGTTTTTCCAAATATCATGAGGAATTATTTATAAGGTTTAATCAGAGAAAGCTCCATTGAAAGCTGCACTTGGGTACAATGGTCTCTTCAGCTAAATCCTAAATTTTAGGGTGTGACCAATATGCCGCACAGATATTTGGAGGTAGTCAGTTGCTAAATTAATTCGTCATCAAGGGTTCTGTCCCACCTTGTAGAGAAAGCTATAGGAAAACACCTGAGATTTAGTACCCTGATAACTGCTAAGTCTTGCTAGGTGTGTTCAACCAGAGAGGACCCTTAGAATGTAAGCTGCTTCAAATCAGGGACTATTTTGTTTTTTTCTGCATATGGCTAGTAGCCAGCATGGTGCCTGACTCATAGTAGGTGCTTAATGAATTCTTACTTCTTGTTTCCAGGTCATCAATGACCCTGTGGAAATGTATTGGCAAGAACTGAACACAACACTCACAGGGAAAGTACAGGCTACTATATTAACTCCTAGGTTCTAGATGCTGTGCATCTCTATCCAATTACCTGAGCATGGGTCTCAATTCCGAGGACTGCAGGGCTTGAAAGGGAGTCAGGGAAAGCTAATTAAGGTCTGCCACTGTAATACTCAGCTCCTTGTTTTTGTCTTTGTATCACAGTTATCACTTTTGGGCATTATGGTCATGACAGCAAAGGCTGATATACTGGGTAGCCTAAGAGTCCATAGGTAAAGGAAAAATTCCTAACTAGAAGTCAGAGAAGGCTGATTTTGTTTTTGGGGTTGTCTGTCTTTTGTTTACTTCTATACCTTTCTCACTGGGAAGGCTAACTCTCATTGGCGATCCTATGGCTGATGGTTCTGCCAGGAGTGCTACTGACAAGTCCAAGAGGGACTTTGTAGCCTTTTCCACACTGTATCCTATAGTATAACTTGCAATTAGTCACTCAAGTCATGACTCTTAGGATTTATGGTTAATTAACAGCTCTATAGTTAATTGGCAGTCTATATGACCCCTTTGCTCAAAATGATCATTTCTGTTTTTTGTCCTTAGACGGTCCCAGGAGAACTTAACAATAGCCTGCCTCAGAGGTTGCATGCTAAAATTAGCTTTATTAGTTGTCCATATAAAAGAAAACAATAGGAAATAGGTTTTGAGTGGAGTAAGAAAGATATAAGATAAACATAGGGAATAAGTTTCTGATTCTAAAGCTGGTCAAATATGGGCATAGGCTGCTGATGGAGGTCATATCAGAGCCTTTCAGTCATTTGTAAAGGTAGTCTTACTTTAAGGCTAGCATAGGTAGTTAACTCTATTGAGTGGCTTAATAGAATCCCAACCAGGGCAGGAAGATCAACTAAAAACCAGTATGAAGCCCTTTCTCACAATACTTAGATATCCTTAGGTGAAGATACTCTATAAAAATCAGATATTATTGAATTTAATTCAATGAGTACCTACTATGCACAAGGTACTGGACTAGGTGTAGGGATCTTGATATAAAAACCATAGTCAAGTCCTGTTCTTGCAGAGCTTATGTTCTATGGTAAGGTAACTATGGTTTCCTAGGTGATTCAGTTCAAACTCATGTGATGGAAATGGAAAAAAGACATTAAAACAAATGGATCATTTATTGATTAATTTTATTCACATATTTTAGATGTACAAATTGAGTCTTTTACTTTCAGTTTAATAAGATGTATGTTCAGATACATGAATGCATAAAAAAGAAAAAAAAGTTATAATATAGGATCATAGAATTTTAGGGTGGGAAGAGATGTTAGAAAGAATTTAATCTCATTCCTACCTGAACACAAATTTGCTCCACAGCATCCCTGATAGTTGGCTATCCAGCCTTTACCTGAATACTTCTCAGTCATGGGAATCTCACTTATGTACTTGGCAGTCCAATCTATTTCTGGACAATTCTAGTTGTTAAAAAAACCCCTTTTTTGAGTAGGATCAATAATAAGAAATGATCATAGCTGACAAGAAAGGTGGGGCTATTTTTAGGTCCGCCCCCTGTCAAGCTAAAGAAAGTAGTTTTCAGGAAATGTCCTCTTTCTGGGCTCTGGAAATGAAACTTGAGGCCATGTTTAGTGAGGGATCCATCTGCTGTCACAGCTGCATAGGTTGCACAATTTGCTCCTATGACCAAATAACTGTACTCCTGCCGTGGTTAGTGCAGGACGACATCCTTTTTCTTGCATAAAGAGCTAGAAATGATGAACTTATGAAAATCCCTTTCCCTCCCCTCCCATCTAGTTTGCTCTGGAAAATTGGAGCAACTGTCAGAAATCATCTGGATGCTATCCTTCCTAGGGACAACTGGGTCACTCTGGGAGGAATAGATTCTTAGGTTTCAACAAGATTCTTTGGTCCCTAGAACCTATCAATCAATCAGCATTTATTAAACACTTACTGTGTATTGGGCACTCTACTGGGCAGTGGAAATATGAAGAAAAAAATGTTGTTGCTATCAAGGAGTTTACATTCAAATGGGGGGGCATAGTTACATACAAGATAAGTAAAGAGCACATGGAGACTAACTAGATACTTGAGAGGGAGAGGGGACCATGAGAGCCTCTTCTAGAAGTTGTGTTTGAGCTATCTTGAAGGAAACTAAAGATTCTTTTATTTTTGGAGGGGCGAGGCAAGACAGTTGAGGTTAAGTGACTTGCCCAAGGTCACACAGCTAGTAAAAGTCAAGTGTCTGAGGCAGGATTTGAACTCAGATCCTCATGACTGTGGTCTATGCTCTATTCACTGTGCCCCTAGCTGCCCCTGAAACCAGGGATTTTAATAGGCAGAAGTGATGAAGGCATGAGGAATAAATAGCCAGTGTAAAGGTACAGAGATAGGAGATGGATCCTTGTGTTGGAGACACAGTAAGCAGGACAGTGTGGTTGGATCATAGAGTTTGGGGAAGGAAGAAATCTGTAAGAAGACTGGGAAGATAGGAAGGAGCCAATTGGGATGAGCATTAAATATCAAAAAGAGAAGTTTATATTTGATCCTAGAGGTAATGGGTAGGTAATGGGTAAATCTATTTTTCTAATGGAAGTGAATCTGTCCTTTCAAAGGTTTGTTTGGCACAACTACATTTCTCAAGTGGCCAGGGCCATCCTTCCTACTAGTTCTTAAAATCACTGAACTTGAACCATGTACCACAAATATTCCCTCTGTGAGAGTAAGAAAGGGCTTCAGAGGTATTCTAGTCCAATTTCTTACATAATACAGTACTCCTTTCACAACAGTGGAAGTCTTGAAAAATGGCCATCCAGCCTTTGCTTGAAAACTGAAAGAAATTAGTTCCATCTTGAACTAGAATTTAGGAATCAACAAGGATTAGACCTGGAGAATCCCTGGACTCAAGGGGACAGGGTTCCTCTGGGATAGATGTGAAAATGGCTTAATTCTGTGGCTTTTGACCACTTTGTCCAGGTAATTTTTATACAATTGCCAGTACGGGGAGGTTATTACCTTACACTTGTAGGTGACCCATTCTGTTTTTGAGTACTTCCTGTTGGAAAGTTTTTATTATATTGAACCCAAGTCTGCCTCATCCATTTCTCTCATCCACTGATTTTAGTTCTGAGCCCTGGAGCAGCAAAGGAAGTCAAATCTCTCCTTTCCATGACAACTCTACAAATATCTGAAGACAGCTTTCATTCGATTCAGTCAAATTCAACACACATCTACTAAATATTTGTTATGTGCCATATGCTATACTACATAGATAGGGAAAAAAAGAATTCCTGTCCTCAAGGATAATGCATTCTGCTCGGGTGGTGGTGGTGGTGGTTCTGAGAAATGACTAGTAATGAGATAAGATAAGGCAAGGCTTGATAAGAAGCAATATAATTTTGGTTTCAAGGAGATATCAGCAACTGGGATTATTAGAAAAAGCCTTCTCTAGGGGGTGTCCAATGAACCAAGGTCTCCACTAAATCTTCCCTCTCCCAAGCTAGACAAGCCTGGTTCCTTTGATATGCTTTCTTCTTGCTGTCTTGACCACCCACCTTTGGATGTACCTCAGTTTGGGAATGTCTTTTTTAAAATATTATCCCCACTGATGCATATAGTTCTTAAGGCAGTGAGCATCATGGGAAATTAAGGAGTGGCATCGATTTGAGGAGACTATACACAGTAGGGTTTCAGCTAGGGATAGAAAAGGGAACTGGAATGATTCCCTTCTTCTCTCCCTTTTTCCTTCACTGCCCCACCCTAACCGTTTCTCCTCTTACACCTTACCCATGAGAGAGTGAAATAGAAGACGAGGAGAAAAGAGAGGAAGAAGAAAAGATCAAGGCAAGAGGGAAGGAGATAGAGAAGGAAGACAGAAGAGAGGGTAAAAAGGGGCCTTAGGGGCTGTGTAGAGCAGTTGATTGAAATGCAATGAAATGAAAACCTTCTCCAAAAAAGGAGTGGAGAACTAGCTTATCCCCACCCAATCATTCCACTCTACCTTAAGCTCTGAGCTATAGTATATTAGTTTTCACAACATTCTTTCTTTTTCTTTCTTTTCTTTCTCTTTCTTCCTTCCTTCCTTCCTTCCTTCCTTCCTTCCTTCCTTCCTTCCTTCCTTCCTTCCTTCCTTCCTTCCTTCCCTCCTTCCTTCCTTCCTTCCCTCCTTCCTTCCCTCCCTCCTTCCCTCCCTCCTTCCTTCCCTCCTTCCTTCCCTCCTTCCTTCTCTCCTTTCTTCCTTCCCTCCTTCCTTCCCTCCTTCCTTCCCTCCTTCCTTCCTTCCCTCCTTCCTTCCCTCCTTCCTTCCTTCCTTCCCTCCTTCCTTTCTTCCTTCCTTCCTTCCTTCCTTCCTTCCTTCCCTTCTTGCCTCCCTCCTTCCCTCCTTCCCTCCCTCCTTCCCTCCTTCCTTCCCTCCTTCCTTCCTTCCTTCCTTCCTTTCTTCCTTCCTTCCTTCCTTCCTTCCTTCCTTCCTTCCTTCCTTCCTTCCTTCCTTCCTTCCTTCCTTCCTTCCTTCCTTCCTTCCTTCCTTCCTTCCTTCCTCCCCTCCCCTCTTTCCTGTCACTTCACATTTCTCACTCTTAGTTTTGTCAACCTCAAAATGAAATTGTATTAGATGACCTCCAAGCTTTTATCCAGCTTCTATCATCCTAGATTATAAGCCCAAACTTTTATACATAAAACCCCATAGTATGTTCAGCTTGATATAAAAGATCAAACCTGAAATTCTACTGAAGATTCCCATGACTGTGCAGTGCTGAAGGTTGTGTTCACAGAAACAAAACCAAGTAAAGGGTAGAGCTATGATCCAATAAATGCCCTTATGTAAGCAGGCAATCTGCCCTTAATTTTTAGAATAAAATACCCTCTTTTCTCTCAACAGATTTTTCCTTTTATTTGCCAGAGTTATCTGGATAATTCCCCAATACTAAAATTTACTGTCCCCACAGATAGATATCTTCCATTTAAACTTAAAGAAGATCCATCACTAAATTGATGTGTCCCCCAGATATCAAATAACAATGTTTATGAAAAGGATAAAGGGGAATTCATAGAAGATCCTCTTCCCCCTCAGGTAGGGGCCAGTAATTTCCTTTCTCAATTATAAAATGCTCAAAGCAAGGAAGACTCATAATCTCATGGACAAATACTTAAAACCTGAAACAGTAGCCCACCACTCCTATTATATATACTCCCCTGGGAGACTGATACTTCAAACATCAAAACATGTAGCATTCTGTGAGGCTACTGAGCAGGGAGTCACCTTGGCTTTCCACTCGACAAACAATTCATTCATGAGCCCCGTCATCAGACAGCCCAATGACCTCAGCTCATCCTGCTGTGAGTGGTCATCTCTGCTGAGAAGTGCTGCTGTCCATAGTTGTTTGCATGTTGTCTCCTTTGTTAGAATGGCAGCTCCTTGAGGATGGGGATGGTGTTTTCCTCTTTCTACCCTTCCATTTAGCACATTGTGTGGCACAAAATAAGCACTTCGTAAATGCTTGTTGACTGACTCTCAGAGGGCAGCCAGCACTCACTTAGGAAATCCCCTCAAACTCTCAAATTCCCAATATGGCCACTGGGCTTGGAAGTTAGTTTCTTAAGACTGCTGTTTGATCGTTTATGTTCAGGAGAAAAAGAAAGGGTGATCAGAAGAGGTTACTAGGACCTGAGAACCAGTTTCAGGTTAATCAGGTATTATCATGTAGCATCGTGTATCAAATACCAACGCATGTATTATCGTCTATCCTGTATGATCAAACACTAAAACTGAAGGAGTGGGGAAGGAAAAAAAAATCCTTCCTATTCGTGGAATTCAGTTCAAAGTAGAACTCTCAGGAAGTTATGTAGGTCAAGGGTATTAATCCAAAACCTAGAGACAGTATGGGGATGTATAGGGTGTGAAGGGAGGAGTAGCAGTTCTGGTGTGAGAACTTGGCTGCTCATTCATTTTTGGTGCCCACCTGGCACTCAGCTCTCACCTGTGGCTCCAAGAAGCTGTAGCAAATGTAGCAACCACACCCTGGGAAAACTGTCTCTTTAGCAGATAGCTACACAAGATTGAGATAACCAACAGGTCTCAAACCTGTCAGCGAGTTAAGGGATATCTGGCCCAAGCATGTGAAGACTCTCTTGGGCAGAATGGGTACATGAGAACAACTTGGAAGTGGTTCAAGCAGGTGCTGTGGAGTTCTTAGAGCTTGGTCAGACACTGAAGATGCCAAGGTCATCCACTGCATTTTGGGTCATCATTAGTCATCTTCATTTTTGTCTAGCCGCTGGGTTTCTATGACTCTGGAAGAGAGAAGATTTTATGCAACTTAAATCCAATCCATGCACAAGTCTAGACATGACCCCATGGTGTCATTGGTCTTTTTTGAAAATGAAGGATGAGCCATCACAACAACAGAGCTATCAGAGTCCCAGAATAAAAGTTCGTGGTAGAGGAGGAAGAGATTCATAAAGTATTAAATCTGGAAAGGACCTCCGAGATCATTTAGCCCAACATCTTCTAGAGGAATACATTGAGCTTTAGAGGAGGGACTTACTATGCGGTGATGCTGGACCAGTCCCAACTTTTCAGTCTCAGTCTCCTCCTCCATAAAATGAGGATAGTAATAGCACCTAACTCATAGGGCTGCTGTAGGATCTGAGTCAGAGCTTAGGCTTTGCCCTGTCAAAGGGCAGCATTTGATCAAAAACTGTGCTGAAAACTTCTGGTGTGATGATTCTTGGCAAAATGCCCCTTTCCTGTTGAAAAGAAGAAAGATTTCCTTAATATCTGATATTCCTTACTAGTGGGGGAAAGACAACTAAACAAATTGGATATTATGAGCAAATTATTCCTGCAGAAGGGAATATGGTAAGGGCAGTGAATCTGGAGTCAGAGGACCTGAGTTTAAATGGGCCTGAGTTCAAATTCCTCCTCTGACAATTACCTACCACCTTCATGACTTTGAGCAAGTCACCTAATCACTTGGACCTCAATTTCCTCAGGTAGCAAATGAAGGAGTTGTACTAGCCAGTCTCTAAGGTGCCACAGAATTCTAGAACTGTGATCTTGTGAACTTGAAATCTAAGACATAGACCTAGAAAAGATTCTAAGTCATCCAACCACTTTACAGATTAAGAAACTGAGTTTCTGGGAGACTCACAGTCATCTACTGACCCAGTTGCAGAACCATGATTAGTATCTAGGTCTTCCAATTCCTAATCTAATACACCCCCTACCCCTTTTTAATTACACTGCATTTCCTAAAGGACATGCCATTTTATGGATATGGCTATTTTTTTCTTGGCTATAATTCAGAATTCCTCTTCATCTTAGTACAAAGTCTTTGTGAATTTCTGTGACTGAAAGAAGTTCATTACTGGGGGACCAGCCTCTGTTATTGAACCTCTGAACTTAGCTAAATTGGGCCTTTGATGACAGATAGTCCATTGGCAGACCTGTACTTGAAGCATTTCCAGCTTGGTAGAACTTAACAGAGCTTGTACTTTGGTGGCATAGCTTCTGAAAATCCATGGTTTTACTTGCATACCACTATGAAGCACTGGAAGAAGACTTTTGTAGGGGTTTGTACAGTAAAAAATGAAGGCTGAGAAAAAAGTGTTTGATTGGAGAAAGGGCTATTAATACTTGATAGAGGATTTTTCTCTCCATCCATGCTAGCCACTGTTTCTAGGGACTTAGAGGAGTCCATGGAGGAGACAGATTAACCCCTGAAAGCAACAGGTCTCTATTCAGCACATTTTAACTCCCCCAAAGGAAGACAGATGGTCTAATTGACATACCTGGGGGCATGAGGAGAGGAAAATGAGAAGAGAGGACAAGGACATATCCAGGCCCCAGCATCCAGAGAAAAGGAAACAAGCAGATCTCTGAAGGGTTTAGGCTACATCTGTGACTCCAGCATTAGAAGAGAGTCTCAGTCTTGGATGAGAGGAGGTGCTCCTCACATGAGGAGTAGGATTAATCAATGGTGCTGAGAGGTGCTTAGGCTGTGCCAAACTCTCTTTACTCCTCCTAGTTCTGTGTGGACATCTTGTTATGGTTGTCAGACAGGTTGACCACCTGCTTTGAGCCACATTCCTAAGTAGCTTGACTTGAAAAAAAAACTGGTCCCAGTATGCCAGAGTCTGCTAACTGGCCGTGCCAACTGGTCTCACATATTTCTTTGACTAGTCTTGTGCCACTTCTGTGTCACATCTGAATAGGAATCTAGTTTTCCACATTGAGTCCCTTGTATTAGTGTGGGTTGGCCAATACCCCATGTCCTTCTTAAGTAGCGCTATGGCATCTGCAGATGTTGGGGGTGGATGATATATCTCCCCTATGAATCACTGAAGATGATCCTCAAGTTTATGTGATGCTTTGCCTACTAACAGGTGCCTCTCTTTGACATCAGCCTGGATAAGGACTGGAAATGGAATCTGAAGACAGTTTCAAATCTTGCCTCTGATAGTTTCTAGCTGTGTCATCCTGGGCAAGTCATGTACTCTTTCAGTGCTTTTGTTTCCTTGTCTGTAAGATGAGGAAATTGAACTAGAAGGCTCATGATTCCCTTTCTTACCTAGGTACTCCCATAACTTGAGCATTCATCAAGAAATGGAGCTGCCTTTGATTTTCATTCCACCTTGAGAATGCAGCAATTTATTTTTTTGCCACTTGGTGAATCCATAGTACTTAGTGCAGTCCCTTAATAAATGATATTTGACTGATAACAAGAATCTTCAGGAATGAAGATGATGGACTGTCTTTTTTTTGGAGGGGGGCAGGCTTTCAGTCAGGGTTGGCTGATTGGCTTCCCAGTTCTGAGGTCATAAGAAGGTAGGCACTAATTAGTTGCATGGGACATGGAAGGCTCCGGGAACAGAAGATTCCAGGCAATACAGTTTACTGAAAAGGGATATTTATGGGAGAGGGGAGGAAGGATTTCCCAGAAGAAGGGTAAGGACAGAGGCAAGAGATGGGAGAAAGTATTCCAGAAGAAAATGCATCCTGTCTCAAGGGAGACAAGTCTTTAAAGTCATAGGATCCAGAAACTTAGACCTGGAAGGGACCTTAGAGGCAGCTGAGTGCAGTAGATAAAGCCCTGGGCCTATCTAAAGAAGGTCCTGAGTTCAAATATGATCTTAGATGCTTACTAACTGTGTGACCCTGGGTAAGTCCCTTAAGTAGCCAAGTGGTACCATGTATGGAGCACTGAGCTTAGAATCAGGAAAATTCATTCTTGAGTTCAAATCCAGCCTCAGCTAATTACTAGCTGTGCGACCCTGGGTAAGTCACTTAACCCTGTTTGCCTCAGTTTCCTCATCTGTAAAATGAGCTGAAGAAGAAAATTGCAGAATACTCCTATATCTTTGCCAAGAAAACCCCAAATTGGAGTCAAGAAGAGTTGGACATGACTGAATAAAGACTGAGTAGTAAGAAGTAAGTTAACTTGTCTGCCTTGGTTTCCTTGTCTGTAAGATGAGGATAATTTACACAGCGCCTACTTACCAGGATAATTGTGTAGATAAAATAAGATGATATTTGTAGAGTGCTTTGTCAGCTTTAAAGTGTTATATAAATGTTAGTTATTTGTATTATTATCTAAACACTTCCTTTATTTTATTAGTGGGGAATCTGAAGCTCATAGAAGTTAAATTACACGTGTGTGTGCATATGTGTGTATATCTTTCTATCTATCTATCTATCTATCTATCTATCTATCTATCTATCTATCTATCTATCATCACTAGGCTATTATCAGATGTTCCAAGTCAAGATAAATTTTTTTTGAGCTGCTCTTGGTTGGGGATGTTCATCAATATATTTTCAAGCATTTTTCTGATGAGTTCCGCTCTCCAGTCGTTAACTCATCTAGACGTTACTGCTGAGGAAAGCATCCATCACAGCTGTCACTGAAGCACCCATTATATCCTAATAACCAAGGGTGCTATTATGTGGTTGTTATCCACATCCAAGCTACTTTCAGTAATTAGCGGAATAACAACCTTAAAGGAAAGTTCAGTGTTGATGGTGAATATCATTATCCGCCTTTACAAACAGACATTTTTCCTCAGTTGCATTCTTTAGCTGTGACTTTTTTAACTTTACCAGGGATGCTTCTTAAAACCCAATGCCTTTAGAGTAACAGGTCTTCTCTACCCTAATGTTATCAGGTTGAACTTAACAGTTCTTGGTATCTGACTTATCTTCTATTTTAGGAGATGACTTTCATGAAGGTCAAGACATTGGGCCTCTGTAGAGTGAATGTTCTTCTAGATGAATTGCAAACTTTTCATCCTGGGTGGCTTATTCTTTGAAGAGTGTCCATGTAGTTTTGTCCTTACTGTGATCTCAGAGAATAATACCCTGGAATATGTTCAAGAGGATTGTTCAAGAGTTACTCGTTTCTTATGCCATGTTCCACCTAAGATTTATTAACCATTTAATGTACTTCTTAAGGCTTCCTTTGGAGGTCCAGGATAATAAAGAGATAGCTTGGGTTCCAATGCTGTCTCTGTATCTTGGACTACATAAACCTAGGCCAGTTATCTTACTTCTCTGAGATCCAGGTCGTGATATCTAAAATGAAGCGGTTAGATTTAGTGATTCCTAAATTCTTTTCCCACTTTTTATCAAAAAGTGCAGAATTTAGTTTGCTTTTTTGCTTAGTATCATCTAAGAGAAAGAACCTATTGTACTGGAGTAACAGGTCTTCTCTACCCTAATGTTATCAGGTTGAACTTAACAGTTCTTGGTATCTGACTTATCTTCTATTTTTAGGAGATGACTTTCATGAAGGTCAAGACATTGGGCCTCTGTAGAGTGAATGTTCTTCTAGATGAATTGCAAACTTTTCATCCTGGGTGGCTTATTCTTTGAAGAGTGTCCATGTAGTTTTGTCCTTACTGTGATCTCAGAGAATAATACCCTGGAATATGTTCAAGAGGATTGTTCAAGAGTTACTCGTTTCTTATGCCATGTTCCACCTAAGATTTATTAACCATTTAATGTACTTCTTAAGGCTTCCTTTGGAGGTCCAGGATAATAAAGAGATAGCTTGGGTTCCAATGCTGTCTCTGTATCTTGGACTACATAAACCTAGGCCAGTTATCTTACTTCTCTGAGATCCAGGTCGTGATATCTAAAATGAAGCGGTTAGATTTAGTGATTCCTAAATTCTTTTCCCACTTTTTATCAAAAAGTGTAGAATTTAGTTTGCTTTTTTGCTTAGTATCATCTAAGAGAAAGAACCTATTGTACTGGTCTGTTGGAATCTCTATTTGTTGGAGACATTATTTTGAGATGTTGCTTCTAATCAGGACCATAGATTTAGATCTTCCAATTCTAACCCAACTTTCTAATTATGCAAGTGAAGAAACTGAGGCCTAAAGAGGTTAAAGGGTACTTTCCCAAGGCCACACAGGCCAAAACCATGACAGGCTGTCTTTGATCCCAGTTTCTCTTAAGTGTAAAGTCAGTATTCTTTCCATTGTACCATGATGTCTCCTAATTGACAAGATCTTATTTAAATAAGACCTTCCTTTGTTATGTCATAGGCCGTTACTTTTCTTTGTTGTCATTTCTTGAATGACAGCTCACTTATGTCACACCCATGAAAAAATACCCCAAGATTTAAAATGCACGAGACCAGAGACAAGGTGTTTCCTTCCTTCTAATTAATGGAGAAAAGCTTAAAAGAAGACTAGATAAGGCTTTTTTTCTTTTTGAACAAACATTCAGTCTCATACTGGACTGGAATCAAGGAAAGTCTGAATTATTAGCTAGTAAAAATAATAAATTTATTTCTCATTTCCTTTAAAATTATATTTAAATCTCTTTTATCTTTTACTTTACAGTGAGATAAAGTGAAGATTGAAATGACTTGTAGATAGAGAAGAAGAACATATCTTACCAAAGGTATTGCTGCTCATTGTCATTTGAATAAGAAGCATTTAGTCTGGATCTTACTTTGAGTGAGATAAGGAGCAGGATCTCACACTGCATTCTGGGCCATCTCCAGTTGTCCTGATGAATATCCGGCCACTGGACCCAGATGGCTCAGGAGAAGGCGAGGTTGGTGACCTTGCACAGCCCTTCCTCACTCAAATCAAAGTCAACTGCAAATCATGTCATCATCTTGAAGCCATGGTCCTCTTCGAGAATGAAGGATAAATATAATTTAGTCTGGAAAGGGGATTGGTGAAAATTTGGTACTCTATGGCATTTGTTGTGTTTGTCCTTCACAGAGTAGAGCCCAAGAGCTAGGCATGGTTTTTACATTTAAAAAATTTTCAGACAGTAGGTTGCTATACTCATTGACTACTGTGTCTTGAGTACCTAATCTATTTCACTGGTCTACCCCTTGTTTCTTAGCCAGTACCAAGTGGTTTTGATAATTGCTGCTTTATAATATGTTTTGAGATCTGGTAGAGCTAGGCCACCTTTCCTAGCATTTTTTTTTTCATTAGTTCCCATGACATTCTGAACCTTTTGTTCTTCCAGATGAATTTTGACATTGTTTTTTCTAGCTCAAGAAAATAATTATCTGGTAGTTTGAATGATATGGCACTGAATAAGTAAATTAATTTAGCTAGAAGTGTCATTTTTATTATATTGGCTCAGCATACCCATGAGCAACTGATGTTTTTCCACTTATTAGATCTGACTTTATTTGTGCAAAGAGTGTTTTGTAATTGTGTTCATATAGTCCCTGGGTTTGCTTTGGCAGGTAGACTCCCAGATATTTTATAGTGTCTACCATAGATTTAAATGAGATTATTCTTCCTATCTCTTGTTGTTGGGCTTTGTTAGTAATATATAATAATGCAGATGATTTATGTGGGTTTACTTCATAATCTGCAACTTTGCCAGCTTTTGCCCCAGCTTCTGGGATAAGAACTCACTGTTTGACAAAAATTGCTGGGAATGCTAGGTAGCAGTATGGTGGAAACTGGGCATAGACCAATGCCTGACATAATATAGAAGAATAAAGTCGAAATGGTTACATGATCTAGGTATAAAGATTGATACCATAAACAAATTAGTGGAGCAAGGAATAGTGTATTTGTCAGATTAATGGGGAAATTTTTTTTAATACAAATTTATTTATTTAACTTTTTACGTTCATTTTCACAAAATTTTGGGTTCCAAATTTTCTCCCCATTTGTCCCCTCTCCCCAACCCAATACACCGAGCATTCTAATTTTCCCTATCTCAAATCTGCCCTCTCTTCTATCATCCCTCCCTTCTCTTGTCCCCATCTTCTCTTTTGTCCTGTAGGGCCAGATGACTTTCTATTCCTCATTAACTGTATTTCTTATTTCCTAGTAGCAACAACAATACTCAACAGTTGTTCCTAAAACTTTGAGTTCCAAATTCTCCCCATCCCTCCCTCCCCGCCCATTCCCTTTGGGAAGGCAGGCAATTCAATATAGGCCCTATCTGTGTAGTTTTGCAAATGACTTTGATAATAGTCATGTTGTGTAAGACTAACTATACTTCCCTCCATCCTATCCTGCTCCCCATTGTTTCTATTCTGTCTTTTGATCCTGTCCCTCCCTGAGTGTTGACTTCAAATTGCTCCCTCCTCCCATTGCCCTTCCTTCCATCATCCCCCCCCCCACCCTGCTTATCTCCTTCTCCCCCACTTTCCTGTATTGTAAGATAGATTTTCATACCAAAATGAGTGTGCATTTTATTCCTTCCTTTAGTCGAATGTAATGAGAGTAAACTTCATGTTTTTTTCTCAGCTCTCCTCTTTTTCCCTCCACTAAAAAGTCTCCTGCTTGCCTCTTCTATGAGAGATAATTTACCCCATTCCATTCACCCTTTCTCCTCCCACTACATTTCTCTCTCACTGTTTATCTTAATTTCTTTTAAGATGTGGTCCCATCCTATTCAATTCACTCTGTGCTCTCTGTCTCTGTGTGTGTGTGTGCATGTGTGTGTGTGTGTATGTGTATGTGCGTGTATGGGTGTGTAGTTCCACCAACTACCCAGATACTGAAAAGTTTCAAGAGTTACAAATACTGTCTTCCCATGTAGGAATGTAAACAGTTCACCTTTGGTAAGTCCCTTATGACTTTCCTTTGCTGTTTACTTTTTCATGCTTCTTCTCATTCTTGTGTTTGAAAGTCAAATTTTCTTTTCAGCTCTGGTCTTTTCATCAAGAATGCTTGAAAGTCCTCTATTTCATTGAAAGACCATATTTTCCCCTGAAGTATTATACTCAGTTTTGCTGGGTAGGTGATTCTTGGTTTGAGTCCTAGTTCCTTTGACTTCTGGAATATCCTATTCCACGCCCTTCAATCCCTTAATGTAGAAGCTGCTAGATCTTGTGTTATCCTGATTGTATTTCCACAATACTGGAATTGTTTCTTTCTAGTTGGTTGTAATATTTTCTCCTTGACCTGGGAATTCTGGAATTTGGCCACAATGTTCCTAGGAGTTTCTCTTTTTGGATCTCTTTCAGGCAGTGATTGGTGGATTCCTTCAATACTTATTTTGCCCTCTGGTTCTAGAATATCAGGGCAGCTTTCCTTGATAATTTCATGAAAGATGATGTCTAGGCTCTTTTTTTGATCATGGCTTTCAGGTAGTCCCATAATTTTTAAATTGTCTGTCCTGGATCTATTTTCCAGGTCAGTTGTTTTTCCCATGAGATATTTCACATTCTCTTCCATTTTTTCATTCTTTTGGTTTTGTTTGGTGACTTCTTGGTTTCTCATAAAGACATTAGCCTCCATCTGTTCCATTCTAATCTTGAGAGAACTATTTTCCTCAGTGAGCTTTTGAACCTCTTTTTCCATTTGGCTAATTCTGCTTTTGAAAGCATTCTTCTCCTCATTGGCTTTTTGAACCTCGTTTGCCAATTGAGTTAGCCTATTTTTCATGGTGCTATTTTCTTCAGCATTTTTTGGGGTCTCCTTTAGCAAGGTGTTGACCTGCTTTCATGCTTTTCTTGCATCTCTCTCATTTCTCTTCCCAGTTTTTCCTCCACCTGTCTAACTTGCTTTTCAAAATCCTTTTTGAGCTCTTCCATGGTCTGAGCTCATTGGATATCTATTTCGGATGTTTGGGATACAGAGGCCTTGACTTCTATGTCTTTCCCTGATGGTAAGCATTATTCTTCCTCATCAGAAAGGAAAGGAAGAAACATCTGTTCACCAAGAAAGTAACCTTCTATGGTCTTATTTTTTTCCCCTTTTCTGGGCATTTTCCCAGCCAGTTACTTGACTTCTGAGATTCTTCTCCACCCCTGCCTAGATCTGCCCAGCTAGTGCTTGGGGTCTGAGATTCAAATGCTTCTTCCCAGCCTCAGGGCTTTCAGTGGGGGACGGGGCTGCTATTCAAGTTAAGATTAAATTCAGGTTCTCAGGTGGGGGCAGGGCCGCCTTCCAGGCTTAGTTCACTCCTGGGGTTTATGCGGAGACCTTCAGTAATGTATCTGAGGTCCTGCTTGCTCTGGGAGCTCCTGGCTGCCGCTGCCTCTGCTGCTTCCTCCCCAGGGGGCCTGAGTTATGGAGACACCCTGCTCCCCTCTTGGGCCAGCCAAGAAGTCTCTCTCACTGACCTGTGTGCCTGTGGGCGGAGGGCACCGGAGATTCTGTCCCTGAAGCCTGCTCAGATCTGCTCCTCTCGGTGCTGGGCGGCCAGGGCAGGGCTGGGCTCTGTTCCTCTCCCATGTGTGACGGACCCCTGGTGTCGATTCTTCAGGGCTCTCTGGAACGGAAATCTCCTCCACTCAGTTGTGTGGCTTCCACTGCTCCAGAATTTGTGGGGAGTTCTTTTTACAGGAAATTTATGGGCTGTGGGTTCGGAGTTAGCATATGTGAATCTTTCTACTCCGCCATCTTGGCTCCTCCCCTTAATGGGGAAATTTTTGACTAAACAAGAGAGAAAACCCTATGAAGGGCAAAATGGATAATTTTGATTACATTGAATTGAAAAGGTTTTGCACAAACAAACCCAATGCAACCAAGATTAGGAAGGAAGCAGAGAACTGGGGAAGAATTTTTACAACTAGTATCTGTGATAAAGACTTCATTTCCACAATATTACAGAACTGAGTCAAATGCACAAGAATAGAAGCCATTCCCCAATTGATAAATGGTCAAAGGATATGAACAGGCAGTTTTCAGAGGAAGAAATTAAAGCTATCTATAGTCATATAAAAAATGCTCTAAATCACTATTGATTAGAGGGATGCAAATCAAAACAACTCTGAGATACCACATCATGCCTGTCAGATTGGCCAACATGATAAAATAGAATGATGATAAATGTTGGAGAAGATGAGGGAGAGTTGGAACACTAATTCATTGTTGGTGGAGCTGTGAGCTGATCCAACCATTCTGGAGAGCAATTTGGAACTATGCCCAAAGGGCTACAAAAATGTGCTTACCCTTTGACCTAGCAATACCACTCCTGGATTGTATCCCAAAGAGATTATTAAAAATTGTAAAAGGTCCCACATGCACAAAAATATTTGTAGCAACTCTCTTTATGGTGGCCAAGAACTGGAAATCTGGAGGATGCCCATCAACTGGGAAATGGCTGAACAAGTTGTGGTATATGAATGTAATGGAATACTATTGTGCTATAAGAAATGATGAAGAGGAGGGCTTCAGAGAGGCCTGGAAGGACTTGTATGAACTGATGCTGAGTGAAATGAGCTGAACCAGGAGAACTTTGTCCACAGCAACAACCAAGGTGTGCTAGGATTTTTTCTGGTAGACTTAGTACTTCATTGCAGCACAAGGACGTAAAAATTCCCAATGGACTTTTGAGGCAAAATGCCATCCACATCCAGAGAAAGAACTATGGAACTGGATCACAGAATGAAGCAGACCATTTTCTTTTGTGTTATGTTTTATTTTGTTTTATGGTTTCTCCCATTCATTTTAATTCTTCTATTCAACATGGCTATGGTGAAATTGTATTTAATAGGAACGTATGTGTAGAATCCATATAAGATTGCAAGCAGTCTCGGGGAGGGAGGGGAAAAAATCCAGGATATATGGAAATGATTGTAGAAAACTGAAAACAAATAAAATTATTATTAAAAAAATAAAAATGCTAAATTCCTCATTTAAAAATCTAAAAGTCATTCTTAGTTCACTGGTCTTACAGAAACATTTGGAGGACTTGATCTGACCCTGTGGCTGCAGTTTGCTGACCCCATTGGTCTACAATGGGCACATTCATTTGTTAGGTGATCATTTTAACAGCCAGTATTGACATTTGCAAAGTACTTTACCCGAGTTTCCTCATTTTGTAATAGATGAAAGCAAATGGAACCAACTATTTATTTGCCCTCCAGGTTTACTCAGGTTCAGCTGAGGAAATCACACTTCAGGAAATAGTCTTCCCATTCTTCCAATCTTTGTCTCCTGCTGCTACCCCAGTTACTCTGTCTGGACAACTCTTTTTTTTGCCTGTGGTCTGAGGGTTCTACCCAGCAAAGAAAAGGTCCCAGAATATAAACATGAATCAAGCATGGAATGGGTAGTTTTATTCCCATATAGAAAAGGGAATTCTAAGCAATAGAGAATTGTAGAATTATTAGAAGTTGGTGGCGTACTGGAACTCATACCAGCTTGATGGAGTCCATTGCTGAGTTTTTAGTGTGTGAATTTACACCCAGGAAATTCCCAAACACTATAAATCAGACCTTGACATTGTTCCATTGGTTGTCTAGTATTACGAAAGTGATACATATAGGATCAAATTTAAAAATGTGGCTAGTTGTGTACATTAGTTTGGAGAATTGGTTGTTAAATATTTACCAACACTCCCAATAGAATTCAGGAACTTAACACTGCTAGTACAATCAGTTGAGAGGATTACCGTAGGCAAGTCTGGTTGGGATATTTGCTAACAGTTTCTCTTCAAGTTGTGATAATTAGCCAGTTTATATTTCATCTCCTTGGAGTGTACAGCCTAATCAACTCCAGTTGGACCTTTTCTTTATGGTAGTCTGTCTCTCTGAAGGTAACTGACTTCCTTTTGACCATTTGCTGTTGTGGTCACATCTGCTCCAGCAGCAATACCCTGCAACTTGGGTCCTTGAAACAAAGAAGATGTTCTTTCAGAGATCTGATACCAATTCAAGGTTCAGTACCAAAACTAAGACACAAACTGGAGATGACCACTTCCCTTGCATAGAAGGTCATGAGCTCATGGTGTTGTGGCTTGGTGAGGAGGAAGTGCACCATTTTCTTGGCATTCTGGAACACTAGAAGAGTTATTTTTGCATTTCAAAGCTTGTAGAAAAAGAATACCAGAGGGGAAGAGATGGCTCCTAGTATATCCATTGACTTATGGTTCAATTTGAATACTTTCATTACCACACAGGATAAAACTGAAATCATTGTGGCCAGCAGGAAGCAATCAAAGGGCATTTGTGAGTGCTCTGAAATTGGTGGGAAAGGCTTCCTTTACACAAATGCCTGGATGCAAGCTTCCATGGGCTCACCTGACATGTTGACTATGTACTTAGATGGGGTTTTATGGAAACTTGGTTGTTCAGTCACGTCTGACTCTTCATGACCCCATCTAAGGTTTTCTTGGCAAAGGCACTAGAGTGGTTTGCCATTTTCTTCTTCAGCTCATTTTACAGATGAGGAGCTGAGGCAAATAGGGTTAAATAACTTGCCCAGGGTCACAAGAAATAAGTGTCTGAGGCCAAATTTGAACTCAGAAAGTCATCCTGACTTTGTGCCCAGCATTCTACCAACTGTGCCACCTAGCCACCCCTAAGGAGGCATTTATATAAATGAATGGACAAGCTCAATAGGTTGTTAATTGAACTGTAGTCATAGCGTGGTCAATGGTTTATCGCCTTAACTCTTTTTGTGTGAGTAGTTAGGCCAAACTTTTTTTGAGTGTCTATGAATCTCAGTTCTCTAGCACTTGACGCAACAAGTATATTGTCATCAATGTTTTCTGCCAGCAAGAATATCCAAAATGCCTTACAAACTACACGGCATTCTTCTTCTACACAGACTCCATGTGGAATCTGTAACAGTGGCAAGTCATCTTTGGGAAGCATATAGTCTTGCTGTCATTTTCATTGCTGTATATTAACAAATAATTATGAATAATCATAAGAACCTGAAAGCTTAAAGATGTTATATCACTAGAAATCCCATAGCAGTGCAGAGCAATGGTAGAATTTTGCAGTAAAAAGTATATTGTAGATCTGAATTCTGGTGTAAATTCGTTAATAAATCAATCAGATTCTCCTATAGTCTCATGTTGTATTTTTAGGCTGTGCTATCTTTGGGAAAGCTACTTTCTGAAAGTGTAAAACAATATGCTATTTTCTTGGGTAAACTGCCCAGTAATCCAGAAAAAAAATTGGCCTGGGAGTTAGAAGTTGTGAACTTTTTAGTGGGATTTTCCCTTGGGCTTTGAGCAAATCACTGCCACTCTCTGGGCCTCAGCATCCTATTTGTTGTGTGGTACATGTATGACCTATATTGGATTGCTTATCCTCTGGGGGTGGGGAGAAGGGAGAGAGAGGGAGGAAATGGAAGGATTCAATTAGTTTAATATTGCTTTAACATGTAATTGGGGAAAAATATTCTTTAAAAAAAAAAGACTAAAGCGGTACGGTAAAGTAAGACGGAGCCCTAGATTTGAGGTCAGAGCACCTAGGTTCAAATTCCAGTTCTGCCTTTTATCAGTGATACAACTCTGAATCAGTCATGTACCATTGTCAGGCCCTGGTTTCCTCATTTTTGAAAAGAGGGCTTGAATTTTATGAGCTATAAAATCCTCTTCTGCTTTAAATTTATGATCCTATGATACTGTAATAAATCTATGATCTCATTAATGTGGATATTCCTTCCAGTAGTACGAATAAATAAAAACCTAATTAAGTGCTCATTATAATTATTGATTATTTATCTATGTCTATTCATCCTGAAGAGTTTTTGAGTAAATCTTATTTATCCTCCAATGAGAATCTGAAAAAAATGTTGGAGATCTTCGTCTAGGTCTTTATTTAATGACTATCAGTTTGTTCATTTTCTATCCTCTTTCTCTACATGACTGGCCCAGTTCCTTTCCTAGTTATAACATACATAGCTTTGGAGATACCTTTTATGTTACTCCTTGTACTCAGGTTACTTTTGATAATGTACTATGTCAATCAATCAACCTTTATGAAGTACCTACTATGTGCCAGGCACTGTATTAGTTATGAGACATTCAGAGACAAAAACAACCCAGTTCCTCCCTTCAAGGAGTTAGCTTACGGTACTCACAAAGTACCTCTTACTTGCTCTTTGGATCATTGGCAATTAGAAGTCTGTAGAAATTAGGACAGGGGCAGCTAGGTAGCACAGTGAATACAGTCCTTAGCCTGGAGTCAGGAAGACTCAACTCTGTGAGTTCAAATCTGGCCTCAGAAACTTACCAGCTGTGTGACCCTAGGCAAATCACTTAACCCTACTTGCTTCAATTTCCTCTTCTGTAACATGAACTGGAGAAGGAAATGGAAAACCAGTCCAGTATCTTTGCCAAGAAAACCCCCGATGGGATCATGAAGAGTCATAAGCTTCTGAAAAATGACTCAGCAGCAAGAGAGATTATGATACCCCATGAAGCGAAGTTGAATTGCTGGGGGGAAATGGTGTGGAAAAGATGGGCTTTTTTGGCTGGTAGGTTAGGTTGTCCCTTGGGATCATTGAGAGTACAGTTCCAAGAGTGATCCATCTAAACACCATTTGTTGATATCAGTAATACCTCTCCAAGGTATATGTTCTCATGTGCTAACTCAAAGGGTTTTCCCTCCACGTATATATCACAATCTAAGTTCTTCTCAGTTGGATTTTCTTGGGTTTACTATTAGGCTAAGCTCTTTTGAATGACTGTTTATAAGATTGAGGCTCAAAGTGTTCTGGAGCTCAATGCAATTGCTAGAATGTTATCCACAGATAACATCATCTGGAAATCCTCATCATTTATACAAAGGGAGACTCGTACTATCCATCTCACTGAACTGCAAAGATCAAATGAGATAATGAATGTGGGAATGCTTTCAAAAGTAGTGAGTACATTACATTACAGAAGAAAGCTATTCCTTCCAAGCATTAAGGGATTTGCACACCCCAGTATTTAGTATCCTAAGAGGCATCATGAAATAGTAGAAAGAGACCAGAGTCAGAAGACCTGATGTGGGACTTTATCTCTGACACTTCCTAGTTGTGGTAGTATAGAAAAGACCACAGACCTAGAACTGAAAGGGACCTCAAAGGCCAACTAGTTCAATTCCTTCATTTTGCAGATGAGGAAACTGAGTCCCAGAGAAGTTAAATGACTTGTCTAGGGACAGTCAACTAGAGGCAGAGATGAGATTTGATCTCAGGTCTTTTGACCCCAGAATCAGCACTCTTTGTATTTTATCATACTGCTTCCTGTAGCCTCAGTTTTACCATTTGTAAAACAGAGATAATAATTCCTACAATTCCCTATCTCACAAGGTTATTATGAAGAAAGTACTTTGTAAATCTTTATATACCATAGAAATGGGAGCTTACCCTGGAAAAAAAAAAAGGTTACGGTCACCCCCTCTAAATTCTTCATAGTTTTAAAAACTCTATTCCTATACCTTCCTATATTTTGTTCTTCTATACAAGATAATTCCCAGTTTGTAGCCTGCCTTTACATGGCAGTCTCTCCATGTGCTTGGTTATTTCAATTGTCTTTTGAAATGCGGTGAACAGAGCTGCCTGTGGTTATGAACGCATTGTGGTTTTGTCTAGATGGGGAAAGGCAGCAGGACTGACTGCTCCTGGATGTTTGATTTGGAGGGGGAGCCTGGGATGTGTGGCAGTGCCAAGGCCATGCTTATGAGTCCATGCACTATAATGGGCTCCTATTATTTATGTATACATCATCTTTATCTTAGATCACAACCAAAGTGCTGTGATTTCAAAGATGACCTGTAGTAACCTTGGAAAGATGCAAATCTGTTCAGCTTCACTCATAGTCATCATCATCATTATCCTTGACGAATGTTCATGAAGCACCCGCATGGTGCTAACATGATACTAAGTTTGAGCTCAAAAGAAGTCTAGGATGAAAAGTAATATCAATATTCATTCATATATTCATTCATTCATTTATTCACCATTTACTAAGGACTTACTATACAGAAAACTCTGTTTTAGTTATCAGGAGAGACACAAAGATTATTAAGATTGTCCCTGCTCTGTGAAGCTTATAATCTAGCAGTTGGGAGTGGTGGTGATACATACATACATATATATATATATATATATATATATATATATATATATATATATATATATATATATATAGTATTAGACAATGACTGTACAATAAGCATAATGAAGTTTTGAATGTGACAGAATCACAAGTGATGTTCAGTGTTATGTAATATCTAAGAAAAAAAAAATCATTTTTGACTGAATAGATCAGGGAAGACTTCCCAAAAGGGAAGCATTTGAGTTGGTCTTGAAACAGAGAGGATTCCAAAAGGTAGAGAAGGAAGGAAGGACATTTTACATGAGTGGAAAACTGGGTGCAAAAGCGTAGCAGGAAGGGAGTGTTGGCAGGGAGAGAAATAGTGGATGATGTGAGCGTTGGAGAATAATCCAATCTGGTTAAAGTGGAGTATATGTAGGGACAGTAGTCTGAGAGAAAGCTGGTAAGGTAGTGAGAGGTTGTGTTGGGTTCTGAATGCTAGGTTTAGGAGTTTGAATTTTTAAATCAGAACTCAAGTAAATAGAAATTCAGTAGGTTATTTCTGCTGGAAATAGGGGCGTTCCCTATAGCTCTGTCGCTGTTGATCTTGCAAAGATATCAAGCAATCTTGGAGTTAATGGTATCTTAGAAGTGTCCTCTCCCTCTCCCCCTCCCCTTGTGAATCATCTATTTTTATTTAGCTCTGGGCCTGAATTTGTAACTCATGGTATTTGCCTAATCCTAGGCAAGAGAGTGTGGAGATGTGGAAAAGACATAGGACCACAGACGTAGAACTGGAAGGGACCTCAAAGATCAACTAGTCTAACTCTGTCACTTTACAGATGAAGAAACAGAAGCCCAGAGAAGTTAGATGACATAGCTAGAGATAGTCACCCAGTAAGTATCAGAAGTAGGATTTGAACTCAGGTCCTTTGACCCCAGAGTTAGCGTGCTCTTTTCATTTTATCATACTTCTTTCTCCCACCTCAGTTTCACCATTTGTAAAATGGGGATAATAATGCCAGCAGTTATAATAACCTGATAGGTTTATTGTAAAGGAAAAAACCGTTGAAATGAACTACTCCCTTTGTTACTGAGACTAATTATGACCAAGCATCTGGTTTTCCCAGTAGAGTGTAACCTCTTTGAGAGTAGGGACTCTGGCAGTTTTGACTTTCTATCTGTCCTGAGCTCCTAGTACAGTGCCTTGAACATTATACATGCTTCATAAATTTGTGGTTGATTTCTCTTTTCAAGTTGTTTCTCTGTGTAACATCTCCACTGCCCATTGCCCCTGAGGTCAGAGGGAAGTGGGACGTCCCACGTCCTCTTCCTAGGCCCGCATTTTGTGTCAATGGCTCTAAGCTTTTCAGTTGGTTCTGTTGCTGTGGCTTCATAGCGAGAAGAAGCATATGTAGGAAGGCTTGTAATTCCTCAGCTGTTGCTGTCCTATGCTGCATGAATCTTAGAATTTAATAGCTATGAGGGGCCTTAAAAGCCATCTAGTTCAACCTTTAGATTTTATGGATGAAGATACTGAGGCCTGTGGGGGAAGTGAATCACCCAGGGTCACTAACTGCCTGAACCGTAATTGGAACCCACATCTTTGGGTTCTAAATCCAGAACTACATTATACTACCTTCTTATGGTTTTGCTTCATTTCATGGGATTCATCTTCACTGGGAACTGGTAGAAAAAATTTCATAGATGAAAATAAAAACAACAGGTTATGCTACAATAGAGATTTGTTTAGTAGCTTAGATTTCACTTTCAAATCTCAAGAATAACTATTTGGGAAAGAGGCTTTGATATAGTGGAAACCAGCAAATGGTTTGAGAGATGCATCCTGTGAGGGATACTATGCCGTTTCTTCTAATTGTTGTTCAGCTATTTTGGTTGCATCCAGCTCTTCATGACCCCGTTTTGGCTATTTTTGGAGAAGACACCCAAGTGGTTGGCGAATTCCTTCTCTAGCTCATTTTACAGATGAGGAAAGTGAGGCAAACAGGGTTAAGTGACTTACGCAGCGTCACACAGCTAGTAAGTGTCTGAGGGTTGCATTTGAACTCAGGGTTTCCTGACTCTAGGTCTGGTACTCGTTTTGTTGTACTAAATAGCTACCCTGTTTATTTCAGAGGTGTGTACAAATTCATGTCTTCTGCTGTGGAGGTGATATTATCTTCTGAAAGGTAACATTCATAGATCTATAGGTGTGGAAGTGTAGAGCTAGAGATAGAAAAACTTTGACAAAGTTACTCATGATGGGCTGTTTTAGTTATATGAAAAAATATATTATTTACATATATACACACATACATATATACACATGCATATATACACACATACATATACACACATATATAATATATTTTATATATATACATATATACACACACATAATATATTTTATATATATATACATACACACGCACACACACACATATATATATATGTATATATATATACAGACACACACATATTTGGTACCACAAGTCACAATACTTACTGTCTATTAAAATGGAAATATGTTGAGATTTATTTCCCCAGAGAGAGTACCCACGCTAATTAAAACGTGAAAGGATGAATGCATTGAAGTTCTATGCATGCTGGTCCTTTAGCATAGATCTCCAGAATTATCCTCAGCTCTAAGGTTGGAGGCAACCATTGACACGCGACCTTTGCTTCATACCGTCCATATCACCTCTTGGGTTACCTCCCCTGCCAGTGTTCATTGTTTTTTCCTCAGCCAGTTTGCTTTTTCTAGTTCATCCTACATTTGACCGCAGTGGCTTACTCTGGAAAAAAAAATAGCAGCTGTCCAGGGGTGGTTATAGCGATAGTAATAACAAAATTAATAAAAATAGCGAGCATTCATAGAGTGCTTACTACGAGTCATGTACTGCGAGAAGCAAATCCTGTCTCATTTGATTCTCAGAATAACCCTGGGAGAGAGTGCTATTATTATCTTCACTTTTTAGTTGAGGAAACTGAGGCAGAGAGAGGCTAAGTGACTTCAGGGTTTCAGAGGGAGTAAGCATCTGAGGCTGGATTTGAATTTGGTAGGATCAATGTGCTTGTCCACTGACCTCCCCAGCTACCTGAAGGATGACTGTAGTTTGTCCTCAGGGCCAAGAAGTCATGAGTTTGAGAACAGGATTCTGTCTGCCCCACCCTGGTTACTTGTTTTTGCATCAACTAAGTCATCATATCTCTCCTTGTGGATTACCAAGAGAGAAGAGGTCTTACCGTTTGATCCCTTCTCATACACAGAAATGGCTTTGTCTGTGGCAGGGTAGTAATTGCTTTGCAATGAAACAATTTCCTTTCTGACTAGCAAGAGTCACTTTCCTTCTCTGGCCTCTTTCTTAGCTTGCAGCTTTGGCCTTATTGAACAAATTCATTCACGTCATATAAAGGTAATTATGCTGGCTCAGCTGGGCTCTATGGTTTGCTTCCAGGTGACTTTCTCAGGTGGTTATTCTCAATGAAACCCAAGCCTAGGGAATCACTAAAATCAGAGAGTTACCCTCCAGAGCTTCCTAGATATCCGGGAACAATTAAGCCTGAGCAAACAAAATTGACAATGGCCAAAAAAATGAAATCTTTCCTTGTCTTGCACTGGTTACAGGGATGGCTCCAGTGAGCCTCATGAGAAACACCATGGCTGACATCAAATGGGGCCTTTATTCCCATGCACGTTTATTGAACATGTCCACAAGCATGTTATTCCAGTGTTTATTAACTTTCCTTTTACAAATGATAACTGTTTCCAAAACCCATCCAGGGGAGTCAATTAGAAGTATTCAGTTTCTAGGAGGGTTTGGTTTTAATGAAGACAACACGGTATAATGGGAAAAACGTCAGGAGGAATTAAATTGAAGAGTGATATAATTCCCAGGGGAAAGCATACTTCAGCAATGAAACATTCCCTGCCTTCTGCTCTGTCTTGGACATCTTTCAGAACTCATTAGAAAATAACTATACTTGTAAGAGGGATGCTAGTGGATTTAATAGCTATAATGAAACAGAGAATCTGACCTGGGGCTTTTCCACAGGACAGAGGCCTGGGCAGTGAGAGGGATGGAGTCCATGGCAAAGGAAGATCAGTTGAGGAAGCTATTTAGTCTGAACAAAAGAAGCCTAATGGGGGAGATGATAGCTGTGTTCATGCATTTGCAAGGTGGCCACATGGATGAAAGATTACAGTTATTTCGTGTGACTCCAGAGTATAGAACTGGGGCAAATGGGATGAGGCAAATTTCAGTTTGATATAAGGAGAAACTTCCTAACAAATAAAGCTACCCCAAAGTTCCTTAGCAGGTAGTTAATTAGCAAGCATTGATTAAATGCCCCCAGTGTACCAGATTGGGAGTACGTGTGGGGGAATGGACTCTAATCTGTCCTTAGAATTAGGGAGGACTGAATCCTACCTTTAATATATACTGACTGTGTGGTCCTGGGTGAGCCACTCAGCATCTCAGTGCCCCAGGAGACTTTCTAAGACAAGGGAGGTAGAAGGAGTTAATTACCAGGAGCTCCCCACATTGATGAAACCTCAGGCCCATTTAAAATACCAGCAGGCACACACATAGAAACAACAGTAACAAAAAAGGCATGGGCCTAGCACTGTGTTAAGCAACCTCAAGGGACTTGTGTTCTGTTGAGTTCCTCATTACTTCCAGAAGGAGTCCCAGAAATGGTCCCTGTTGCTGGGGATACTTGAGAAGAGATTTATGTTCCGCCTATGCTAGCTGACCTTTCCTGTCCTTGCCATCTTTGTGCCATGTAAACGCATGCATGATAGGACTACAACCATTATTCAAATACTGCAATTCAATTCTATTCTGTACAGGCTCATGTATGATACCAGTTTCCAACAGGCCGTTGTCTTCATTTGCTAACTAGCATTTTGGTTTGGAGTATTCAGTTAGTTTCAGATATTTACAGGGCATTTACTTCAAGATAGCCAACAGTAAGTTGGAGGTGTAAGACAGGATATCAAGAAAGAGGTTAGTGATAAGTAAAGAAATCTGAGACTCGTCAGCCTAGAGATATGATAATAGAATCCATGGGAGCTGCTGAGATCACCAGGCAAGACAGGACAGAGGGAAACGAGATGAGGGCCAAGGCAGGACCTTGGGGGACAGCTTCAGCTAACAGGTGCATACTGGATAAAGACGCGGCATAAGAGATCAAGAAGGAACAGCCAGGCAGTTAGGAGAAGAGGAGGGCATGAGGAGGTTCATGGAGACCTAGAAAGAAAAGAACGTTCAGGAGAAGCAAATGCTCACCAGTATCAACGACTGCAGAGAAGTCAAGAAGTATGAGAACTGGGAGAAGTCTGTTAGATGTAGCAATTAAGAGATCATCGATAACTTTGAATGATGAGATCAGAAACTGGACTCCAGAGAGTGAGAGAAAAAAGAAGTAAGCATACCAATTATAGATGGCATTCTCAAGGAGTTAAGCTGTAAAAGAGGGGAGAGATATAAGACAATATTTGGTGGGGATGGACAGATCGAGTGAGGGGTTTTTAAGAGTGGGTGAGACACAAGCATACTTGTAGGAAGCAGGGAAGTAGCTCCATAGGGAGTGATGGAAGATTAATGAGAATGGGGATGATATCTGATATGTGTTCTTCTATGTGCGCTGTTTAAGGTCAAAACTATTTCAGTGCCAGAAAGACCCGGTCAGCTCTTCTCAATATGACCATCATGCTATTAGAGATGATAGCAACGGCAACATCTCAATTATTGGTACTTTGGAGTCTGTTTTCCTCCCAGCCATTCTGTGTGATGGATAATGCAAGTAGACTTCTCATTCTAATTTTTATAGATGAAGAGACTGAAGCTAAACTGATGTATGTGCAATCAGTTGACAGCAGAGTCCTATTTTCTGCCTCCAAGTCCATTTCCCTTTCTTCCTTCCAAGTGTTAAAGAAGAGTGTCAGAAACAAAATTTGATTTATTTGGATCTCAGAGCCTCATGGAAAAGTGGCTGTACACACACACACACACACACACACACACACATACACGCATGTATGCATGCCCATGCACACACACATTCATATATATATATAAACAAAAGATTTCTTATGAATACAGAAGAGATTTTAAAATTAATTTGATATTTTTGAGTACCATTGATATAAAAATAGGGAAAATTCTTATTATTTAGACAAAAGTTTTACATTGATTCACAAAACTGGACTGTAATCTGGGCTTGCTCCAACTGTAGAACTTGAGATAGGTCATTATGAGATCTTGATATTTTGGTTTTTTTTTTGAAAGAAGCTGTGATGTAGTGGGATCTGACTTAAATTCATATCCCACTTCTGTCTGTGTCACCTTGGAAAAGTCATTAGAGGGTTGGATTAGATGACTTCTAAGGTCTCTTCCAGCTCTAGGTTCTGTGCTGACCTTCCAACAAATAATATGAATCTCTGACAATTATGGATTCATCTAAAACTTAGGTATTATGCATTTTGAATCATAAAGATCTTTGGTTTGATTTGATTCCACAAAAATTTACTAAGCTTCTGTTGTTTGCAGATCACTATGCTAGGTTCTTGGGGTGGGGAAAAATAAGGTTTAGATAAGATGACATCTTCTCATGAAGGTTGAAAGTTCATAGGATCATAGGATTTGAGATTTAGAGTTGGAAGGGACCCCAGGATTCCATCCAGGTATTTGTAGTTTATTATTATAGCTCTATCTCTGGGAGCTTCCTACTTTGGATGCAGACTCACAAGTTGACCCCTAGCCATAGGACTAATCTTGAAGGTTCCAGGGGCATTCTAATGAGCTCACATTGGGGAGTTTACTTTTCCTAGTCATTCATCAGACAAAATTAGCTCAAAGTAAAAGGCACTCGGATGACCAGAATAGTATGGTAAGAGTAGAAGCAACTCTCTTAGAAGCAATAGAGGCCTCAAACACTGTCTGCAGGAGGGTAGCCAGAACCTAAGTAAAGTGTAATTGGCAAATATTTAACAAAATAAGTAAAAACATACTAGAACATAGATAATGTTAATATGTACTTAGCTAAGTCAATATGTGACCTTCAGGGATACTTATGTTTGATTTAGTGGCCCCCTATGAATTTGAGCTGCCAGAATATCTTTCCCTCATAACAGTTGGGGTGCACTCTCCCACAAATACACAACCTTTTGATGGGAAGAGCAGGTGCAAACTGGTAGTAAGGCACACAGCATGTGGCCAAGGCAGCTAATGCCTCTAACTCTCTAGGGCCTCAGTGGGTGTCAGTTCTCTTTTCCTAGAGATGCTCCCCTTCCCATTGGTCTCCTGCTCCCATAGACATAGTGTCTTTTCTGGGTGCCTGAATGTGCCCTTGATTTTTCTCTACTGCTAGGAGTCTTGCTCCCTGAAACTACTTCCTGACTAGAATACTGCTTTTCTATATCCAGATCTGTCTGAAGAGTGTGTATCTTTGTTTTCTGACTCCAAATGCTTCTGTCTAAATGCAGTCCAGGGATATGGTGGAAGCAGCTAGTGCTTACTGGCATTCAAGATTCAATTGTTAAATTTTCATCTTAAATATTTATGTCTTGGAAATCCACAAATGCTAAAAAGTCGGGCTTGGCTTATGCTTTTTATTCATTGTCTAGATTTAAGAAAGTAGTGGAGGAAATGTTAATACAAATTTAACTTAAAAGTGTGTCATGTATACATTTGCCCCCAGAGAAATGGTTGGTAAACATTTATTGGTACACCTCTGAGTATCTCTCACCAAATGCTCTGGTCACAGTATAAGGGTCAAACTCAACAAAGTTGCTCCCTGCCTGAAATACCACAAACTCTTGAACTGTTCAACTGTTCTCAGCACTAATGGACTTCTCTTTTAAGGGTCATATATCAATTTTCTGGGGTAAGGGAGAAGTAAATCCCCTTTCCCAATACATGTGCAAACAAAATTCTAGGTGGTGTCTCAGGGTCAACATTGGCTGGGGTGATGAAGGAAAGTTTCATGGAGGAGATGTCATTTGACTTGGTCTTTAAGTTAAGAGTGTGTGTATGGGGATACAGCAGGGATAACATTTCAAGCATTAGGGTTGAGTGAAATTGAAAAAGAATGTGGGAAAGGTGGAAAGATAGAAAGCTGTGGTCAGGGGTGAAATTTTCAAGTTCAGAATCTTGGAGGTGGCCCCGAGTTGAGAATGTCAGAAGCTGAAGAGAGAGATGAGAATTGAGAAGAGAAGCCATATTGGAATCAACAGTAGAGAGAGAGTGGTATAAATATATCACATGAACCTAAAAGGGAGAAAGGTTATTAAGCAAGTTAGAGGAATGATCTGAAAGTTACTGTGGGGGGAGCAAGAACTATGCCAATTCTTCCTTCAAGCCCTATAAATGAGATCGAGATGGGATGTTGGGCAAGGGGTGGGCTGTAGTGAAGAAGATTATAAGGGATATAGTGTCCTCAGGGGAATACTTGGTTTCTATTAAATTGAGGAGATAGAATGAGAGTTGCAAGAATTGTTTAAGAATGTAAGCGATTCTGTTGAGAATAGATGGATGGTTCCTAAGAGCCCTGTGCATTGGCTTAGTATTGGTCTCACCCACATGTGACACATGGAGGGATAGATTACTTTGACTAGGGTTGAGGATTCCTCTTCTTTTTGTAAAACTGAGCTGAAATATCATGAAGGGCAAGAGATTGTTGGGCATTACTGGGCAATGTAATTAGTATTACCCAGATGGTAGAGGTAGGGTGCTATCTATTTCATAAATAAAGATAACAGAAATCTTTGGTGACCAAGGATTAAATCCTGGGAGGATGCCATAGCCTGTTATCTAGGTTTAAATAAACAACGAAGAAACAGCCATAAAATTGAAACATTTGTCACTATTAAATTAATAACTAGGTAAGAAGGAAAGTTTAATGTTAAAACCTCAGAGTTGATGCTGATTTTCTTGGAAAGATCCCTCAATTTCCGTGGATATCTACATGAATTAAAATGTCTGCAACCTCTTTCTCTTATCAGATTTCTAATACATTAATAGTGATTTATTAGTTCAGGATCAGTCCTGCATGAAGAAAAACTCCATCAGCAGTTCAGACCACCTGGAGAAATGTCCTATCACATACAACCAATCCCCTTTCCTTGAAGGGTTGAGGTGTTTTCCCTTTAAAGCAGAGGTTCTTTTTTTTTTTTTTAAAATAGTTTATTTATTTTTAGTTTTCAACATTCACTTCCATATGATTTTGAGTTTTAAATTTTCTCCCCTCTCTCTACCTCTCCCCAAGACCGTATGTGATATGATATAAGTTCTACTTGTATATTCATATTGAGCATATTTTCATATTAGTCATGATATAAAGAAGAATTAGAAGTAATGGGAGAAACCACAAGAAAGAAGAAACAAAACAAAACAAGAAAAGAAAAAGAGAGCAAATAGTCTGCTTCCATCGACATTCAATGTTCTTTTTCTGGATGTGGACAGCATTTTCCCTTGTGAGTCTTTTGGAGTTGTCTTGGATCCTTGCATTGCTGAGAAGAGCTAGGTCTATCAAAGTCAGTCATGGCACAATGTGGCTATTACCGTGTATATTGTTCTCTGGTTCTGCTCATTTCAGTTCGCATCAGTTCATAGAAGTCTTTCCAAGTTTTTCTAAAGTCTGCCTCAGAGCAGAGATTCTTAATGGACTCCCAAGCTGTGGATAGATTTCTGTGAGTCTGTGGACTCAGATGGGAAAAAAACAAACAAACAACTGTATATCTTTATTTTCACTAATATCTAGCTGAAATTTAATATTTTTTTTCAATTGTGAATTTGTAAAAAAAACCCTGAACATTATCCTGTGAAGGGATGCATAGAAATTATCCTGGGGAAGGCAGGAAAGATTTTAGGCTAAAGTGTTCTTCCAGTTCAGCTCAAACCCAAGTTTCAGAGGGTTGTTTGACTTCAGTGACAAACATTTTTGAGGTCTTCAGGGGTGGAGTAACTTTTCTAAGGTCATACAGTTAATTAAGTAGTCCAGTTAGGATGTGAACCTTACCTGCAGATCCTAAGGCCAGAGCTCTTTCAACTTGACCATTCAGTCTGCAAAGTGGTAGAGGGTCTGGGTGTACAGACAAAATTCCAAGAAATCCCTGACTTTTGGAGTTTATAATCCAGCAGTTTCTGAGAAACTAATCCTAGATACACCTAACCTCCTTTCTTTTCCTGCATTTGTGATTTCTTTTAATGGCATGGCATCACTCTGAGCTGAAACCTGAGCTCTTTTTGAATATTAAAGTAAGGGCTAGAACACTGCATTTCTCTTTTAAAAAGTGGCATTCTTTTCTTCCCTTTAAAGCAGTTCCTAGACTGGGTTCTTCTGCTACTCATTTGGGATTCTGGATGCTTTTAGTATTACCAATATATTCTGATGTATTCATGAAACGCTGTATTTTTCTATGCTTTATTAACTAGTGCAAGCTGAGAACGTCAGGGGTGGCTGATTTTCTTCCCTACAGGAAGCACAGAAAAACTCCTGCTGCTCAGTAATACTCCTCCTCCTCACTTACCCTGCCCCATATTATGGAGAGTATTTATGATTATGATTATGGATTAGAAAATCAGGATAAAGTAAATACTTTTATTTATATCATAGCTAATGGGACAGATGTACCCCTCCTCCACCCATCTATGGCTCCAGGATATTTAGTCTTGGCTCTGATGCCAAGGTTTCCTTGGCTCTATCTTCTCTCCAGATTGGGCCCAGACAGACCAAAAGAGATCGTCACCCAGTTTCATCTGTCCCTACTCACTTACCAAAAGGAAACATGGGCTCTCTCTATGCTTCTTTCCTCTGTCCCTTACTTTCTCCCCAGGGCAACTAGGTAGTGAAGTGGATAGAGACCAGGATGGGAGTCAGGAGGACCTGAGTTCAAATATTACCTCAGACACTTGATACTCACTAGTTGTGTGACCTTGGGCAAGTCACTTAACCCCAATTGCCTCATCCTGGATCATCTCTAGTCATCCTGATGAATATCTGGTCACTGGATTCAGATGGCTCTGGAGGAGAAGTGAGGCTGGTCACCAGCACAGCCCTCCCTCACTCAAAAATAAAGTGAAGTGCAAATCATGTCATCATTTCTTGGATGGCAATGAAGGATGAACACACACATTTTCTCCCTACCTCCCATCTATTTTTTTCCTACCATTTATTTATATAGAAACAAGATTAAAATTATACCGAGTCTCAGCACCCAGAATACTATTGCTATCCTAATACTGAGGGAGGGGAGTCACGTGGATACTTTCCCAGAGAGTTCCTGTGGTGTAAGTGGATAGAGTGCCGAACCTAAAGTCAGGAAGCTCTTTCAGATTCCACTTCTGACATTTACTAGTTGTGTGACCATGGACTGGTCACTTAACCTATCTGAGCCTCTGTTTCTTGAAACATCATATAAATGTCAGCTATTATTACATTGATATAGGTACTCATAAAAAGAAAAAAATCTTTTGCCCTAAGATTATAGCAGATAAAAACAAGATACACTTGGAATAAAGCTCCCAACTTTAATAGGAACTGCAGGAACAGATGTATTTGGTCATCTGGTAGTACAATTAAGAGTAGTAACTGATTTTTATAAAGTGTTACAAAGTTTTAAAAGCATTTTGCTTTGTAATGCATTATCTCATATGAGCCTCACAAATACCTTATGAGGCAGGTAGTATAGTTATTAATAATCCTGTTTCAGATGAGAAAACTGAGGCCAAGAAGGTCATACCACCTTTATTTGAGTGAAGGTCTTTCAGACTCTGTTAAGGTTCACTTAATTCACCAAGGTGGCCTATGGATTATTGAGGCACTCTTGGAAAATTGCTTTGAGTGCCTAGGATGAAAGAGGCTATGGCAATATAACATTGGAGAGGCAGTAAAGGCAGGGTTTACCATAGACATAAAATCATCAAAACCATATTCATCACTTGAACTTGCAATATTCTGACAAAATAGACTTTACATTTTGGTGCTTGTGTCTAGATAAGTATCAAAAAACTGGGTCTGAGGTGAGAAACAGGCAGTCCTCCTTCATTTGATGGCAAAGAGTGGGGCCATTGGGTCACAGCAGTAAGATAGACTCCATGATGCTGATGTGAGATCATTGCTGGCTCTGAGGAGTGCTGTGGAACTGATGAGAGGTTGGCAGAGAAGGGTGGTAGAAGGGAAGAGCCCACTTCAGGCCACTTTCTGCTACCTTCCTATTTTAACTAATTATTCTCATTAAAAAACTTGCTAACTTCTATTATTTCTAAGCTGATGAAAGACTGCAAGTGTCACGAGCACCCTCTAAACTTGGCCTGTTCATTCCACCCTTCTTAAGGCTCTGACAGCTGCTGAAAGGCCCTGGACACAATCCATTCCCTCATTCAGTGACCACTGAATAGACGTGGTAAAGGTACTTTGGATTGCACGTTGATTTCTGGTAAGAGCCTAAGTGCTTTGGGGGTGAGGAGTTTGGGAAAATCCCAGAGTCACATGAGTCAGTAACTTCTAGCTGGGGAAGAGAAGTTATTTGTGAAACACTTTACTCGGAAGAGTAATAAGCCAGGCAAGTCCAACTCTGATCTCTTCTTTGCAAAAAACACTGTGGTAATTGGATCTTGGGAAATATTACATGGCTAGCAATGAACTAATTAAAACATGTACCTAATACAATTAACCCCCTTCTCAACATTTCAGTTAGCAATTAGCTTTTTCACATAAAGAGGTGGAGAAAGGCAATCTCATACTCAGGTTCAAAACACAATGATAAAATGTCTTGTTTAATTATAAAAATATGTTTGGATTCAAAAGGACCCCAGAGACAAGCCAGTCCAACATGTCCTTAAAACAGGAATTTTCTGTTTGTCATCATCCCTGACAAGTGGTCCTCTAACTTGTGTTTGGAGACCTCCAGTCATGGTGAAACCAATGCTTCTGGAAATAGCCCATGCCAGCTTTTGGACAGCCATTTTAACAAGTTTTATCTTACATTGAGTTTAAATCTGTTTTGCATAATTTTCACCTATTGAAACTAAAGGTCCAGTGCTTGGCACAATATCTAGCGTATAATAGATGCTTACTCTAGTTTTGTTTATTTGATTTGATCAGATCTGGAATCAAAGGACCTAGGATCCAATGCCCAGCTTCCACTCCATTGATCTCAAAATAGCAAGAAATACAGCAAATAACAGAAAAGTGTCCAGCAAATAGGATAAATAGAAATGAATTCATCATGAGCAAAACTAGTAAAGAGATGGAGAAAAAAAGAGCAGACATTTCAAAAATAGTATCAGTTGAGAAGAGGACCCAATTGAATAAATAAATTTGATTTGATATGGACCTGTGATTTCATCAAATCTTGTATAAAATACTAATATGACAGATCAGCAACATGTGTGGAACTCAAAGTCTTAGAAAGTTGCCTTCGACACTAAGAACTGATATGACATGTCTATGATAAGACAGTTGCATGTGTCAGAAACAGCACTTGAATCCATATTATCTTGCCTCCAAGGCTAGGCCTTTATTCAATGTGATGTTGTCATTTCTGAATAAATACTATGGAGGGAAAAACAGTGATTAAAAAAGAAACCCAAAGAGAGACATCACTTCAAGAGCAACAATGAATATCCCAGACATGTTTAGTTGGTTTTCCATTGTGCCTGCCTCTTTGTGACCCCTTTTTGGGATTTTCTTGGCAGAAATAGTGGAGTGGTTTGCCATATCCTTATCCAGCTCATTTTACAGAGGAGGAAACCAAAGCAAACAGGAATAAGAGACTTGTTCAGGGCCACACAGCTAGTCAGTATCCGAGGTCAGATTTAAACTCATGAGGATAAGTTCTCCTGACTCCAAGCCTAGTACTCTATCCACTGTGCCACCAGTTTAGAAAAATCATTAAATATTTGAAAGAAATCCAAGGTCAGAAGCATGATGAAGACTATATAAGTCTGATGCAAATCACAAGAACTACCCCGCCTTGCTCTCTTGCCACACCTTATTGACTAAATTTAAAGAATCTCACAGAATCTCATAGCTAGAAGAGACCTAGAAAACATCAAGTTCACCTCACATTTGAGGAGGAATCTCTCTCCAAAAATCCCAATGATTGGCCATCTAGCTTTTGCTTGGAGACAAGATGATAGGGATGTCTTTTCATCAGAAAGCAAGTGATGGTACTTCTCCACCGTTCTGTGAAGAAATTTATTTATTTTTAACTTTACATCAAAAAAGAATATTCTTTTCTACAACTTCTATCCATGACTCTGAGTTTTGCCCTGTGGGACTAAGTAAACAAATCCAATTCCTCTTTCACATGACAGCCTTCAAGATCTTGCTGTCATCCTCTTCATAAGTCTTCTCATCTCTAGACATTCTCAGTGCTTTAACTGGTCTAGTTTGGGATAATTTACAATTGGTCACCTGACCATCCTAGTTGCTTTGTTTTGGACATGCTCCAATTTGCCAGTGTCCTTTCTAAGAATGTGGCCCATGGATTTAAACACAGTATTGTTGACCAAGGAAAAGTACACTGAGAATAATACTAGCTAGCATTGAAAAACACTTTATAAATATTTTTTTCATTTTAATCTTGCAACAACTCTGGCAGCAACTACGTACCATCATGCCTATTTTGCAGATGAGAAAACTGAGGTAAAAAGAGATTAAGTGACTTTCCCAGCTTCACATAGCTAGTAAGTGTCAGAAATGGGATTTTAGCTCTTTATCTTGACTCCAGATCTGGCACTGGCACCTAGCTACTACCTATTATCTCTCTCATTCTGAACACCACAGTTACCTGAATGCAGTCAGTAACTGAAGAATTAGAGTCATCACCTAAATTAGAACAGACCTTAGATATCATCCATTGGCTCTTATCAGAATAGGAATCACCTCTGCTCTGTCCCTGACACCTCAACCTTCTCTTGAAGACTGATAGTACAGGGGTAACTGTTAACTACCAAGGCACCCCATTCTACCTTTAAATAGTACTAATTACTAGGAAGTGTTTCTTATATTCAGCCCAAATCTGTTTTACTTCAATTTCCAGTTTAAAATATATGGAAGATGTATGTTTTAGCTGTTTGCTTGCTCTTAGCTTAATGTAAAGAAATATTGTCTAATAATTAGAATTGTCCAAAAGGGAAATGGGCCTGGCATGAGAGCAACTTAATTTTCTACCTCTGGAAGTCTCTTAGCATGGATGTTGTAGAGGAAATTGCTCGCAGGTACAGGTTGGCCTTGGTGACTTCTGACTCCTTCCCACTCTGCAATTCTGCTCTGCTTCTTTACCATCCAAGTATTGAAGCCAAAGTGTCTTTAAAAAGCTGGAAATAGCCTCTTCTTTCCACAAAGCAATCTCCATTGATGGCAGAGTTGAATTATGAAGATAATGCCATAGAAAAGGAGTAAAGTCTCTCCTTTCTGTTTCTGCTGACAGTCATTGTATCATTAACCATATTGCTTAAACTTTGTTTTTCCTACAAAAGGGAATTCAATATACTTTTTTATGGGATTACTTGATTTTAAAGATGTGACTAGAGCAGTTCTTTTCAAAGCATGGACTGCAGAATCTTAGTTTTCCCTGTGATCCTTTTAGAGGGGTCTGGAAGATCAAAAATATTTTCATAATAACATTACTTGCCCATTGAAATACTTCTCCTTTTTCCAACTACATATCTGTGTAAGGCTAGATTTTCTTTATAGATTTCAACAAAAAGAGCATATCACAGCAGATTAAATGCAGAAGCAGATATGAGAATCCAGCTGTCTTCTATTGTCAGACATAAAAGAGAGCTGCAAAAATATATTAAAAATGCCACTCTTTTTGCAGTTTTTTGGATGTGGAAATATAGTTTTTTCATATAAATGAAAAGATGGAACTTTGTGCTTTTATAGTGTTTATAGTTTATAGTTATTTTAAAAATAACTACATTTTAGAAATAAAGTTTTTTTAATAAAATGTTATGTTGATATGTCATGAATCTTCATGTTATTTTACATGAATTAATAGATACATATTTTAAAATTATTTTAATTTCTAGTGTGATAAATGTTGATAGATGTAATCCACAAAAACAGAAGTTCTTTGAGTTCTTCAATGATTATTAAAAGTGTAAAGTCGTCCTGATGCCAAAAAGTTTAAGAACCACTGAGTTAGAGTAGCAGAATTGAAGTCAGGAAAACATGAGCTCAATTCCTATCTATTTCATTTATTCTCTGTATGACCTTGTATCCCAAGGACCATAGGAGTCCAATGAATAAAACTCACTTATGGTTGAAATATCCTATATCCTTTGCATTTTCAAATTGTTCAACATCAATCAGAGATGGATGTGGTTTTATTAGTGGAAATGAAATGAAGGAAGATGCATTGCCATCTGCTTTATTGCTGTACCCTAAGAACCATGGGACATGCCATCTGACCTGCAGCTGGAACCTCCTACAGTTATCCCTTCCACATTGCAACTTTCCTCATCATGGTTTCGATATATCACGGGTTAGAATACAAAATTAAATGGGATTTTTTTTTGAGTTTTGCAGAAGCCACAGACAACATGAAGGCTAGCAGATGACACAGAGCCTATGACCAAATACTAAACCCAAATTTTACAATAAGGTACTATAAACACCCCATAAAAATAAAAGAACAAATTCAAACTTCTTCTCTGGTACAAGGGATAGCCAAAAAATTTTACATGGATTTTCCAGATGAGGAAGGGGAAGGGGGCAGGGGGAGTATGTTGTGCCCCTAACTCTGGGATATGGAAGGGATAACTGTATATGAATTGCTTCCCCCACCCACCCATCACAGGGTAAAGTCCTTGAGGGCAGGGATTCCTCAGATTTTCTATTTGTAGTCTTCCAACTGTCACTCAGTACAATCTTTATATGTAGAAATATATAACATAATTTTTCATTCATTCTCTCATTTATGTAAATCAGTAGAGTTCATCTGGTTATGAGGAGGCCCAAATGAAGTAGTCTATGTAAAGTTCTTTGTACTCTTTTAGATATGATCTATTGTTATGATTGTACCTTTAAGTTCTCGGAAGCCTTTGTGCCATGGAGGTAACCCTGGCGTCTCAAAACTGGACAAATAGAGCATGAGAATGCAAGTCCTACTAAGATGGAAAGGTGTTGATTAAGGGCTCAATAATGGATGGTCTATTTACTGTCAGATCTCTACTCTAGTTATATTTGGTAAGGTTTATTCCTATCGGCTTATTCCTAACACAATGTTTTCATCCACAGAAACTCATGAATATCATCTATTAAAGTACAGGAGTGGTTATAATCAGTAGAAGTTCAACAACTGACTCTCTTAAAAAAAAGTCAGCATGATATGAACATTTCCCCCCTGTCACTTTCTTTTGTCTAGAAACCCAAAAAAAAAAAAAAAAAAAAAAAAAAAGAAACCCAATAAATCAAGTCCTTGCCTTGTACTTGTCAACTTCTGAGGAGTAAATACTTACACTGGAAATTTAACAGTGGTTCTCGGGAGCTGGTCTGAGCTGGATCTAGCACACCATTGGTTTTAATCTGAGACAGTGGAAGGAGAATTCTTATTGATGAAATTACGGGACCTTGAAGTACCATACTGGTTGAAAGCTTTGAAATACTGAGGGTAGATAATATATAATCCTATACTTCTGATGACACACAATTCCTACTTTGTTGGAGGATCATGGCCCATGTGATTCTGTGCAGGTTAAACTCATTCTGCAAGAAGTACCTCTGCTCTTTATTAGATTAATCAGTTCAGGATGTGGTTGTGATGGAAGGGGTAGTTTCTCATTTAGAGATCTGAAAGTATGTTGGTAACTTATTCTTCTCACATTTTTAACACCAGAAGAAGATCTGGGAAGCAATCAATCAATCAGTATTTATGGACCAAACACTGTGCTAGGCACTAAGGATACGAATGGAATGAATCAAACAATCCCAACTAGCAAGGAACTTCAAGTTGCCTCTTGACCTTTGCATAGAACAATTTACCCAGTGCAATGTAAGCTTTGTGAGGGCAGGAAATGTGTTGCTTTTCACTCTTTATTTCTCTAGCTCCTAGCATGGGGTCTTGCACATAGTGGAAACTTAATAGGTGCTGGTTAAATTGAATTGAATTACTTATAACAGACTGGGGAAGATAGGGAATGGGTTATAATATAATGTAATTCCCTTTGGTCACTATTTTTTCTGGAAGCAAGTGACATCACAGTTACTAATTTTTTTTTACCATGTTGGTAGGGAACAGGGAAGGGAAGGAGGTAAGCATTTAAATAGTGCCAACCATGTGCACAGTACTGTGCCAAATACTTTATAAACATCTCATTTGCTGAATCCACTGTCACTTTCAAGTTCCTAGCAATTTTGCTAAGAAATCAGGTTTGAAGGACAGCTGCCCATGGGGATAGGCAGTTGGCCTAGCCCCACCATTGAACCCGTGAATAAGGCAGTAAGAGGAAGTCTACAGCAAGAGCCAAGGGGACAGACGCTCAACAGCTTCCTTACTGGCAGGGCTGTTTGATACTCCACCCATTGCCCAGTTGGGATGCATGTCCAGTGCCCATGGAAGCAGCTTCTCAGATCCCATTCTCCTTCTCTTTTGGACTCTGACCTCACCACATTGCCCAATTAGGAGGAATTAAGCTAAAGACAAGATTTGGCCCCAAGGAAGCAAAGCAGGAGGCAGTTAAGTCCACAGCAGTCCTACACCAGGGAACATCATCTGCTGAGCAGATGACCCAATAAACTGATGGAACGTTCACATGAGTATTTATTCCTCTTCTCATCTCAATGGCAGACTTGTGTAACGAGTCTGCAGAAGAAGAGACTTTGGCATGAGTCACTCCGATGCTCTTTATTGGCGTTTATAGCCAAGAAGCTAGGCAGCCTCACCTGTGCCTCGGACATTTTTATTCCCTGGTAATCCAGAAAGGCATTATTATTAAGCAATATCCTCTTGGCAGCATCTGGAGTATGTGAGAAGCGATATGACTGGCATCAATAAACACCAGGGTAAAATTCAGGTGTTTATGGGATCACGTATCCTTGCTTCTTTATGTACTCAGCAGTTCCACTAACCCTATGGTGGGGGATTCGTGGCTGTACTGAAAGCTGTCATGAGCCATAGTCACTCGAAATTTTACACAAGCCCTGCTGCTGGGATAGCATCCGGAAGCCTTGAATATACATTTCCCTCAAGAGGAGAGTGAAGGAGAACCTTGATACTTGCAAAACTAGGAACTATAAAACACCATAAATATTCTCTTATATTAGGAAAACAAATGTTTGGGCCATTCTGTTATTTTGGACCATATCATTCTTGGTTTTGCCTGTGACTGATGACCAGGAGTTAGTCGACAGCCGGCGAGATCTTAGAATCAGTGCTGGAAAGGTCTTCCAAGATGATCCAGCCCATGTGTCTCACCTTCAGAGCAAGAAATAGAACCCCAGAGTGGTAAGATGGCTTGCAAGGTTCACAGAGCTACCAGGTAGCCAAGTGTGGATTTGAACGCAGATCTTCTGACTCGGGGTCCATGGTTCTCACCACTATACCACACTATCGCATGCAGAGAGTAAAACAGGCTGATAATCCCAGTCCACAGTCAATAAACTCCAATGACTCCTTTTTGCTTCCAGCATAAAACACAAAACCCTGTTTGGCATTCGAAGCCCTTCATAACCTAGTTCTGTCCTACCTTTCCCCTCTTTTTACATCTTACTCCCCACCCTGTGCTCTTTGATCCAGTGACATTGGCCTCCTGGGTATTCCATGAACAGGACGCTCCATCTCTTGACTCCAGGCGTTTGCTTTGCTTGTCTCTTATGCCCCACATGTTCTTCCTTCTGATCTTTGCTTACAGGCTTTCCTGGCTTGTTTTAAGTCTCAGCTAAAATCCCATATTCTACTGGAAGTCTTTGACACCCCCTCTTAATTCCAGTGCCTTCCCTTTCTAAATCATATCCTATCTATTATATATATGTATATATATATGTATATATATGTGTGTATATATGTGTATATATATGTGTATATATGTGTATGTATATATATGTATATGTATATATATATATAGCCTGTTTGTCTATATTTGCTTGTGTTCTCCTCCTTAGATTGTAAGCTCCCCTAGGGCAAGGGCTATATCTGCTTCTTTTCACATGCTTAGCACAGTGCCTGCTACATGCTGTTGTGATTTCAGTCACATTTGACTCTTTGTGATGTCATTTGGGGTTTTCTTGGCAAAGATACTGGAAGAGTTTGCCATTTTTTTCTCCAGTTCATTTTAGAGATGAGAGACTGAAACAGGATTAAGTGACTTGCCTAGGGTCACACAGTTACCAAGTATCTGAGGCGGGATTTGAACTCAGAAAGATGTCACCTAACTGACATATAGTAGGAGCTTAATAAATTTTTATGGACTGGCTGACTGATGCAGAATTTCAGAGTTGAGAGGGACCCTTAAAGGTTAACTCATCCATTTTCCTTATTTTAAAAATGAGGAGAATGGCAACCAGAAAAATATCTGGATTTACTTATCCTAGGTCATGTAGCTAATAAGCAGAGCTAAAATTCGAACACAGGTTCTTTGATTCTAACTCCTCTGCTATTCTTACTACCCAGCGGCTCCCCCACTCTCCCCATCTCTAAAATAAGGAATTTAATTTTTATCTGTAAAATAGATCTCCTAGAGGATATCAGTGGAAACATTTGGGGTATGCTGTATACTACAGAAGAACTTCCTCATAGCACTGATGTTAGGATCTGGCCAAAAAAATCTATGTGGCAGGCAAAACATCCAACCCTAGGCTTTTACTATATGTAGATTTAGAAGAATATGACTTACTTGACCAGCATCATATTTATTTGACAGAGGCAGCAAGGTGGTGCCGCAGATAGATTGTCAGATAGATAGATTGTTCTAATCTGGCCTCAGACACTCACTAGCTCTGTTACCATGGGCAAGTCATTTAATCTGGTAAGTCTCAGTTTCCTCATTCACAAAATGAGCTGGAGAAGGAAATGACAAACCACTCAGAAATCCATGAGATATTGAGTAGACACATGCCTTGTTCAAGGTTGCCAGATCAGGTGAAGGTAGCGCAAAGAGCTGAGTGCTATCAAGTGATTACTTAACACACTCTTCTGAGCATGGTAGTCTTGAGGCCCAGGTTGTAAGTTCAGTCCTCACTCTTTGCTCCATGGCCACAGACTGTACCTCTCAGCTCGGTCAGTTGGCTCACAAATGCTTACCCTGGCCACAATAGGAATCAGAAGATGGTATGAGGACTCATGCCAGCCCATTCCTTGGAGTAAAAGCAAGCACAAGTGCTCCTTGCCAATGACAGGTCAGGAATATCATCTTCACGCATGAAACACTAAATGATTAAACTGGAAGAGAGAAAGCTTAAAAGCTTAAGCTAGAAAGTTTAAATTCTCTACATCAAATGAGTTAATAACTTACATACTTAGATGCTTTACCCTCCAACAGGGTAGAAGCTGGACTTTTTGATTCACTCCACTCTGCATTCTACTATGCCTGGTTTCAGCTCCATGAAACAAGCTGCCCTCTTGTCTCCCTCCCCCTTTCCTGACTTCTTGGTGTATTGCCTCCTCTGCTCAATTGTAACCTTCTTGAAGGTAGGAACTGTCTTCTTTTTCAGTTGCATCCCCAGTACTTAGCACAGAGCCTGCCACATCATAGACATTTAATAATGGTTTTGGATTGTGTTGGATGGATTCTGAAACTTGTAGGGCCAATCTTTTCCTAGTTTTTAAGCCTTCACTTTGATTCAGTTCATTTGGCCTTGTCATTGCCACCATTATCTTCCTACAAGGACCTGCAAAGAGAATATTCCCTTGTCCCCAAACCTCTAGGAGCTGCGAGTCTAATTCAGAAGCTTTGGAAATAGTTCCAGTAAGAGGTGACTAGGGACTGAAATAAGGTTGTGACATGTGACTGTGGAGGAGTCAGATATAAGAGATGTTATGGGAGTATGACTGAAAAGACTTGGCCCCTGAGTGGTTTCAGAGGGCTGATCTGACAAGAATCACACAAAGTCCCCAGTTGCTTCAAGAAGGTAATTTCCCTTCATTTAAATGAAGAACTCACTGTTTACAGAACAGTCCATGAGATGCTAGAGGTGATGCAAGACAGGATTTCTGATTCTGTTGTCCTTCTGAACTATAGTCTAGTAGGATGATTAGACATCAAAAACTATAATGCACAATGAGTCAGTTTAATTAAACAAACATATTAAGTACCTACTATGTGCAAAGCCTTGTATTAAGTACTAGTAAACAATATAGTTGAGGAGCATATAATTGAATGGGACTAGACATACACAGATATAAATGATGCAGTGTAACCTTTGATAGGGAAGAGAGCTATGTAGACTGAGAAATTCTAGATAAATTACTAAAAGAAATTTAAGGAGACAGAGAGAGACAGAAAGAGAGAGAGAGACAGAGAGAGGGAGAGAGAGACAGAGAGAGGGAGAGAGAGACAGAGAGAGGGAGACAGAGTCAGAGAGAGGGAGAGAGAGACAGAGAGACAGAGAGATAGACAGACAGACAGAGAGACAGAGAAAGAGACAGAGAGACATACACATAGAGGGAGAGAGAGAGAGAGAGAGAGAGAGAGAGAGAGAGAGAGAGAGAGAGAGAGAGAGAGAGTGAGAGAGAGAGAGAATCACCTTGCATTTGGGGGAACTGAGGGAGAGAGAATCAGAGAAGGCTTAGCAGAGGAAAGGGCACTGAACTGGGCCTTGAACAGAGAGAAGGGTTCTGACAACTAGAGAGGAGGGCGACTTTTAGAAATCCCAAGAAGTGACAGAGGGACTGCTTCGCAGTGTCTTTAGACTGGGACACAGAATGCATGAAATGGGATAGATGAAATAAAGCTGGGAAGGAAGCTTTGAGTGCCAAGGTCGAGAGTTTATGTTTTTTCCTGTAGTTAATAAGGAATGAAAAGCTCTAAGTGGATGAAAAGTATAATAGTTGAGGTCAGTGATTCTCCAAGGGTGTATGCTGGGAATTCTTGCCCAGTGTGCTGAGAATTATACAGAACTTAACACTTGCCGTCAAATGTCTATGGGTGAGTCTCCTGACTCTTCTATAGTGTCCAGCTGTTCGGCAAACGATAAAATACCATGAGAAAAAAAAGATGTAAGATTTACTGATCTAGGGAAATGGTAGTTAGGGCCTGAACTGGGGTGGCACATAGTAGGTGAGTAAGCTTTAATAAAGAGCAGCTACATGGCACAATGGATAGAGCACTGGGCCTGGAGTTAGGAAAACCTCAGTTCGAATCCAGTCTCAGACACTTACTAGCTATGTGACCCTGGGCAAATCACCTTACTCTGTTTGCCTCAGTTCCCTCATCTGTAAAATGATCTGGAGAAGGAAATGGAAAGTGACTCCAGTATTTTTGCCAAGAAATCTCCAAATGGGGTCATAAGGAATCATACGTGACAGAAAAACAACCAAACAACTGAAAATGATCTGAAGATGGAAAGGGCGAATCATTCCACTATCTTTGCCAAGTAAACCCCAACTGGGGTTATGAAGAATCACACAGGGCTGAAACAATTGAACGAAAACAGCAACAGTCTTTAATAAAATAATTTTTGAATGAAGAGAAGTAGCTACATGATTAATTTTAGAGGAGCTGTAGAATGTCCAAGACTCAACAAAGTCCTGTAAGAGATAACAGGGTTAGAATTAGGGGAACAAATGGATGTGTTGGAGGAAAAGTGACCAATGGATTGAAAAGTACAGAGCAGTGAATTGTCGAATTACCTGGCTATAGGGTCACTACCAGAACAGGAGCTGCTGAAGTGGGAGAACATTGAAGGAGAAGATGTGGGTAAGGACCAGGTTTAGTGAGGGGTTGGAGGAGATGAAAAGACTGCGATGGAGAAAGTGATTTCTTTTTTTAAAAAATAGATTTTTATTGACATCTTTTGTCTCTAAATGACCCAGATTAAAATTATCCTCAAGGTTTATTCGACTCAGGAGACTTACTTCCTAGTGGTCAGAACGCAAAACAGCCATGGCTGTTCTAGTCATTCTTGGATGCTTGACTATGAGCCACAATGTACAACTGAGGCAAGGGCGCTTTGCTCCACTGAGTGTCCTCACTGCATATGGAATATCTTTCTCCTCCTGCTCAGTAAGCCTCCTTTTGTTGACTATTGAATGGTTTGTAGATGTCTTATTTGGTTGCAGTATAGTATATAAACTACCAGAGGATTGGTTGAGCATGGCTCAGTTCAGAATGTCTTTTTTTTTTTGAGAAAAAAAAAGCCAGTAATATAAATAAATAATTTAAAAAATCTGGCATATTATGCTTGTTTTCCATTCCTGTGGACCCCCTACATCAACAAAAGAGTGAGGGGAGGTTATCACATCCTATCTCTTCTTTGGGGTCAAGCTTATTCTTTATAATTTTAATTCATTTTAAAATTTGTTTTGTGTTATGCTTTGTTTAATTGCTGTAATCATCATCTACATTGTTCTACATTACTTCTATCTGCATCAGTTCATGTAGGGCTTTCTATGCAACTCTAAATTCATCATATTCGTTATTTCTTTATGTACCACAATTTGTTCAGTCATGGACATCAACTTGATTTCCTAGTTTAATGCCTTTGATTGATTCAGTCGAGTGGTTTGGACTAGATTCCTTCAGAGGTCCTTTGAAGGAGAGACCTTTCTTTATGTTTCTCTTATCACAGTGCTTACCATGGTACATAGAGTAAATACTAAATAAGTGTTGAAAAATTGATTTTCAATTTAGAATCTGGGCTTTTACCCACTAAGAAAGCCCTGTGGGGGACAGAGAATTTGCACTACAAATTGTTCAGTGGATAGAGTGCTGGGCATGGAGTCAGGAAGACTCATCTTCTTGAGTTCAAATCTGGCCTCAGACTCTTATGTGACGCTGGGCAAGTCACTCATCCTTGTTTGTCTCAGATTCCTCATCTGTAAAATGAACTGGAGAAGGAAATAAACCACTTCAGTATCTTTGCCAAGAAAACTCCAAATGGGGTCCCACAAAAAGTTGGATAGGAATGAAAAATGGCCGAACAATATTCGATTGTCAGTCACTTTAAGTAGCTGAGGTTGACTGATTGATTGCTTTAATCAATCCCAACCACCCTCACGTAAGGATTGGAAGTCAAATTCTTCGACAGTAATTTGTAGATTGCATTCTATTCCTTCTGTTTTTTGAAAACCAGGACATTTGCCTCTCGTCATTCCTTTGGTATCTCTTCTCTTCTCTGTGACTTTCATAGGTCCCTCACAATGCCCCAGAAATCATCATGGAATGAAATTCATCCGAGTCTATTGACTTGAACAAGGGTAGCTAAGTCTTTTCACCTTATACCCTTCTTTGTCCTGGGTTTCAGTTGCCTTTTGGTTATTTTTGTTGTGTCCTTTTTAGTGCAAAGGGAGTCAGTGATAGGACTGATATCTTTGAGGAAGATAGCAGGGTATGACATGGAGAGAAGTTTCCGGGCAGTAATAACATCCTTCAGGAAGGCTAGAGAATATCCCAGAGATCAATATTTGGTGCTGACAAATATGGGAGGTCATATTAAGTGCATTGCAGAGGTGTAAACAAAACTTTTATTAGGTTTAAATGGGAGAGGTCATTGGGTAGCTAGAGCAGATGGGCAGGATGAGCGAAGCCCTCACAAAAGAGGTGGCATTTGGACTGTATTTTAAAGAAACATTAAGATTTCATGGATGGGGGAAGGCATATCAGGAGTATGGAGTAGTATTAGCAAAAGCACAGAGGTAAGACATCTTCCAGCCCATGCAGGATAACTAGTCTACTTTGGCAGGAAGATTTTCCATGCCTCTTATTAGTGTAAATGGAAGTACTTCTTTCCTGGTTTTCAAGCAGTGTGTGGTTTATTTGGAGAGGAAGCGCAGCAAGGAAGTGAGAAGAATGTTTGAGGAGAGAAAGCCTGGAATTCCAGGTCCTTTCATAGCTGTAGGCTTTGCTTGCTGTGTGGCCTCTGACTACTCATATAACCTCAGTTTCCTCCTCTGAAACAATGAGAGAACAATATGTAACCTCTCAGGGGTGTTGTGGGTATGATTAATTGTTTGCAAAGCACTTGAAGATCCTTGGTTGAAAGTCTCCCTCCAAAATGCCAAAAATTATTCCACTCTGGTGGTTGAAATCCAACCCTGTGAACTGATAAGAAAAATGGAAGACATAAAAACAAAAACAACTGTTTGTCATAAATATGTTCAGCTTTGGTTCTTTCTTTTTCTAGGGCAGTCAGTGATTTGCTGGACTTGCAGAGAAAAATACAACATATCTCAGAGCAATCATGAGAAGAGTTAGAATTGTAAGACAAAAAAGTGAGCTGTCTCTTGTTACTTTCTCTATGGAGGCATCTTGGGGAAGATTGAAATCATAGGATATGGTTGAAAAGCCAATCAATCTAGAAAAAAGTATTTATTAAATGTTCATTACATGTCAGACACTGAACGAATCCCAAATTTGGAATTAAAGGATTTGGGTTTTAATTTCAGTTCAATTCTACTAGCTATGTGACCTCTGACAAGTTCCTTTGCCTCTCTGTCTTTCTTCATTCTACAAAATGAAGGAATTGGATTGGAGTTCCCTCCTAGCTTCAAAGAAATGTTATCCCTTCCATATCTCAGGGGTTAGGGACAGTCTGGAAAATCCATGTAGAATTTTTTTGGGCTTCACTTTGTACTGGAGAAGGTCTGAATTTTTTTTTTACTTTTATAAGGGTGTGTACAGTACTCTTCTGTAAAATTTGGATTAAGTATTTGATCATAGGCTCTGTGTCATCTGCTGGCCTTCACATGTCATCTGCGACTTCTGCAAAGCTTCCCCCAAAATCCCCATTTAATTTTTTATGCTGTCCTGTGATATATCAAAACCATGATGGAAACCATCATGATGTGGAAGGATTAACTGTATTGTGATCCTGTAAGTGGTTTCTGAAGGCAAGGCTAGAGGGAGAGTATGAAGCCAAAGAACTCAGGGTTACTGCCACCCCTCCCCTTTAGATAGTTTAGGGGAGTCCCAGAACCTTGGAAGGGACTAGGATAGGGGTAAGGAACTGCAGCCTCAAGGCCACATATGACCCTTTAGGTCCTCAGGTTCCTTTGACTGAATCCAAACTTTGAAGAACAAATCCCTTTAATAAAAAGATTTGTTCTGTAAAAGTTGGATTCAGTCAAAAGGCCACACTTAAGGACTTAGAGGGCTACATATGGCCTCAAGGTGACAGGTTCCCCACCCCTGAACTGGGATATCCTAATTTTTCTGGAGAGGGCAAGAATGAAGAATGGATTGAGCTGGAAGATTCCAGAAGTCCCTTGTGGGCCAGGACCATGATTGTACTTTTCTTTGTACAAGACTTAGCTCAGTACTTAAAAACAGTGTATATAGTAAGTGTTTAATAAATGCTTCCTAAATAACTGATTTCCAATTGAGAATCTGAGCTTTACCCACCAAGACAGTCCAGTGTGGAAAAGAATTTACGCTACTACAGAGCTCTTTATTTTCGAGAAGTGGCAGAGATAGTGCGACTTCACGGAAAAGCAGGACATGAGGACCGGGATGGTTCTTTATACTTTTTTTAAAATAAATTTTTATTGATAATCGTTTTTTAAAATCTGGATTTTTTTTTCAGTCTTCCTCCTTCTTGCCAGAGAACCATTCCATATACAAATATTATTTTTAAAAGACAAAAATTTTATGAGAGAGAAAAAAAATCAGGATAACTGATCAATACATTTGAAATAAAAAGTCTGGAAATATATGCAATGTACACTTGTGCACCTCTCACCACTGCAAAGAGATGGGAAGGGGGTGTCTTCTCTTATTTTACAATGTTGTCTCATTCCTATTCCATATATGTAAATACACATATACCACATATACATGTTAACTGTCATGACAGCTTCATATTTTTATTCTGCATCACAGTTTTCAAAGTGTACTTCACTGGATCTTCAGCTACAGCCCTAGGGCTTAGCTATTGTTATCTTCATTTGACAAAGGAGGAAACTGAGGCTTTAAAGTTTTGAATGATTGATCAAAGATAACACACTTAAAGTTTGGAGCTCAAGTGTCCTGACACTCATTTGGGGCTCTTAGCACTTTCAGAATGCTAAGCACTTAGCTCAGAAAATATTTGTTTAATGACTCAATGATATATGTACCATCCTTACAGCCACGTGCTGCTGACCACTTGACCCTTTGCTCATTACCCAATATCAACACATTCAAACCTTTTGCAACCATGGGATATATTTCAATCTTGCTCCATTATGTGGGAGCTCCCTTGTCATACTGGGAATATCACAAAGATTTCTGGCTGGAACATAAGAGTGAATGAGGGGGAGCAATGTGTAATCAGTCTGGAAAGGGAAGGCTGAGCCATATTGTGAATGGTTTAAAAGGCTAAATGTAAGAGCCTGAACTTTATCTTAGAAGTCATGGGGAGCCAGTGAAGCTTCTTGAGTAGAGGGTGTCATGGTCAGACCTGTGTTTTAGGAATATTACCTTGGCAGCTGGATGTGTGTGTGTGTGTGGATGTGTGTGTGTGTGTGTGTGTGTGTGTGTATGTGTGTTTGTCCTTCATTGCTGAAGAAGACCATGCCATCAGAGAAATAATGACATGACTAGGACTTGACTTTGTTTTGAGTGAGGGAGGGCTGTGCAGGTCACCAGCCTCACTTGTCCTCCAGAGCCATCTGAATCCAGGGACCAGATATTCATCAGGATGACTGGAGATGACCCAGGATGAGGATATGGGGATTATCATATATATGAAAGATGGTTTCCAAAGGGGAGAGCCCCAAGGTAAGAAGACAAACTACAAGGCTTTTACAATAGTTCAGGTGAAAGGTAAAAGCATCCTGTTCTAAGGTGATGAGAAATAAGAAGAGGAAGCGTGTGAGAGATATTGAGGAGGTAAATTGACAAGACTTGGCAACTGATTGGATATATGGGAGAGAAGGGAGAAGGATGAGTTCAAGTTGACTCCAAGGTTGTGGACTTGGGTGACTTGAGATAATGTACAACATGTCTGTGTTATTCTCCCTATGGGAAGTCCAAGCAGCTGTTTACAATTTTTTTTTTTAATCCTAGCTTTCCAGCTGCATTGCACAGACAAAACAGAAAACAGCACTCTGGAAGACAAGTGAAGGCCTTTCTTTTCCCTGTTGGAGGAAAATCAGATGTCATTTGGGAACTTTCTTCTACAAAAGGAAAGACTACCTCTAACTTATCAAACAACAAACTACATGATCCAAATGCCCAGAAATATGGATATTTGTTGCTTCTTTTCCATTGACTTCTTTTAAAAATTCATTTAATCACAAAGATGAGAAAGACAACGCATTGAGATAGAAAGACTGCTGAATTTAAAGGCTAAGGATTTGGGACTCAAATTCTAGATTCATTGCTTACTTTCTAGGTCACTTTACATAATCTACTTGACCTTTGTACTTGAGTTTCCACATTTTTAAAATGAGATGACCTCCATAATTCCTTTTAGCTCTAAATTTATGATTCCATGATCCTTTTAAAGAAAGCATAGGTATATTTCTATGCCTATATTTCTATATTTCTGTATGTTCCATGTATTTCTATATATTCTATATCTATATTTCCAGGCAGGGGAAGGTCCTTTTTGCTGAGACATTAACATAGACTAAGTCCGAAGAATCATGCAACCTGGGATTAATAAAGGCAGTCATCAATCAAAGGGAGAAACCAGGAATTCAGCTATAGTTGGATGCTTAAAGATCAATATCTTGGGAGGAAGTAGACCAAACAAATAGGAAGGAAGTCTGGGAACACTGGAGATTAGGTTGTCAAAGTCAAGAGCAAAAAGTGGTCAGAAGAGGTAGGGAAGCAGGTAGGGAGTGGCAAGGAAAAGTGTATTGCTGGGGCACTCTTCTCTGTTTGACCTGCCCTGAAGTTACCTTTTGTGGGCCCAATCTACCATCTCCTTTGCCAACACCTTTTCTCCATTGCCTTCCTACTCATCTCCTCTCTTCCAGCCTATGGACCCTCCCTCTCCTGATGCACCATCTTGTGCATGAAACCTTTCCTAACACCCCCTAGTCGTTCCTCTTTCATCACTAGTTTATTTTCTCCCTAACTAACTAGAATTAAGTTACTTTGATTATATTTGTATTTATTAACTTTGTATCCATGCTAAATATATTTTTATATGTGTTTGTGGTCTCTTCCATTAGAATTGAGACTCACTGTGACTAAGGATTAATTCATTCTTTGTACTTGGAGCCTCAGCACCTTAAAACAGTGTCTACCACAAACCAGTCATTTAATGATGATCTGTTGATTGATTGACTGATGGATGCTGATGACATCTCCACGGTCCCAGCTGCCACAACATCTCTTTTCATTCCACTTCGATGCCTCCATTCAACACCTCCTAGTACATCACGTACACGAGTTCGTCTTTCCTTCTCCCCAAACCACTTCTTTGGGGGCTGTGGGGGAGGTTACTGAAGTTTGCAGTCTTCAAAAACTTCCTGTGTTTATTGTTTATGAGCTAGCCTTACCCCAACAACTAGAAAAGGATAATTGGAACCGAATGTTGAGCTTGTGTGTTAATAATGAGTGTCATCATTTTATTCTGTAGAATTCTCCATGGCAGAGCACTTCAAAGGCCAGAGAAGAATGGAGAAAGACTTCCTGAAGGAGTGGTTACAGCCACATAATAGGGCCTGATCACAAAAGGGAGAGAGAATTCTGAAAACAAACTTTTATCACAAGGTTGATCCAAAGGAAAGGGGAGTCAGACAGCTCCCACTGTTTTCAAGAACATTCCTTTTAGACCCAGGAAGCCAAAAGCCTTACTTGTTCAGGTGTGCCCACAGAAGAGTACATTTGAATGCTTAGGTACTTTAAGCCTTTATCGGTAAAGAGTCTCCATCTTTCATTACTTAGTCATGAACTGTTCTGAGGACAGACAGTCAAGCAAACTTTTGAATTACATAACTCTCCAATCTTAGATCTGGGAGGTACCTGAGAGAGGCCATTCCGTCCAGCTCTGTTCCAGTCCACGAATGCCCTTTGTGACATGTCTGATGATCATGGTGGAATTGCAAGTGCCAATCTTATTTCTCCCTAACTCTACCCTGTGGTGATCTTTTCTATATTCTGTACTTTGTAGGTTTTTCATTTTAGATGAGGCCCAGAGAGATAAAGCGATTTAGGACTATAGGATTATAAAGTTATAGCTACAAGGGGCCATAGAGGCCTACCTGCTCAAGGTCCTATAGGTAGTAAAGGGCAGAGCTGGTATTTGAAAACAAGGTCTTTTGACTCTAAATTTTAGTATTCTTTCCTTTTGAGACTCAGTTTTCTTATGTTTTTTCTTTTTCTTTTTTAAAAAATATTTATTTTTAGTTTACAACATTCAGTTCCACAATCTTTTGGGTTTCAAATTTTCTCTCTCTCCCTACCCTCCCAAAGATGGCATGCAATCTGGTAAAGGCTCTACTTATGCATTCATATTAAACATTTTCACATTAGTCATGATGTAAAGAAGAATTATAAGCAATGAAATAAATCATGAGAAAGAAGAAACAAAACAGAGAGAGTAAAGAGTAGGCTTCAATCTGCAGTCAGACTCCATTGCTCTTTCTCTGGATGTGGATGGCATTTTCCATCATGAGCCTTTTGGAGTTATCTTACAACCTTGCATTGCTGAGAAGACTTGAGTCTATCAAAGTGCACAATGTGGTTGTCACTGTGTACACTGTTCTACTGCTTCTTCTCCATTCACTCATCATCAGTTCATATAAGGCTTTCCATGTTTTTCTGAAGTCTACCTGCTCATCATTTCTTATAGCACAATAGTATTCCATTACATTCATACCACTACTTGTTCAGTCATTCCCCAATTAATGGGCCTCCTCTCAATTTCCAATTCTTTGGCACCACAAAAAAAAATGCTGCTCTAAATATTTTTGTACATGTGGGTCCTTTTCTCATTTTTGTGATTTCTTTGGAAGGCAGCCCTAGAAGTGGTATTGCCGGATCAAAGGGTATGCATATTTTTATAGCCCTTTGGGCATAGTTCCAAATTGCTCTCCAAAATGGTCGGATCAGTTCGGATCAGTTTTCTTAAAGGGAACAGAAGATGTTTAGCTAGCTTGTTTCTAAAGCCCTTTCCATTATACTTTGCCACCAAAGTTAACAACTGACCCTTCCCCAAACCTGACATTCAATTTCTCCAATTCTTGTGGTCACACAGGTTATCTCCCCATGCCTGAACACTCACCTCTTGGGCTACGGGTTCTTAGTTCTTCGCTCCTCAAATTACCTTGCATTTACATATTTATTTCTGTGTTATATCTTCTAGTAGGGTACAAAGTCCTCAGAGGGCAGAGACTATTTCATTTTTATCTTTATATTCCAAACATTTATTACATTGCCTTGTCATAGTGGGCATTGTATGTTTGCTTAACTGCAAACAGGCTCTTACACTTTCTGTCCCAGGGCCATTTCCAGGATGGGGACAATGGTAGCTTTGACCTGGGACACTGGCAACTCTTTTCCTCCTTCAATAGTTATAAATACTTGAGTTCAGCCTTTAGTTAACAAGAATTTGAATTCAAAATAGGAAAATGTCATAGTTTCTCTCTAGTTTAGCTCTCTGGTAGGGTCCCTAGCAGTGACTTCATGATATTCCAGGATATTTGTCTTCCCCCTGACATGTTGACATCTTGCGATTCTCTCCCACTATAAATACAAATGGCATACATTCACTGAAATTTTATCTAAAATTTGTTTTCAGAGTGTTTTATACTGGTTATCTGGGGCACATTCTGTGAAGTGTATACCAGATGCTTAAATGACTAATTATGGCTCTGCCCTATTCCAAGAGACTTTTTCATCTAGAACTTTTCTAATTATGAACTTCTATGATTCTATGTTTTTGAAGGTAACCGTGTTTTCACTCATGTCTGTGGTGTTTATTATGTGGTTTTGTATGTGGAAGGAGATGTGACTTCAGATGAGTAGAGGGAATGATGAATATAATGTGTACCTGTGTAAGGGGATGAAGTTGATGCTAGATGTGTTTGGGAACATCCCAAGTTAGTAATACTCTGGAGGTACTCAGCATCATGTGCTCAGCATTCTCTCCACCAATCTGAAATCACTTTTCCTTCTTCATTCGCAGGAACACACAAAATACTCTAGACATAGATGAAAGCCAGGTCACAAATACATTCTGTACCATAGGAGAGTAGTCTTGTTTTGGGATTATCTATAAATTGCTTTTAAATATATCTTCTTGCCTTTCACAAGATTGGAAGCTTCTTCTGGGCAGAGACCACATGCTATATGCCTTTATATATCCCCCCACAACATCTAGGATAAGGCTAGGGACAGATCTTCCTGAAATGCTTGTTGAGTGAATAAATACCCATTAATTCATGTGAACAGGCCTTGTATGATAGCAACCCCAATGTGCAGGTGTCATCCCTGGTTAAACCAATTTGACAAACTTTGGATAAAGTAGACAAAGAAAATTTCTATTCCAGTTTTGAAGAACCATTTCATAGTGAATTACCTAGATGAGGATTTTATTTGTTTTATAAGTCCCAAGTCAGGACACAAGCAATAATCTGGGTAAACACCAATTTATGTTTCACATGAAACATCATTTGCCTATTAGTAGAGCTGTAACATGGAGGGGGTGGGATTGCAAAGGCTTTGCTTCACGATACCTGACATCTGGGATTTGTGCTTTCTCTTCCTGGTGGTCCTCTTGTGCCTTAGTATCCACCATTGCTCTCACACATCCACTGGCAGAGAAAAGGGAAGTTCCAACAGTAATAATTGGAATGATGAATGCATGAATGAATGAAAAAAATAAACATTTTCTATTGGCTAAGCACTGAGATACAAATAGAAAAGTAAGACAATTCCTGTTTTCAAGGAGCTCGTGTGTTATAGTTTTAAAATTAGAAAGGACCTTAAAGATCGCCCATGTTATAAATGAGGCATGTGAGGCCCAGGAAAGAGTAGTGATGTGGTTAATAAAGGTCATATGAATGATCAAATACCTGGACTAAGAACCATAGTTCCCTGACCCCACAGTTAATTGGTTCAAATAATGTTTAGTTTTTCTATCTCCAAATTCACACAAGTCTTCTCCCTTCTTTTTCTGAAGTATTGTCTGACAAGTAGTCATGGGTGACTCCTCAACCCTTGCCAACAAAGAAAGTGGATCAGTACATTAACTAGCAATTGAGTTCAACAATCCTTCAGTAGTAGAGCAGAAAAGAAGAGTCTTGGAGGAAAAAAAGGTTGTGTCAAATAAGAAATGTTTAGTGAGTTATGGGCAAAGCATTTTATCTCTGCTGTCCTTGTGTGACCAGTCATTCTGTTAACAACTGAGCTCTCACAGAAATGGAACTTTGGGCTTAGGTTTTTGAAATGGTCATGACAGCACAAAACAAATAAATTGGAAGCATTCTAACAATGTTTTCGACATATACTTAAGTTAATCCTTAGTTGTTTGTGCTCATAGGTGACATAGGGGTGGGAAACACTTAAAATACTTGCTAGTTGAGTGGCCATGGACCAGTTGTTGAATTTCTCTAAGCTTCAGTTTCCTTATTTGTAGATCTGCAACAAAAGAAAATACACACACACACACACACACACACACACACACACACGCACATACACACGCACGCACATACACACACACCTACCCCAAAGGATTGTTGTGAAGCTTAAATTAAAAAATGTCATGTAAGAGTACTTTTCAAGCTTTAAAGCAATATGTAGAAGTTTTTTATTATTATCATATTACTTTTATCTTTTTTTGATGATGTGAGATAGAAATGGTCCTAGAATATGTTAGTTTTCTCTTATTCTTTTATATTAAATGCTCTATAAACTATTGAATAGTTGGAGATAGTAATTATTTTCTGTAGTTGAATGAAAGTTTTAGGATGTAAATTGCTCCTTTCTAGGTTTATTGAAAGTATCTTAGGTATAATTTGGGTAGCAGACAGGACAACAGAGATGTTATATACTTTACTTTCCCGTATGATTTAGATCTTCTCTGCCAGGTCTATATTTTGAAAGCTTTTCATTGTACATAGCTTAGAGACTGAGAGTGTTTGGTATGACTACATCTATGAAAAACATGATTTCTAAGTTTTTGTGGATCACCATTATATCCAGGCAATACTGGGCAAAAGTTTTCTGATGATGATCCAGTTTCTATATAATTTATTGGTTGAGTTCTCCTGGACATTTGTCATCTATCATGAAAAATAGTGAACTTTTGATGTAGCACCTACCTCACAGAGTTGTTGTAAGTATCAAATGAGAAAATAATTGTAAAGCACTTAGCATAGTGCCTGCATATATTAGGTGCTTCATAAAAGTTAGCTTTTATTATAATTCTAGCTGCTATCATGTCTTGCTAAGTAGTCAGTGAAGGCACAATTTTTGTAGCCTTCAATGGTATATCACACAGTTTCAACTCTCTTCTTGCATTTATTAATGCTTTAGGTTGCAAAGAAAACCAGAAAATTATGTAAGGATCAAAGCTTATTACCATCCCAGTCTTGCCCTTCACATTACCCCCTTTCTCTTTCCCATGCCAGGATATAGCCAAGAACATACTAGGAATCTTAACACAGTAGATCTTAATCTGAGGAGTTCCAGGTGACTCACCAGGAGTCAGAGAACCCTTGGCTCCAAGTGAAAGCCTTCTCTTCTTTATGCAGTTCTCAGAAGGAGCTGGAATGTTTTGCCTTGTCAAAGTTTTCCATGGTAGTCCTATGGTAATAGAAAGGCCAATCTAATGCAAATATTACTCACTTGAGACAAGAATGATAAAGGCCAGGAACAAACAAATGAATCAGTTGGTAACTCACCAGCAATGTGATTAAATTACTCCCAGTCAATGATCTTTGGAAACAAACGAAAATGTTTTATTGAAATGTAATGGGAGTTGTATACTGATCTTGTATGCAGCTCATCACTTTCTGAAGTGTAGTCTATTACTTGCAAGCCAGAAAAATCAGCGTTATGGTGAATTCTTACTGAGGACATTAAGCCTGCTGAAGGGTGGCATGGTATTACCACATGAAGGAGGATGAGGGACACTTGAAGGATGCCTGTTTTATTGGAAAAAAGAACTTGATATACTATCAGAAGTTGTTGTTTAGTCGTTTTGAGGGTTTTCTTGGCAAAGATACTAGAGTGGTTTGCCATTTCCTTCTCCAGCTCATTTTTTCAGAGGAGGAAACTGAGGCAAACAGGGTTAAGTGTCTTGCCTGGGATCACAAAGTTAGTAAGTATCTGAGGCCAGATTTGAACTCAGGGAGATGAATCTTCTCAACTCCAGGCCTGGTACGCTATCTACTCTGCCACCTAGCTGACCCAAGCTCAAATCTTGGCTCTGTTTCTTATGAATAGTATGGCAAGTCACAACCTCATTGAACTTCAGTTACCTCATCTGTAAATTGCATATAATAAAATTATATTTCTCACATGGTTGCTAAAGGAATAAAATTAGATAATATATACATACAAACATATATATATATACGTGTATATGTATATATATATATATATATATATATATATAAATAGTACACTAAATAAGTCATAGAATGTCAGAGCACAAAGGAATCTCAGAAGATGTCTAATGACCACAGTTGACATTTTTAGAGTACTTCGTTGCATCTATGATCTCTCAACAACAACCATGTGATAAGTACTAGAAGTATTATCTGAATTTTAAAGAGGAGGAAACTGAGTTTGGGAGGATTAGTGGTTTACCCATGGTTTTATTGGTAGGGTCAGAGATAAGATTGGAGTATTGCAACTGCAACATTCTTTGCTTCATCCCTTTGTGTGCCTAGTTTTCAACCTTACAATTGTCTTTAGAATGTTCCTGACACATAGCTCCCTATTACTACTATGACAAGAAGCAAACACATCAGTCTGACATTTAATACCTTTCCAATCTGTCTACAACCCACTTTTTAAGGCTTATTTCATGTTCTGTCCACACTGGGCCATTAGCTGCTTAGAAAACTCAATATTCTATTTTTCCATTTCCCTGCCTTGAATGAGCTATCTATCCCCTTTGCTTGGAAAGCAATCCTTTCTTAATTCCTCAGCTCTGCCTCACAGAATCTTTATCTTAATTCTAGATTCTGTTCAGGTTCAATCTCCAGTCAGGCACTAGCTTCTCTGATTTGCTCTCACTTGTTAATTTCTGTCCTTCCCCAAATCATGAATAAGTTCGTAAATCACCAGAAATGTTTTTGCTTCCAGTCTATGGCTTTTGGAAATAAAGGAATCTGTGACTCATTTGAACTAGGCTGATCCACAAAGGGTGGCTAGGAAATCTCCAAATATAATTTATATCTAGGTTTTCTTAGACATAGATAAAATAGATACCTAACTCTTGTATAAGCACTCAAGGTTACTACATATGCATATGGGTAAAAGATACCCTTTATTTCATCCCACAGAAAATGCAAAATATCCAAAAGACTCAGAGGAAGCAAAACAAAAATGAAAGCAAAAATCCATGGAGAAAATACTTATGGTAACTGTCCTGGGAAAGAGATGAATTTGGGGCTGCCATCAGGGCAACTCTCCCACATTCTACCGAATTCTCTCAAAGGGTGCAATATGCTCTGTGGATTCATCGTGCAATCTGTGATTCAGACATCCTCGTGAGGTAGATATTAGTTATTACCAGGTCAGATTTCCCCAGAAAGTTGATTGTGTTTTTTTCTACATTTCAATTATATTAAACATATTTCCATATTAGTCATGTTTTGAAAGAAGAATCAAAACAAAAGGAAAAAAAATGAAAAAGAAAAAGAAAAAAAAAACAACAAAAAACCCACACAAAATATGCTTTGATTTGCATTAAGACTCCATAGTTCTTTCTTTGGATGTGAATAGCATATTCCATCATGAGTCTTTTGGAATTTTCTAAAATTATTGTATTGTTGAGAAGTGCCAAGTCTATTCAAAGTTGATCATCATACAATGTGCTTTTTCTGTATACAATGTTCTCCTGGTTCTGCTCACTTCACTTTGCATCAGTTAATGCAAATCTTTCCAGGTTTTTCTGAAATCTAACTGCTCAGGTTAACTGTGTTTTGATGGATTCACAACTTCCTGTGAATAGATAGTAAGATAGATGGGGATCCATATAGAGAAAAAATGACTAAATATGTATCTCTTCCACAGGATGGAAATCTGGGAAGATGATGATGATGATAACTAGCAGTCATATAGCACATTAAAGTTTACAAATATTATCTCATTTTATCCTCACAACTAACCTGGGAGTTGTGTTATTACTATCTCCATTTTACAGGTAAGAAAAATGAAGAATAGAGAGATTAAGTGATTTGCCCAGAGTCACATAACTAGTTAGTGTCAAAGACTGAATTTGAACTCAAGACTTTATGACACCAACTCCAACACTCTATCCACTATGCCACTGGTCCATTGGATTTTTTGTTAGCAGCCCCAATAAAAGATTAGGTAGTATATCACTTTTAAACTAGAAGGTAAAGAGAAATTTTTTTCTTTGATCTGTGGGTTCTAATTTTTAGGCTTCCCCATTACCATAGGTAATTGACATTTTGACATATATTCCATATATTTGCCAATGTAATAAATGGCATTTTATATTTCTCCAAGGAATATGTAGTACAATATAAACTCCCTGAGGACAGGAAATTGTTTTTTCATTTTTTCTCTTCATATGCTCAGAGATTGGAAAACATCTTGTACATTCTTTAATAAATTCTTTTTGGAGTGAATTGTTTGAATTATCTTTAGAGTTTACAAAAAAATAAAGCATTTACATTGACATTTGATCCTTTCAACAACCCTGTAAGATGAGTGGGGCTTATTATCCCTGCTTTTCACATGGGAATCCCTTGTTTCCCCTCTACTGTCTAGGAGCCACGAGTATGGAAATCTCTCCCCCCACAAAGTGTCCTTGGACCTTTTGGGATACGAGAGAATTTTTGACACCAGGATTCTAGTAACTTGTACCCCATAATCACTTTTAGAATTGAGAAGGACCACAGAGATCATATAATCACAAGTTTAGAACTGGAAAGGACACCAGAGAACATCTAGGGCCCAACTGTGTCATTGACACTGAGGTCAGTGATAGAGGGTAAGCTCCTTAGAGACAGAAATCGCTTGCTATTTGTGTATCCTCAGTACCTCAGTACCCAGCTTAGAATAATGCTTAGCATATTGTCTTAGAAAATTGCCCAGTTCCACTAACTCCCTCATTTTTACAGAGGAAGACCGGTAAAGGGAAGTGACTTGTCTATAACCATACTATGAGTAAATGGCAGAGCTGGGAATCCCATCCAGATCTCCTGTATTCTTTCCACTATACCCTGCTGCCTCCCTGCCAACTTAGTTGAGAAGGAAAGAAGGTCATTCCGGGAATGTTCCACTCCTCCATCTCCTTCCCTGGCATTTTACAGCATTCTTATGGTCAGGCATTGTGATTGAAATTCCAGTTGTTGTGCATATTTTTGAATGTGTATGATTATGACATCTGTAGCCCCGTGGAAGAAGGTTTGTCCCAGCATGGTAATCCACTCAGCCACTGCCAAATATTTTCACTGAAACACTCATTGGCTTTCAACCTATTTTCTGCTGTTGGGTTTAGAACAAGTGTTTCCCAAAAATGTTTCCCAAGTGCATGATGGTTGGAGGGGGGTTAGGTGGGGGGAGTAACAGCACAGCCTGGTTGATCTCACTTAAAAAAAAGTAAAGAAAATTAAAAAAAAAAAACTATTCCTGCTGTGGATCCATTGTAGACTGAAGAAAGAATTTGTAACCATAAGGCTAACATCACTGGCTGAGAAGAAATCCATTCTATATTCCAGAAGGTGGTGGTGGGGGAATCCCAGAGTGATTTGGGACCTTCCAGCCAGGGAATATGCTGCGGTTGTTTGTGAAGGAAAACACGTTTTGATGCCTGAAAATGACAAGTTGGGGGAAGACTTTGGATCTGAGGACACTAGGGATTCGGAAGAAAGCTTGCCAAGACCAAACCCTGAGCCACGGCTGAGATGGTGTGAGCTTTGTACTGGGAAACACAGTCATTGATAGCAGGCTTGCTTCTAAATGGTAAAAATGGACTCATGGAATACTGCTAGCTTAATAAACTTTCTCATATGGAGAAGGCAAGCATCCCTTGTCATATTGCCTGGAGACCCAGATGCCAGCTTCTAAAAAAGGAAACTCTTATGACTGATAACCTTCACGATCTGGGATAGTGGTGGATTACCTCTAACATTTCTCATTTATTCTACTCTCATTTATTTAGCACCTATGGTTTTATAGACTTTTTTCTTTTCCATTTTTTCCCCATTAACAAGGGTGCCACTTCTCCGATGGCTCTGGGTAAACTGACTCTAGCTCTGGCATATCCCTGGTTAGAATTTCAAGGCTCTGGGGAAAGCGCTCTCATTATATTTTCATTTCTTCTGTGTTTAGAAGATTCAGAAAAAAAATTCTCTTTCTATGCTTTTCAATACCATTCTCTGACCGCCCCCCGCCCCTCCACTCACATTTTTATTTATCTATGTGGGGGAAGTGCAGGCGTATTTTTATGCAACTTTATTACTCAGTTCCACAGAAATTCAGTCCGTATGTTTCAGATTCATTTACACTTAGTTCATCTGAAGTGGTTTCGTAATAGCTGTTTGATGGCCAAGAGACTTCAGAGCTCTTTTGCAGGCCTTTTGTCTTTAAAACAACATGTCATGTCCATTCTAGCACTACGTGGAATTTGAATCCTTAGAGATTCAAGTTGAAGTTGCAGGCCATATTGTGTGAAGAGTTAGGTCTTGTACTGAGTGGGTCTGGGAACCAAATTCCCATCTTTGCCCCTTAGAAATGATATGTCACTTTGGTGTAAGGGGAAGAAGGCTGGATTTGAAATCAGAGTACCTGAATTAAAATCTCAGGTCTAAGACCTACTATCTGAGTGACCTTAGACAAATAACTTTTCTTCCATTTGGCCTTTGTTTCCTCATCTTTAAAATGAAGGCATTGCATAGTGTGCAATGACTGATTTTGATAAACTTAGCTCTTTTCAGCAATGTAAGGACCTAAAACACTTTCAAAGGACTCATGAGGGAAAATACCATCTACATCCAAAGAACTATAATGTTGGAATACAGAGTGAAACATTATTTTTCTTTTTGTTTTCTTTTGTTTTTTTTCTTTCTCATGGTCTCTCCCATTCATTATAATTCTTCTATACAACATGACTTATGTGAAAATGTGTTTAATGGGAATGTATGTGTAGAGCCATAAGAGATTGCATGCTGTCTTGAGGGAGGGGGGAAGGAGAGGGAGAAAATTTAAAACTTATGGAAGTGAATGTTGAAAACTAAAAATAAATAAATTAGAAAAAAACACTAAAAAAACAAATTATGATTGAACATGTATAAGCTATATCAAATTGCTTACCATCTCAGAGAAGGGGCAGAGGAGAAAGAGAGGGAAGGAAAAAAATCTGAAACTCAGAATTTTCAAAAATGAATGTTAGAAATTGTTTTTACATTAAGTTGGGATAAATAAAATATTATTCAAAAAATGAAAATGAAAATTAAATTATAATTTTTAAATGAGGGCATTGGACTAGGTTGTCTTTAATATGGTTTCCAAGTCTATAGCCTATGGTTCTACCCTTATCCAAATTTCTTGGTACAATAAACATTTCAAATATTCAAAAGGCTATCCAAATGAGGGATTAAACTTCTCAATAACTTCAAAGGGTAAAAATAGAAGCAGATTTTTTTTTTAAAAAAGAAGAATTTTAAGAGTTGGAAATTGACATACTATAGTCAACTCCTACAAGATGCATGTAAAGATTAACTTTCTAATAGAGTTCACCAAAAATGAAATGAGTTGCTTTGTGAAGGTAGTGAGACCTCTACCAATCATAGGTTTCTAAGCAGAAGCTGAATTTTTCCTAGATGATATTTTCCAGAGTGTCCCTGCACTGATTTCAAGGTTTTATTAGATGTTGCCTAAAGGAATTTCCAGCTCTAAGATTCAATGGGTTTTTGAGTCATTTTGTTTATGTCTATGGATGACAAAACAAGAGAAAAGGAGATTGAATGAAACGAAGGAAATTTCCATTAAAGATTTTAGAAATCAGTGCTTGGGAGACAATCCAGAGTAATGATGTCCAAAAAGAAAGTTAAGATTAGCTTCAAGAAAAGAATGAGAAGATATCTCCTTAGGATAATCTAAGGCATGTAGCTTCCTTTGGGTAGGAACATGATAACATTCAATTGTTGAGCTGCTGCAGATGATCTTTGAAGATCCTGGAAAATGAGAGATCTGGAGAAGGGTACATGTTTTGATTTTCAAAAAGAGAAGAGGGTAAAGCCTGATATCCTTATGTCAAAATTCTAAACCATATCATTAAAGGGAAGGTTTGTGAATATTTGGAAAGGAAAACGATAATCTCTAAAAACCAGTATCACTTCATAACGTACAGGTCATACTAGACTAACTTCATTTTCTTTTTTCACTGGGTAACTGGAATTGATCATCAGGATGCTGTAGAAACACACTTAGATTTCAGTGAAGCATTTCACAGTCCCACGTATTATTCTTGTAGATAAGGTAAAGAGACACAGGCATGTAGAACAGTCAGATAGTCTTGGGACTAGTGGAATAATTGGAACTGAAGAGTAGTCATGAAAGAATTAAATTGGGAGTAGAGTGTCTAGTGGAGTGCCATAGGGATCCATTCACAATATTATGTTGTTCAGTGTTTTTATCAATGGTTAAGAAGAAACCAAACAAAGCATGCTTGCCAAATTTGGAAATGACCTAAGATTTGGATAGGTAGCATCAATCTGCTAATCAGTCACCATTTATAAAGCATTTGTGCCAGTCACTGTATTAAATGCTAGGGATACAAAAAGAAGCAAAAGACAGGAGATTGCAATAGAGAAGAAGAAGCAGCATGCAAACCTCATAGGATAAATAGCAAACAACTGCAGAGGAGGAAAGGTAGCAGAGTTAAACAGGCCTAGGAAAGGCTTCCTGTTGAAGGTGGGATTGTATTTGGGACATTAAATGAAGCCAGGGAGGTCAGTATTAGGAACAGAGAAGGGAGAGGGTTCCAGTCATGGGGCACAATCAGAGAAAATGTCTGGAATGCCTTGTTTGTGGAATAGTCAGAAAGCCAGTGTCGTTGGATAGATGCACATTTGTTGGGTGAACAAGGTTTAAGAAGAAAGGAAAGGGGGCTAGGAGAAGACTTTGAATGTCAAATAGAGCATTTTGTGTTTGCTTCTGGAGGCAGTATGAGACCACTGGAGCTTATTAAATTGGATGTGTGTAGGGGTGGGATAAGGGGTATGTGTGTGTGTGTGTGTGTGTGTGTGTGTGTGTGTGTGTGTGTGTGTGACATGATCAGAACTGCATTTTAGGAAAATCAATTTTAGTGGCTGAGTGGAGACTGGATTGGAGTGAGGAGGAGACCCGAAGCAGATAGACCCACCAGGAGACTATTGCATTAATCAAAGCATGGGGTTATAAGAGTCTGCACCAGAAGGGGGGCAGTGTCTGAGGAGAGAAGGGAATACATTGGAGAGATGTTATGAAGAAAATCAACAGGTCTTGCCAACGGATTGGAAAAGGCAGGTGAAAGATAGTGAGGAATCCAGGATGACTGCTAGGTTGCAAGCCTGAGGGACTAGAAGGATGGTGTTGCCTTCTATGGTAATAGAGAAGGTAGGAGATGGGGAGGGTTTAGGGGGAAAGATTAGGAATTCTGTTTTGGATATATTGAATTTAAGATGTCTGCTGGATATCTAGTCTGAGATGTCTGAAAAGCAGTTGGAGATGCAAGATTGGAGGTCAGCAAAGAATTTAGAGCAGGAAAAGTAGCTTTGAGAATCATCAGCATAGAGATGGTGATTAAATCCAAGGGAACTGACAGTGAAGTAGTATAAATGGAAAAAGGAAGAGTGGCCAGGATAGAACCATGAAGGATTAGAGTGTGTAATCTGGAGGAGGATCCAGATAAGGAGGAAGAGGAGTGGTCAGATAGGTAGGAGGAGAACCAGGAAAAAGTGGCGATCCAAAAACCCAGAGAGAATAGACTTTCAAAGATCAACAGTGCCAAAGGCAGCATGCAGAGAGATCATGGAGAACGAGGACTGAGAAAAGGTCATTAGATTTGGTAACTAGGAAGTCATTAGTAACTTTGGAGAGAGCAGTTTTGGTAGCATGATAAAGTCAGAAGCCTGATTGTAAGGAGTTAAGAAGACAGAGGAGAGAAAATGGAGTCACCTCTTGGCCTTTTTAAAATTTAGCCTCAAAGGGCAGAAGAGATACTGGATGATAGTGGGGATAGAAGGATCAAATGAGGATTTTTTTCATAATAGAGGAGATATGGGTGTGTTTGTAGGCATTAGGGACTGAGCCAGGAGAGAAGAGATTGAAAATAAGTGAAAGAGTTGAGAAGACAGGAGACAATCTGTTGGAAAAGTCAGAATGGATTGGAACCACTTGAACAAGTAGAGGGGTTGGCCTTGGTAAGTGTACGTGCTGGATGACAGTGTCAGGTGGTAAACTAAATTGTTGTACAGTAAAAGTGTCAAACTTATGGTCCACTGAGTGAAGCTGAACCAGATTAAACATAGTTGGAAAATATTTAGTAAAATAAATTTAAAAAACGACAATATAACACTGATAATGTCAATTTGTGTGTGTGTTTTAAAGTCAATACGTGGCCCTCATGGATTTCTTTCTATTTGAGTTTGATACGATGGCATCAAATGTAAATTCTACATTTAGACTAGAAAATTAAAAAATGTTGTCTTCGTAAGTACAAAATGAAGGAGGCATATTTAGGTCCTATGAAAAAGGCAAGGGAGTTTTCACTCACTTTGAATTCATTGTGAATCAATAGTGTGACATATCTACCAGCAAAACCACTGTGACCTTAGGCTGTGTTAAGAGAAGCATAGTGAGAAAAAAGTCCTTTCTCTTGGTTGGCTGTGAACAGGCCTCAGTGGCCTGTGAGGACTCTTCCCACTCTCATTATCATTCTGTGATTTGGGGAACTCCTAAAACCTCTTCCCATTCTGTGATTTCCTGATTCTCTCTATGACCAGGTTATAGAAATTATGAGTTATTTCATCCCTTGGTTTCTCTTTATCATAGGATTTAGAATTAAAAGAATTTAGAATTGAAATTGGAAAACACCTGGTTCAATCACCTCATTTTATATAACGGGAAAGTGGCATTCAGGGAGGTGAAATGAGTTGTCCCATATCACATAGGCAGTAAGTACAAAGTTGTGATAGAGGAAGCAGGTCCTAATCTCTTGCTTTTCCAAGTCTCCACACAGATGGTCTCCAGCTTGGCCTCTCAATACCTCCCCAAACATCCTCAATAGGTTATAGATTTGGGGTAGGGAGGAGAAAAAAGCCAGTAACATTTTGCCACCAGTTTGGTGGTGATTCTTCATGCTCAAAGAGAACTGAAATGACATCACACACACGTTACAGTGTGCCCTTCTGTGACTGATCAGACCAACATGGGCTCAGAATGCTCTAGCACAGGTTGGGCATAAGTAGTCCATGAATTATTTAGAATGGATTCTCTAAATCTACACATCTCAAGTTTCTTTTGAGCTCCTTCATTTCTGCTTTGTTCATACAGCACAGCACCTTCTTTGATGTGGGCATGCCATTATGGGTAGTCCTTTGCTGGCGTCTCCCATGTCACCCAATCAATTCCAAAGTTCTTCAGAGAAACCTTTAAGACTGTCTTTGTATTGCTTCTTCGGACCACCATGTGAATGCTTGCCTTTTGGAGTTCTGCTCAGTGGTCTGATAAAAGAAATTGGTTAAAATTGGTTAAAAGTGCCTCAGAATAAATGGGGATGGGGTTCTTTGGGGATTTAGGGTAGAATTTGAGTATTACTCTGTTCCTATCCCCTTCCCCTCCCAGTCATCACCACTTAAAAGCGTAGATCCCACCATAAATGGAAATCTGACTGCTTTGGTTTACTCTAGAGAAAAATTCCTAGAATTCCCAAAGAACCAGAGAAGTGTTTGGCATGTCTGGGAATTGAATGAATGAAAACATACTGATAAAGCACTTACTTTGTGCCTGGCACCATATTAAGCACTGAAGATACAAATACAAAAGACAGTCCCTACCCTCAAGGAGTTTACATTCTGGGAAAGGGTGGGGAGAGTTTGCTGTGTATAGAGGAGTTGTGGCTAGCGAAGGATGTGTGTGTGTGTGTGTGTGTGTGTGTGTGTGTGTGTGTATAATCCAAGCTTTGGAATGAATGAATGAACATAGGAATGAGTGAAAAAGCATTAGAATTCTGGGAATGGTCAACCTTAGAAGGTCAAAACTCCCTTAAGTATTTGCAGAGCTGACTGAATTTGAGAACTAGAGACAGATACCTCTTCTGTTTTACATATTATGTTCCAAGAAGGAGATAAATATCATTGTTCAAATTTCATACCCACATTACATCAAAGACATGTCAGTGAAACTTGGAATAGTCTTCCAAAATAATCATACCTGAGTATCCTGGGCAGGAATATCTTCCTCAGAGCCCACAGTAATCTTAAATTTCCCAGAATCTTAGAATTCCATAGAATCTTCATCTCCTTCAACTCCTCCAACTTCCTGATATGGCCAGAAGCACTGATTTGTTGTCGTCCTTTGTTCTAGAAGACCAATGAGGTGATGTCTTGACTTGTAATTCAATTGGATTTAAGTGAGGTAGACATGTGCAAAGTCATTGGCCTCACTCTCCTCCAGGGATGAAAGAAGACGATGCATGTGGCTTGGTCAAATCAAAATGAGCTGGAAGCCACTGTGACAAAATTTTGGATAAAGTGTGAGGAGAAGCAGTATAAATGCTTGCCTACAGTCCTTCCCATTAAACTTCTTAAGCCCTGGCTTGCTTCTTTGATGGGAAAAGTCAGGCAACAATCGTCTGTCAGATATGCAGAGCTGTGTGCAAATTTACCACCCCCAGATGCTACAAGCAGGGATAGGGATCAGAGACTCACAGGAAGTCAAGAGAAACTACTTGTGGATTCTCCTAATTAATTTTTTAAAAAATGCTATTGCATCAGAGACTGGTTTTTATATACGATACACATGAACTAAATCCCCATAATATAGGAGTTATCTATTCCAGGAACATAGATTACTTAGCTTGGGAAAGGTTTATTATTACTTCTTTTTCCAAAGTTACTAATGATCTCTTAGTTGCCAGATCCAATGACCTTTTCTCCATCCTCATTCTCCTTGACCTCTCTGCAGCCTTTGGCCCCATTGATTGCTCTCACCTCCCTGATACCCTTTTCCCACTACATTTTGGAACATCACTCTCTCCCGGCTCTCCTCTTACCTAGCTGACTATTTCTCCTTTATCTCCTTTGCTCTTTCACATCATACCCTAACCATAGTTGCATCTCTGTCCTGTAGCCCCTTCTCTTCTCCCTCTATACTATTACACTTGGTGATTTCATCAGCTACCATGGATTTAACTAACATCTCTATGCTGATGATTCTCAGATCTACCTATTTTGTCCAGAACTCTGTGCTGGCTCCAATCTCCCATTTCCAACAGCCTTTCAGACATCTGTCATTGGATGTCCAGTAGACATTTTAAACTCAATATGTCCAAAACAGAATTTATTATCTTTTCCTCAACCCAACCCCTACTTTCTCCATTGCTGTGAAAGGCAACATCATCTTCTCAGTCCTTCAGGCTTGCAACTTAGCAGTCATCTTGGATTCTTCACTATCTTTCACCCATCATATCCAATCTGTTAGCATGACCTTTGATTTCAACCTTGTAACATTTCTCCAATATATTCCCTTCTCTTCTCAGACATTGCCACCCCTCTGGTGCAGGCCCTTATAACCTCATGCTTTCATTAATGCAATAGCTTGCTGGTGGATCTGCCTGCTTTGAGTTTCTTCCCCACTCCAAGTCATTTTCCATTTACTCATTAAAGTGAGTTTTCTAAAGTGCAGTTCCAGTCATGTCTCTCCTCAGTGAACTCCAGTGGATCCCTGGTGCCTCTGAGATCTAATATACAAGGCTCTGTTTGGCATTCAAAGCCCTTCAGAATCCAGCCCCCTTCTACCTTTCTAGTCTTCTTTTTTTTTTTTTTTATTAGCAAAGAGGATACAGCAATCTATTACCAGGATAATATACTATGAACAGGCCAGATCCATACCAGGAATCTAGGGCTGGCTCAACACTAGGAAAACTTTCAGCATAACTGACCATATCAGCAACAAACCAATGGAAATCACATGATCCAGTGGTCTAATGATGTGACTCTATAACATTGACCATTTTCATCTTTTGCTAGTATGATCTGAAATCTTGAAATTGTCTTGATTTGTATTTCCTTTATTATTAGTGAATTAGAATAATCTTCTACAGATTATGAGTAGTTTGCAAATGTTACCCTCAGAACTGTTTTTAAAAAATATCTTTTGGCCTCTAATTCATTAAATAATGGTTATAAATATGTTAAATTTTATGTGTGTGTTTGTCCTTTGTTGCTGAAGAAGACCATGCCCTCAGAGAAATAATGACATGACTTGCACTTGACTTTGTGAGAGAGGGCTGTTCAGGTCACCAGCCTCACTTCTCCTCCAGAGTCATCTAAATCCAGTAACTAGATATTTATCAGGATGACTGGAGACGACCCAGGATGAGGCAACTGGGGTTAAGTGACTTGCCCAAGGTCACACAGCTAGTGAGTTATCAAGTCTGAGGTGAGCTTTGAACTCAGGTCCTCCTGACTCCTGCACTGGTGCTCTACCCACTGCACCACCTAGCTGTCCCAAATACTTTAAATACCTATAAGTTGGATGCCAGATCCTTAAAGAGATTTGATGCCATTATTTTCCCCCACTTGCCATCTTATACTTACTGTATTTATTTCATTTTTGTAAAACATTTCATAAATTTAAAATGATCTGTTTTATCTTTTATGATCTCCTCTAGCCTTCCTTTTGTTAACAATTTTCCTTCTAGTCATGGTTGGGAAAGAGTGCAGTCCCTTGCACTTCAATTCACCTTCACTTGCCACATGATTTTTTTTAACCCTTTAACCCTTCTTATACCTTTCTCTTAAACATGAGTTTGAGAGTAAGAGTACTCTACTTGAGAGAAAAATACTCTTCTATTTAGTAACGCTAGCCTTCCTGGTTGTTGCACAAAGAAGACACTCCATCACTCAGTGCTAGGCATTTTCTCTAGCTATCCCCCATCCTAGCATACTCTCCCTTCTCTGCTTGCTTTAAATTCCAACTAAAATCCTACTTCCTACAGGAAAGGAAACCTTTTCTTGACCCTCTTAACTCCAGTGCCTTCCGTGCATTAATCATTTTCTATTTATCCAACATGTAGCTTGGTTTTGTATATCTGTTTGTACAATGTCTAACTATTAGTTTGTAAGCTCCTTGAGGGCAGGTGCCTTTGCCTCTTTTGTATCCCCAGATCTTAGAACAGCGTCCAGCACATAGTAGGTGTTTAATAAATGTTGATTGATTGACTGACTGACATGTGGGATATGTACAAAAGGCAATGGAGAATAAACTAGAGTTGGAGTAAGGGAGACAGGTAACCCCTGCCAAATGCCATCTTCTTTCTTTAGGTAGTAGCACTATTTTGTAGACCCGAGTTCAAACCTGGCCTCAAACATTAGCTGTATGACCTTGGACAAGTCACTTAACCTCTGTTTGCCTCAGTTTCCTTATCTGTAAAGTGGAGATAATACTGCACTGGACTGTGGTGAGAATGAAATGAGGTAGTAGTTGTATAGTGCTGAGCATAGTGCCTGGCACGCAGCCAACTCTATATAAATGTTAGCTGTTATTGTCATTACTAATTAAGCAGTCTTACCTTTTATTTGCTGACACAGATGCCCAGACAGAATTTGCTGTTGTCTCCACATGCTGCCTATACTCCGTCAAGTGACTAGTCATAGAAGCTGATACATCTGGTCCCCACAGTAATGGTACGCTCAAGCATCACAGAGCCCTGAAGGGTAGGGGCTCTGATTAAATTTATTTTTCTTTTACCTTATGACTAGAAAACTCCCACCTCCTGCCCACCTTATCCAGCAGTTCAGAATCATTGTCTGTGTAGGCAAAAATGTCCCTTCAACTTCTCCCTGCAAACTCATCCTTAGCTACCTCACCATCTGCTTCCTCCTCTAGCCTCCTGCTCTACTCTCCCCTCTAGAATTCCTACTCTATTGTTAACAAACTCCCTTATATCTTTTAACCCCCTAACCCCATACTTTCCATCTTCTAGTACTTATAGACACTTAGAGCTCCTTCTGAAAGAGAGACCATTCTTGGATACCTCTTTCCAGTTCTTTCAGTGTTTCTTCTCTCTTGCCACACAATATCCTAGACCAAAAGAAAGAGTGAACATATTCCCTGTTCCTTTACTACTTCTAGACCATCCTTTAGTCATTGCCACTCAGTGATTTTTCTTCCTCTGAGTTTCTTTACACTCATTTAAATCACTCGGGCCAGATCTACACAGCAGTCATCAATCTACTTATTCTATGTCATTCTCTCTCCTCTCTTGAGGAGTTCAGTTGAATCCAAATTATTCTTTCAATGACAAGTCCTACCTTCACTTAGCCAATCCACTTTCCTTCTGTGGGTCTCAGTTTTTCCATTTATAAAATGAGATGATTAGAGTAGATGACCTCTAAAGTCCCTTCCAATTCTAAACGTATGATCCTCGTCCTGGAGTTGCCACTAAGTATAGTTGTGACCTCAGGGAAGTTATCCTCTTTGAGTATATTTCTTTATTCAGTTTAATTCAATAAATAGTAAACAATCCATGCTGAGATGAAAAGATGGAAAATGACACAACCCCTGCAGGAAAACACAAATAAATACCATTTGAGCTCAATTGTGAAAAGGTCAAAGTTAAGCGGTAAGAGATTTGAAGATGGCAATCATTTTCACCTTGGGGTGAGAAAAAGACTTTATAGGGAGGGAAAGTGATATCTGTGTTATGCCTTGAAGGAAGTAAAGGTCTTCAAGAGATGGGGACTAGGGAGAAGGAATCCATTCCAGGAATGAAGTGTGGCATTAGCAAGGGCTAATTCATTCTCGAAGAGGACCATGACCTCCAGATGATGACATGACTTGCAGTTGACTTTGATTGGAGTGAGGGAGGACAGTGCAGGATCACCAGCCTCACTTTCTCCTCTATAGCCATCTGGGTCCAGTGGCCTGATATTCATCAGGACAAATGCAGATGGCCCAGGATGCCATGGGAGACCCTTGCCATTTTTCAACAAAGGCACAGGAGCTGGAGAGAACAGAAAATGGGGGACATAGAGAAGTACATTTTGCCTACATAGAATATGTGATGAAGAATCATATGCTATAAGGCTGATTGGGTAAATAGGACAATAATGTCATAGAGGCCCTTGAATGCTAGGATTAGGAGCTTAAAACTTTGGGTCATAGAGAAAAATAGAGATCTACAGAGGTTAAGTGAGTTATCCAGAGGCACACCAGTGCATGATGGCAAAGATGGGACTTGAACCTTGAACCTCTGACTCTCTAGTACACATCTTTTTCACTATACATATGGAACAAAAAGCTAATGAAGGTTTTGGAATAGAGTGGTCAGTCTCAATGAAACAGAGATGTGCCCTGAGAGAGAGGGCAAATGAGGAGGGGGAGACAAGGAGACATACACACACATACATACACACACACAGAGTGAGAGAGAGAGAGAGAGAGACGACAGAGACAGAGACAGAGAGACAGAGTGTGAGAGAGACCTTGAAATCAGGAAATGTCTCATATTTCTATTTGTATCCCTAGAACTTAACACGATGCTTGGGACTCTGTAAGTGCTTAATAAAAGTTTTTTTATTCGTCACAATCTGGCGTTAGGATCAGGCAGCGGTGGGGAGCACAGGCTTGAGACAGGAAGATTCCCTTAGAAGGTTATCAAAATAGTTTAGGTGAGAAGATAGGAGAGTCTGACCTTGTGTGATTGCTAGTAAAAGTAGAGAAGAGAGGCAGATGTGGGAGATATTGCAGAGGTAGAAATGAAAGGAATTGGCAAGTGATTTATTGTGTGGGATGAGGGGCAGGGAGGGAAAGTGAAGGAAAACAATAATAACTGACATTAATATATCACATTACATATCTTATCTCATTTGATACTCATACCAACCCTATGAGATAATTATTTCAGCAATTATTATCCCCATTTACAGATAAAGAAACTGAGACTTAGGTCAGGTGACTTGTTCTTGGCCAAATGAGAGAGAGAGAGAGAGAGAGAGAGAGAGAGAGAGAGAGAGAGAGAGAGAGAGAGAGAGAGAGAGAGAAAGACAGAGAGAGAAAGACAGAGAGACAGAGACAGAGAGACAGAGACAGAGACAGAAACAGAGAGACAAAGACAGAAAGACAGAAACAGAGAGACAGAGGCAGAAACAGATAGAGATAGGGGAAGAGGAAAACAGAAAGACAGAAAGAGAATGAGAGACAGAAAAAGGTCCTCTGCATCAGTCCACTGTGTGTGGAGGCATTTCTCAATTTCTTTATATATCAGGAAGAAATCAGTGAAGCACGTGGGCTATTGATGAGCTATCCACTGCTCTTACCACAACCCCTCTCCTTTTCTGTTCATGCATTTCTCTGACAACATTTTACTCTGTCTGTTTTTCCTCTGTAATTCCTTCTTGCTAATGTGCAACAGCCTGCTCTCCTCAACCATGCACTTTTACATTGCCTCGCCTTCCTTTGAGACTTAGTTCAAAATCCACCTACCACAGAAAGTCTGAGAGGCGTCTCTTCTCAGGCTACCTTCCAACTCTTCTGCATGTGCCTTGTATGGATGCATATCTATATACAAGCTGTCTCTCCAGTTGGGATGCAAACTGTTTGAAGGCAGTGACTGTCCTTTCTTTGTAACCTCCGTGCTGAGAACAGTGCTTGACACATGGTATTAATAAGTGCTTGTTCATAATTTGATTGGTTCCATGGCTCATAGCTGTATCATAACACCAGTAGAATATTGGTATTAAAAATCTAGGTCTTTGTTTAGGGAAAAGTTTGGGGTCATTAAAGCAACTTTGTATTTTCACCAAAGCAATATAGTGTGTTCTCTGTCTGTTTAATTATAGACCTAACACACTGTCCAGTTTGCAGGGTTTGACCAAGACAGATACACACTTATAACTCACCCACCTGTACGTAGTTATACACTACTAGAATTCAACAGGAGGAGAAAACGATTTAGGATCTCATTAACCAGTGCTTTCACTGAGATCCTAAATCATTTTCTTCTCCTATTGGATTCTAGTGTGTATAAATATGTATAGGAGGGTGAGTATAAGTGTGTTTCCATATAACTTATAAGTGTGTGTCTATATATAGGGACTGCAATAATTTATTAACAATGGCCTTTTAGAGGCTATTGAAAATCAATAACCATCAAGGTTATTGATGACTATAAATAAGTGAAGTTCTTATGTAGCTACAGGAGATAACAGAGCTTCCTAAATCTTGCACCAGGACCTATAAAACAACAAAAGAATCCAATCATTGAGTAGGTTCTCTATGGAGGAATTATGTAAAGACATGGCACAGAGATGTAAGGCTTCAGTGAATATCCATACTGATTACATACCCATGTACTTGCCCTATTATTTTCTATTAGATTGTTATTGCTGTTTGGTCATTTTATGGCTGTGTCTGATTCTTTGTGACCCCCACTTGTGATTTTCTTGGCAAAGATGCTGGAGTGGTTGGCCATTTCCTCCTCCAGCTCATTTTACAGATGAGGAAACTGAGGCAAACAGGGTTAAGTAAAATGCCCAGGGTTACATAGCGAGTGTCTGAGGTCAAATTAGAACTCAGGTCTTCCTGACTCTAGGACTAGTCCACTATCTACTGTTCTACCTAGCTCCCCCTAGTAGATGGTAGGTTTTCCCCTTCTAGAATATAAGCTCTTTGAGGGTAAGTACTATGTCTTATTAATTTTGTCTTTCAACCAACACCTAGAGGGGTGCTGCGGCCTAAAGGTCACATGTGGCCTTCTAGATCTTTGCGTGCAACTTTTTGACTGAGTCCAAGTTTTATAGAAGAAATCCTTTTATTAAGGAGATTTGTTCTGTGAAGTTTGGATTCAGTCAAGTGCCTCACTTGAGGACCTAGAAGGCCACATGTGGCCTCAAGATCACAGGTTCCCCACCCCTGGACAATGTCCTACATGAAGTAGTCACTCAAGAAATATTTGTATGAATTAAAGTGCATGAATAAAATTCAGGCATTGGAAGAACCAGTCCTGAATAATAGATCATGTATTTAGAACTGGAATGGATTTTAGAATGCATCAGATTCAACTCCTTCATTTTATATACGAGGAAAAACGAGACCCAAAAAAGAAAGATCATTTGCCTAAAGTCACTTGGGCAGAACCTAAATTTCAACTCAGATCCCCTGACACCTTTCTATTGTACCATGTCAAACCAGAATACTTCAGAAGTCAGGAAGGCCTGGTTCTGGATCCTGCCTTAGACACTTAACCTCTGCCACCTCAATTTCCTCAGCTATAAAATGGGGATAATAAGAGTCTCTTCTAACAGAGTTGTGGTGAGGAGTAAATGAAGTATTCCATATAAAGGGCTTCGCAAAACTGAAAGGGATGTAGAAATGAAAATGATCATGGCTGACTCTTTACCTGCCTATTCTGCTTACTGTCTTTAGGTTGTTTGCTTGTGTCTGTCAGAGAGTGAAATTTGAAGGCAGCTCACATTATTTGCATGCGCATAATTTTGAGATCCGAAATCCTGCATTTTGCTAATAGAAAAGCTATATTTGAATGGGATATCATGGGCACATTCTTTTCCAAAAGGTTTCTTCTCTTCTACCTCCTTAACAACCTGTTTTCTCTTGAGCAGATTTCTGGAAGCACTGTCTGAATAAATACAAAGAAGGGTATTCCAAATCTGTTTGCCATTTAATGAACTCAGGGCAGGGGTATAATAAAAGGCAAGAGGCTTCTTTCCCCACCCCCACTGGAATGCCAGACTTCATGCATGTCAACCAGATAAATGCAGACTGATACATAAACCCCCACTGAACAAACCGGCATTTACATGAATTATTACTGGTCACGCAACTCCAGAGGAGCTTCCAGAGGCTCCCAAAGTGCAGGGTAATCAGGAGGCCGGAGTCTTCTCCCTGTGAAGGCCCATTATTTCAAGGACATAATAAAAGGACAGGGAGATGCCGCTGGGAATCCCGAAGTAAACTCTGTAACCTCGTCTTCCTCTCTAGACCGAGGCCTCATCGGAAGAGGAGGATTCCACTGCTCTACTTTCCATATGATTTGTAGATAGCCACCACTGAGAGAAGGATGGCTAACGGCAAGGCCTAAAAGGCATGTTTAGAGGTCAACTCCTCTTTGTCCTGACTGCTCCTTGGTATTTTCCCCAAACCTGGACTTTTGATACGTAACCAAGGCTTCCAAACCAGCCTGGGGCATTTTGCTTTCTGCCAGGTACCTATGGAGGGAAATGGAACTACAGGTTAGAGGAGAGAAGGCTGATTGTAGATGCTGTGACTTGCTTGGAGGATTTACTGAGTTGGTTTCAGAGTTTCTGCAGGGAGACAGATGGACAGAGGACACTCCAGAAAGGCAGAAGGAGGAAGACTCTGAAAGGGGAACATGTAGGAGAAGCCAGGGTCTATCATTGTCTTTGACTTTGAAATTTTAGAAACTGCCATAATGAATCTTCTCTGATTAAAAGTGTTCTTGCTCCACAAGTTTGAGTCAAGATTTCATCTTGTTCCCAGAAAAGGCTCCTTCCTTTTTGTATATTCCTTATTATACCATATTCTGCTCAATTTTCATTTCTGTTTGCTACAGGGATAGACAAATGGGTTTTCTCCTATGAATCCTTTTTTGAGATGGCATTTTGTATAACCAGACTTTGATGGAAAACATTTAACTAGTGGATTGTTAGGCTAAAGCCTACCCTTCTCCTTGAATCCTTCTGAACTCAGAATCATACCCCTGGGTCAGAGATATTTGAGGGGCCCATTTGAGTAATTTAGCCTGATACCCTTCTTGGAGACAGAAAAAAATTCTAGCCTTGAGGCACTCCTGAGGCCTGTCTGCTCTTACACCCCCATACCTCCAGCTAATGTTCTTCGAGTACAAGAATTACCCTTGGGTCTCTTCTCTACCTTGGTGGTTCTGGTCACAAATCAGATCATTCATGCCACCTAAGAGCCATACCTTAATATATACCAAACCTGTCTAACAGATACCCTAGGAGTATTCTCAGCCCTGTCTAGTGATTAAACAATTTATTAACAAATATTTGTTAAGCACCTATTATGTGCCAGGAATTGTGATAGGTGCAGGGGATAAAAAGAGAAAAAAAAATGGAACACCTTCTGCTTTCATGAAGTTTCCATTCCATCAGGAGGGAATGACAGTGTGTACTTATAGAAATACATACAGAATAATAGGAGATACTGTAACATAAGCTAGTTTAAGGAGAAGACCCTAACAGTTGAAAGATCAGTGATGACTTCATGTAGAAGATTGTGCTTGAGTTGATCTTAAGGAATCTCTTGAAATTCACCAAATAATAAAACAAAATGCCTTATCCTTTTCTGGCCCAAACGAATTTTAATTCTCTACAGAAAGAAATAACATTGAACAGCACTTTTCCAAGGGTATGTTTATGTTCACAAAGCAAAGCCCTTGTCCTAATCAACACTGGTTGGCAACCAGTGTTCTGGGGAAAGCATCTCTCCTGCCTCAACTAAATTTTTTCCTTACTTGGTAAATTCCAACATTAGATATTTCTAAAACAAAACAAAACATTGGGAAGGTTGAATGGTGCAGTGAAAAAGGCCCTGGATTTGAAGTCAGAAGACCTGGATTCAAAACTATGTTATTTACTAGGAAGTCACTTAACCTCTCCAGAGGCTGGTTATATGGGTTTCCCCATATAAAATGAAGGGGTTATTGAGTGTAGAATTCCAGCAGCTCAGGAACTTGTCCCAGTGCTGACTTCTTTTGTGATTCTAAGACCTTTTAAAATATACAACCTTGGTCTGTTTTTCTTTAAGCCATATGTGGGCTTCAGTGAGAAATTTGGTTCACAGTGCGGTAACAGTGGGTACAAAAGCTTTTACTACCCCCTCAGCATAGAGAGCCTTTCTGTTAAAGGCTCTCTTTTGATATGAAAGAGCCAGGTACGCTTTGGGGATATTTCAATTCTTTGGCTCATCTCCTTCTAGGATCGTCCATAGGCAACCACCAGTTGCATTTATAAGTGCTTGAGTTCACAAGGCTTAAAACATAGAATGCCTTTATTTACAAATAAAAAGATACTAAAAGTTCGCAGATCTGACCTCATAAAAACCAAAAAAAACCACTCTTTGTCTCATTTTTCCGTTCAGTCTCTATGACTTTTATTATGGCCGTGGGTGAAGTGATAAAGGAAGAAAGCTGAGTTGTGTTCCTTCTTGTCTGTATTGTCTCTGTGTAATGTCTTTTCATCAGTAATTCTCCTTTGAATACTCCCAGGAAGCACTTCCCTTCTTCATCAGTTTCCATCGTGTGCCTGCGGTCCCTATCTTTCTGTCAGTGTGGTTCTTTAAGGATGACTCTTAGCTCTGTTTTTGATGCTGTCTCCACAGTTTAGTTGGCGTTAATACTCTTCTAGGAGACTGGTCCTCCAGCCTTGACCTCACAGAAAGATGAAGAATTTGGGAGGGACTTTCTAATGTCTGCCCTCCATCCTCTCCAGTCAGAGAACAAGAGGGGCCCAAAATGCAGTGAATTAATACGTCTGCCTCCCTATAACGTCTTCAACATTTGCCATTTTCCTTTTCCCCACTAACTTTGTCAATATAATGGGTATAAGATAGTACCTCTAAGTGGTGTTAATTTTCATTTCTATAATTAAGAGTGATTTAGAACATTTTCTCATATAGCTAGTGACAGTTTGGTTTTCTTCCTCTGCTTGTTGAAGTCCTTTGAACATTTATCAACTGGGGGAATGGTTCTTATTGTTATCCATTTTATTTCCTTATATATCTTAGAAATATCTTTATCAGAGAAACCTGCTATAAAGGAGCCTGTCTTGGTATAAACAGTGTCATATATTGGATATATCTAATTTATGAAAGACTCTTACCCTCACATAAGATTATGAGCTTCCTAATTAAGATAGGACAAAAAAAACCCACTCCTGTTTTCTCAGGTTATTCAAATTAATACCGTGCTGTTGCTCCAAAAAAGGAATCACTAAAAGAGTATAGGGCATGGTGCTTTTAGTATATGACCCTTCACCAAGGGCAGTACTTGGATCTGCCACAAAGGCAAAGACTTGTAGTCTAAAATTATATTGGAGATGGGAGGCACTCATTAAATGTTTGTGATTGACTAAACTAGCCAAGTGTTCCCACCAATACGTTTGAGAAAAGGGTGCTGATCCCAACATGTACATATATAATAATAGTGATACTTTACTGGACAATTTTCTAACACCAACATGATGTAGTGGAAAGAACCTTGGATTTATAATAAGAAAAACTGGATTTGAATCTTGAATGTTACAACAATTGACCTTGTAAAGTCACTTAGTCTCCCTTAAACTGACTTGGTTTTCTGTAAAATAAGGGGATTTGGACAAGATGATTTCTGATGTACCTTCAGACTCTAAATCCCATGTTGTTATAATTTCATATTGCTAGTAGCAACTGCCTACTTGACTTCCCATTAATCTCAATAATACCTTTTGTATATCTACATAATCTTTTCTTTTTGAATCTTTTTTTTTTTTTTTTTTTTTACTTTTTGAGGCAATTGGAGCAAAGTGACTTGATACAATTAGTTTTAAATGACTGAGGTCACATTTGAACTCAGGTCCTCTTGACTCCAGAGCTGGTATGCTATCCACTGTACCACCTAGCTGCCCTAATAACAGCTAATCTTTAACCTGCTCAAAGCCCCATGAAAATTTCTGCTTAACTGTCATCTCAGCCCAATATTCTTTCCATGATTTCTTTCTTTTCTAGCCTTCTTGATTTACAATTAACCCCATGACATAAAAACTTAGATACTTCCAAATCTTTTCCTTCCTTTTCTTCACATTATGATACATGATAAAAAATGACACCAGAAAATTGAGGTCCCTATTTTTAAAAAAAAGAGGAAGGAAAAGAAAATTAAAGCCCAAGAATTAAATTAAAGATCAGACTTTGAAGAGGATCTATTAAAAATGTGGAAATCACAAGCACATTGTCGAGAAACCATTTAAACAAGTTGGGAAGACTGATTTTAAAGGGGGGCATGGATCATTTCAAATTTCAAGAGAAGCAATCACAAAGGAAACATCCATCTCAGAAAGAGCATTTTGGCTGACCTCAGAGATCATCCAGATAATTGAAAGATATGATTTATCATTGATGATATTTTCAGGGAGTGGTCAGAATATGAGTAAGTGTTTTCTGAGCCCTGATTTTGTTTCCAACTATGTTGGGTGCTTGGGAAGGTTGTGCACGTATGAGTAGATGCTCCTCTCCAGGAATTAAAGGCAACTCTGGGCTGATTTATCTTTTAGGGTTTAAGTGAAAGTGGAAGAGTTAGTTACACATAATTTTCTTTGGGGGAGGCAATTCCCAGTCAGTGAACATTGGACTGCTTTTGAGAGGGAGAGGGGAGAGGAACAACCCTAGGAGTATTAGGGCCACTCCTGTTTTCAAAGGCCAAAGTCAGTATGACCCATCCAAGAATGGGGAGATGGGAGATGCCAACTCCTGCTACTGGTGAGAGAGTAAAAAAAGGAGATTTTCCCCTTTAGGGTCCCTTCCTTTGGTGTAAACACCCTGGGTCTGACTCTGTGTCTGCGTCTTCAATGTTCACATTCCCTTGCCAGGCACAGGGTGATGTCACTCTTGTAATCAATCCTACTTATTTTGATGGTTTCAGGCAGGCCTCTCTCTAGCCAATTTTATAAGCTGAACGTCTTGCGGTGACATCAGAATGAGCAGCATCCATGTGGAGAATCTCTCCATAGCAGCCAGCCAGCAGCACATTGTGGTGATGGACAAAGAGAAAGTGTTGCTTGTCATTTTGTGACTTAGGAAAGTCAGGGCACTCAGGCCACAGCTGGCAGGTCCAGAACCTTTGGGTAGCTGGAGCCAAGATAGCGTAACGACCTGGAGTCAGAAGAGCTGGGAGTTAGTTCTGGCTCTAGGACTGAGTACCTGGGTAGTCTGAAACAAGTCTCTTACCTTTCTTCTCTGAACCTCAGTTTCCTCAGGTATAAAATGGGAGGGCTAGATGAAGGGGTACTTAAAGTCCTTTCCAGCTATAAGTTTAAAAATGGAAAAAATCATGAATTTTCAGTTTGAGGTTTTCCCGAAGGTCATTTGTACATATCCAAAGAAGGATACCACTGTGCGCCTCCCCCATCTCCCCCTCCCCCCCATAGAGGAATGACTTCTGAGGTGGTGAGAGTGAGTGACTTCTTGTGTGAGTGAGACTTTGAATTAGGGAATCTTGTCAAGAAAGGGAGTGATCACGTATTAAAATGACATACAAATTTTCAGAACTCTGGCCTGGTTAGCCCCTATCCGCTTCCAAAAACTTGTGGTTTTGTTTTTTATAGGAAATTCCCTGACAAAGAAATTAACTCAGCCAACACAGGTGTTGAATTTATACTCTCTCTCTCTCTCTCTTTCTGTGCTCTCTCTCTATCTCTTTCTGACTCTGTTGTCAAGGCAGAGAATTTGTATTGGAGAATAGCGCAGATAAATTTGGATTAATTAGACTTGTACCTGATTGTGGAGGACCAACTCAGATGCCACCATTACTTCCATGAAGGCTTTCCTAACTCTCCTCACTCTTACATGAAAGGACCTATCCCTCCTCAATTTCTCATAGTACTTTTCCTTAGATCATTCTCTCCGGTCATTAAAGTGTAAGCTTCCAGAGATTGTGGTCTGTTCTGTCTCTGTTTTTTTTCTTCTTCTTCAAGGAAACAGTGCATGGTGTTTCACTCGAGGAGAATTACTTAATAAATGTCTGTTGAATTGAAATGACAGTATGAGGAGATTGACCTCAATGCAATTAGCTACAGAAGCATCCTGAAGCTGGTTTTGTTTTCGTTTGGTAGGGGATGGGTGAGCAAAATGAAGCAACTTGAACAGGATTTCTGCTTTCGTCTTGTGCCAGTCTCCCTTTTCAGAAAACCTTCTTTTCTCTGCTAATTTAGGTTCATCTCTTACCTCAAGATTTAGGACTTGCCTCCTTCAAGTCTTCTCTAATTGATGATAATAATAAGCACCAAGATTACCTTGATTTCCTTTCATTCTCCACTAGCTTTGCCTTCCTTGCTAAGTTTATACATCTTATTTAGAGAAGTGACTTGAGGGCTGGCCCCCTTTTCTAGTTCTTTTGTATCTTCATTAGTGACCGAGACACTAAGGGACACACAGTAGATGTTAAAAAAAAATGTGTACTTACTGAATAAATGTATGAATTCCTAATTTCTTGGTGTGTTTTCTTCTCTATCATATTTGCACTCTTCTCCTAGTCATTTGGATGAAGGCTTAATGCTTTGGCAAGGAAATAGGATGGCTTAAGCCTAAAGAAAGCTCATGAATTGGAGCCTCTATTCCCCTGTCAACAGCTGTAAGATCCAAGGCTAGTCACTCAGCTGCCTGGTGGTTAATTAGCTTCTCCCTTCTTCTAAATTAATCTCTTTCTTCTGTGGAGAGATGGAGACCATTTTCACCAGGGCACCAGGTGGGACATCTGAGGAAATTTCAATTTGGAGAGGATGAGGAAGGAGATTGAATTCCCAATAGAAAAGTTTAGTAACAAATCAGAAGAGATCAGTTAAAAAAGCAACTGTATTCTAAGGGGTTAGTGCAAACATGGAATAGAGAAGGCAATGTATAAAATGCCTTGCTTTGAAGAATGTGGTGTTAGTTAATAGAAATCTGAGCATTTCCAGGGCCATTTTCCAACTCCCCTTTAAGGGGAGGAGCTATAGGAGAATCGGGCTCTGAGGATCATCAGAGCCCTCCAGACATTTTGAGTCTTCGAAGGGCCTTCCACGCTTTTAAATTGCTGCCTTAAGCAGCACATTAGGGTGGAGTCAAGTGCTGCTGAGAGAATCCCAGCAGAGGAGAAATATGCTGGATGTGGCCATCCATTTACTGCTCAGGACGTTGTCCCCCACATGCAGTCTCCCACATAGGATTCTGGTAAGTGTTCTGCATTTCTTCTAATAGTAGCAACAGGCAGTGAAGATTGTTTGGCTGCCTTCCCTTCTTGCCAGCAATTGGTAAAAGGGAGAGAGGTTATATTCTAATTCTCTGGGATCCAGGCTGTACCAGGCCCCAGTGTTCATGTGAATGGGAGAAAGGGGGTGGGGTTAGATTTCTGGTGGAGAATCCTGGACACATAAGAATAATAACTCCCTGTTCCTATGGCATTTTTAGGTTTATTTCCCTATAGGAGATGTAGAGTGTTAGAACTGCAAGAAGGAAGACCTTGGGTTTGGATCTGCCTCTGAAACAGACAGCTTCAGTGACCCAAGGTAAATCTTTTAGTTTCTCCTACTACAGAAAAATCTCTGTAGCATCTATAGCAATTGATAGTAAACCCAGTTCTCTGAGGTAGATCACCCTTGCCTGCTGCAATGAATTATACTTGATAGCTAAGTCACCGAAATAGTGAATCACTAAAACGCTTAGCCTCAGTTTCCTCCTCTGTCAAATAGGGACACCAACTAGTCAATCAAGAATAAATATTTATTAAGTGTCTATTATGTGCCAGACATTGGGGATTATTTTTATTGGGAGAGAGATGGAGGGCAAAGTGAATCAATTTTACACTAGACTTGGAGTTGAGAAAACCTAGGTTGTAAAGCCGCCTGATACATAAAACAGCCATTACTTTGGGCAAGTCATTTAAACTCTGTCATTCAGTTTCTGTGTCCGTAAAATGGGGATGATAATAATTTCCTCAATAGGTTATGAGGAACAAATGAGATAATGTCTGTAACATACAGACAAAACAGCTTGAATTCAATCTCCCTCCTTTTCTTCCCCCTCATTTTTGTTCAGCCTGGAGTTGTGGCTGTCAGAGGAAATGGAGTTTGAGGACAGTTGGTGGGGAGGAAACCCTAGGAGACAGAGCAAAATAGTGTGTACTCAGTCTGAGATGCTGAAAGATGTCTTAAGATGGCTGAAAGGACCCCAATCCTACTTCCCTTTCTGTCAAACTCAAAGGCCTTGAGAAGTGGGAATCAGTAAGAGAATGGATGGAGGGATGGAAGTATCTCCTACAAGGAATCCCACTGTAACTTTTCAGCTACTTTGGAAATGTCTATAAATGACTCATCAATAGCTGGAGGGTGAAGGCTCCCACAGTTTGGAAGGAACATTAATAAACTGGGGAATATCCTGAGAAGGCAACCGGGATGTCAAAGAGCCTCCAATTCATGCCATGTAAGGATCGTTTGAAGGAACTGGCAAAGAAGAAGAGGAGAGTCTTCTATTATTTAAAGGATCATACTTGTTATGTTTAGGTTCAGAGGGCAGAACTAGGCTATTTAATGTCAAAAAAGTAATCAAACAAAAACAGAAACAACCAAAATCTCCCAACAGTTAAAGCCACATAAAAGTAGACTGGGTTGCCTCAGGAAGTAGTCACCTTCTGACAAAGGCAGAATGACCACATGTTGACTATGTTGTCGTGAAGATTCTTAGCCATAGAAGTCCCTTCAATTCTGAAATTCCATGGTTTTGTGACACTCAGAACCACCAAAAATGATGGATATCTGTTTCCAACTTCCACAGTAGGATTGTATAACCATAGATTTAGAAGAGGAGGGGACCTTGGGGTTATTGAGTCCAACCCCCTCATTTTACAGGTGGGGAAACTGAGATACAGAGCAGTTAAGGGGCTTGTTCAGAGCCACACTGCTAGTAAGGGAACCTAAGTCTTGCAGATTCCAAGTTCAGTGTTCTATTTACTATGCTTGTGGTATGCTGGTAAATGTTTAAAAACCAGTTTTCCAGGGAAAAAAAAGATTCACATGACACATCTGCATTTACATTTCTCCATCATTTTCTTAGGTCTAGACAGACAATAAATCAAGACCTTATTTGTAGCATTGGTCAATTTTTGAGGTATTGATGAATACACTGAAAATTTAACAATCAGTACTTGACAGTTAGAGTCAGGTTATGAACTCTCCCTGAATACATCCCTCTGTCTCAAGGTATTCCAGAGGTTGAATGAAGTGAAAGGGATGAAGCAAATTTGGAGAGATCAGCTTTCTTCCTTTCACCTTCTTACTTTATTCTAAAGATGACAGTGATGTCTTTTATCTACTTTAGCAACTCATTCTCTTCAGTCAGTCAATAAACACTTCCAAAGCATCATGTACTTGGCATTGTACTAAGCTTTGGGGATACAAGGAAAACCAAAAGACAGTCTCCATTTTCGAGGAGTTTATAGTCATACAAATGACTATGCTATAGTCCATAAGCTATAGACAGGATATATTGGAGATAACCAACAGAAGGAAGGCACAATCAATCAACATATAATGAGCACCTACTATGTGCCAGGTACTGTACTAAATACTACGGACTCCAAAGACAATACCTGTCCTCAAGGAGCTTATAATTTAATGGGGTACAACATGCAAACAAATGTACACAAAGCAATCGGAAACAATTAACAGAGAGAAGGCACTGGAATTAAGAAGGACTGGGGAAGACCCTGTAGAAGGTAAACTTTTAGCTGGACTTTCAAAGGAAGCCTGGGAAGTTGGTATTGGGAGCAAAAGAGGGAGAACATTTCAGGGATGGGAGACAGGCAGAAAATGCTCAGTTAAGCTACTGAGTGTCTTGTTTGTGGATCAACCATGAGGACTAGTGTCATTAAATTGAAGGGTGTGTGTATATTTGTCCTTTGTTGCCGAAGAAGGCATGCCATCAGAGAAAAAATGACATGGCTTGCACTTGACTTTGTTTTGAGTGAGGGAGGACGGTGCAGGTCTCCAGCCTCACTTCTCTTCCAGAGCCATCTGAATCCAGTGACCAGATATTCCAGTGACTTGGAGATGACCCAAGATGAGGCAATTGGGGTTAAGTGACTTGCCCAAGGTCACACAGTTAGTGAATGTCAAGTGTCTGAGGTGAGGTTTGAACTCAGTTCCTCCTGACTCCTGCACTGGTGCTCTATCCACTCTATCACCAAGCTTCCCCCAAATTGGTGAGTACATGTTAGGGAATAAGGTATAAGAAGACAAGAAAGAAATGAAGGGGCTAGGTTATGACAGGCTATGAAGACCAGTCATAGCATTTTGTATTTTGCTCCTAGAAGTAATAGAATAGAAAGGCTTTTACCAGAAGGGGATATTTTAGCTGGGACTTGAAGGAAACCAGAGAGGCCAGAAGTGGAGATGAGAAGGGAGAATATTCCAGGCATGGGAGACAGCCAAGTGCAAATGCTAGGAGTTAGATGTTCATCAGAGCCTCAGTCTCTCTTCTTGTAAAATGGAAGCAATGAGGCCAGGCACCAGGTAATGCTCATAAAGTGCTTTAAGGAGCTGCTATTAAATAGACTCTATAAATGGAAGGCATTAGTAATGTATTTTTTGAGAAGGCTTAGTAGCATTGGAAAAGTTTGCACATGGCCAAGGCAAGCAAGCTGAGCTTGCTACAAGGGTTACCTTAATGACGTCTGATTTCCAGGTTCCAGCTTTAATACTGCATTCCCTGCACCATGATGCTCAGTGTTTGTGTGACATTTAGTATTTTCAAAGCACTTTACTCTCCTTAATGAGCTAATCCTCATAACACCTAGGTGAGGTAGGTGATTGCCAAGCCCCATTATCCCAATTTCACAGACGAGGAAAATCATATCGGGGGTGGTAAAATGATTTGCTAAGGAAGTATTGACTTCGTGTTCTGAACTCAGGGCTTTCTAAGTCACAGTTATAGGATGTCAGAGATGGAAGATTTCTGAGAACATTTCACCAAGCTCCCTCATTTTATTTTATTTTCTTGTCTTTTTGATTATATATCATACTGTTTATTTCTTAATATTCCCTCCCTTCACTCTTCATATCCCTTAAACACGTTGGAATTTCCCTTGTAACAAAGAAAACGATTAAACAAAAACCTTACAATAGCTTCATTAGTGTATAAAACATTCTGTACCTCTGAATCCTATCTCTCCCAAGTGAGGAGATAGGTATGTTTAATTTTTGCTTTTTGGGGTCAAGATGGGTCATTACAATCACTAAGAGTTCAGTCCTTTTAGTTTTCTTTTCATTTCCATTACTATAGTCATTGTGTATATCGTTCTCTTGGTTTTGCTTACATCAGAAATGTTTTTTCCCCTTCTCTCTTAGTTCTAACTGTGCAATGATATTCCATTATATTCACATACTCACATTTGTCTAGCTATCTCCCAACTGATGGGCATCTACTTTGTTTCCAATTCTTTGCTATCACACAAAGTGCTGCTATAAATAAATAAGTACACAAACACACATATAAATAACCTACTGATTTTACAGAGAAGTAAGCTGAGGTCCAAGGAAGTGAATTGACTTGCCCAAAGTAAGTCTAGCGAATGGCAGACAGCAAAACAGGGACCAGAACTGAGGGCTCCTGACTCTCCATCCAGGGCTTTCCCACTATACCACACTGCTTGCTATAACTCAGGAGGAGAATCAGTGTGTGATCTAGTGTTGATCAGAGGCTTATGGGGATTTAGAACTGGAAGGGAGCTTAGGAATAATTTACTCCATGATTCTTTTTATACATAAACTCATTGTATCCATTGTCATTTGCTCATGTCTAAATATTAACTGAATTTTTAAAAAGATCTCTTTCCATAAAATAATCATCTTTGATTAAAGAACAGAATAGAGAAGCTATAGTTCAGAAGAAAGTTTCTCAAAGAAAGTTTTGAATAAAGAGTAAAGAGGATTATAATAGAAACAGAATTGCAAGCACACTTTTAAGCACAGTGTTTTTCTGGCAAATGCTATGATTAACATATAAGCCGGACATTATGTATAATTTGTGCATTTATGACCGAATGTGCAATTCATATGCTAATGCCTGTTAATTGTATATTACCTAGGATGGTTAATGAACATTACATATAGTTTAATGTGTGTAGTTATCACAATTAAATAAGATTATATTCTTACTATGCAGATTTAGCCCTTATCGTGCACTGTCCTAGCTATAGGAAGTGGGTTCTTATTATAACAAGATTTTTGTAAATTAGAGCAGAAGGAAAGAAAGGGAAGACGTGTGAGAAACAGCCAAATTCCCTGGAAGCCTTGAGGGAAAAAATAGAAGTCAATAAAACAGAGAAAGACTCACTAAGTAAATGTCAAATCCATGAACCATACAAAGGAAGAGATTTCATTTTGTCATTTGCTGGTGTGGGTTTTGGATGGGGATGTTTGTTGCTCTCCACATCTATTCAAAGCCTCAAACACACAGACTGTAACAGGATCCTTTCTTCTGGGCTGATGAAAAACCCGAGAGTAGCTGCATCATTTCCTACTGGCTTGACACCACATGACTGGAAACATCCCTGCTTGTGCCGAATCAGAATGGAGATGACTCCGATTTGCTTATCACTGGGACCTGCAAACTTTTGCCTCTGCATTTTCCTTTCTCTCTCTGCTGGATCTGAGAGAGAAAGGAGGAAGAGAAAAAGAAGGAAGAGAAAGTAGAAGAGAAGAATCTCAGATTGTTTAGTGCTTAAATGGACATTTAAGGTTTCAGTCCTAGGGGAGGGAGACAAGATCTGGGAAATGGGGTGAGTTCTGCATATCCTAGAACCCATTCCATCTTAATTTTCTAAGTCCCACTGTTTTGGCCCTTTTCATGAGATTTATTAAATTAAATTGCATTAAAAAATTAATCATACATGTTCCCTGTTCTCTGAGAAATAAATGTTTCTCAGGTTAGATGTGTATACCTCTTGGGGAAAGTGGAAGAATTCTAAAAAGGTGTGAAAACTGAGGATACCGAGTTATTGGGTGATTGTAATGTTGAAGTCTTGGCTGTATTAATGTGGAAGATTTAAAATTCATTCATTCACTCAACAAGCATTTATGAAATGTCAACTGAATGCAAAGCATCTTGTTCAATGGTGGTGGAGAGTCAAAGTTTAGATAACATATAGCCCCTGATTACTACGAGATTATAGTCTAATAGGGGCTAGGACATCAACCCAGATAACAGTGTGTTATGACAAAATGCATTAAAGAGGTATGAATAAAATATTATCAGAAGGACAGAGAGGAAAAAGGAGGATCAGAAAAGAAGTAGTGGGTAGCAGTTACTGTGAATAACCCCATTTTACTCTTCATTTGAGGAAGAACTTCTAAACAATCCCAGCTTGTTCCAAAGTGAAGTGGGCAGATGACCTCTTCATTCAAGACTTCAGGTAAAGGTTGGATGACCATTTGTCAGATCGGTTGGTAGAGGGAATTCCTGCTCAGGTGCCAACTGATTTTTTTAATAGCATTTTTTTCCAATTACATGTCAAGACAATTTTTAGCATTCATTTTTACAAGATTTTGCATTCCAAATTTTTCTCCCTCCCTTCCTTCCCTCCCCACTTCCTAAAATGGAAGGCAGCTTGATACAGTTTATACATGTGCTATCATGTAAAACACATTTCAGTGTTAGTCATAGCTGTCAAAGAAGAAACAGATCAAAAGCAATAAAAAAGGAATAAAATAAATTAGGCTTCGATCTGCCTTGAGTCCATCAGTTCTTTATCTGGACATGGATGACATTTTCCTTTATGAGTTCTTTGTACTTGCTGTGGATCATTACATTGCTGAGGAGAGCCAAGTCATTCACAGTTGATCATGACACAATGTTGCTGGTACCATGTACAATATTTTCCTGGTTCTGCTCATTTCACTTTGCAAGTTTTTCTGAAATCTGTCTGTTCATTGTTTCTTATTGCCCAATAGTATTTTATTTCATTTATACGACTTGTGTAGCCATTCCACAATTGGTGGGCACCCCCTCAGTTTCTAATATTTTGCCACTATAAAAGGGCTGCTATTACCATTTTTTGCATATGTAGGTCCCTTTCCCTTTTGTATGATCTCTTTGGGATATAGACCTGGTAGCAGTATTGCTGGTTCACAGGGTATGCACAGCTTAATTTACCTTTGGGCATAGTTCCAAATTGTTCTCTAGAATGGCTGGATCAGTTCACAACTCCACTGACAGTGTATTAATGTCCCAATTTTCTGGCATCCTTTCCAACATTTGTCATTTTCCCTTTTTGTCCTACTAGTCAATTTGATGTGTGAGGTGATTCTTCAGATTTGTTTTAATTTGCATTTCTTTGATCAAAAGTAATTTAGAGCAACTCTTTATATGCCTATAGATAGCTTTGATTTTTTTCACCTGAAAGTTGCCTGTTCATATCCTTTGATCATTTATCAATTGGATGATGGCTTGTATTCTTATAAATTTGACTCACTTCTCTAAATGTTTGAGAAATGAGGAGCCAATTGATTTTTGAGACCTTTCTAACTTAGACATTTTGTGATTCCATTTAAGATAGTTTATGATTTGATGAGTCGGCCCCTATTTGGGACCAATCCTTCTCTTCCCCTTGTCTTTTAAAAATTACTGTGTAGTCACATGTACAAAAATATTCACAGCAGCTCTTTTTGTGGAGGCAAAGAACTGGAAATCAAGGGGATTCCCATCAACTGGGAAATGGCTGAACAAATTGTGGCATATGAATGTAATGGAATACTATTGTGCTATAAGAAATGATGAGCAGGAAGACTTCAGAAAAAACATAGAAAGCCTTATATGAACTGATGCTGAGTGAGGCAAGCAGAACCAGAAGAGCATTGTATATAGCTATAACCATATTGTGTGATGACTCACTTTGATAGACTTGGCTCATCTCAGTTATGCAAGGTTCTAAGACAATTCCAAAAGACTCTTGATGGAAAATGCCATCTACATCCAGAGAAAAAATTCAGAGTCTGAATGCAGATCGAAGCCTCCTATTTGCTCTCTTTCTTTGTTTAGTTTCTTATTTCTCATAGTTCATTTCATTGGTCCTGGGTCATCTCCAGTCATCCTGATGAATATATGGTCACTGGATTCACATGGCTGTGGAGGAGAAGTGAGGCTGGTGACCTGCACAGCCCTCCCTCACTCAAAACAAAGATAAGTGCAAGTCATGTTATCATTTCTCTGATGGCATGATCTTCAGAAACAAAGGACAAACACGCACACACACCATTGGTTATGATTTTTCTTTGCAACATGACTAATGTGAAAATATGTTTAATGTGAATGTATATGTCAAATCTAAAATGGATTGCATGGTGTCTTGGAGAAGGGGAAGAGGTTAGGGGAGGGAGGGGGAGAAAATCTGGAACTCAAAAGCTCATGGAACTGAGTGTTGTAAACCAAAAAGTAAATAAATTAATTTTAAAAATAAAACTGAAATTAAAAAAAGAATTACTGTGGTAATTAGGTAAATAAGAAAAGAAGATATCAAAACAAATGCTACTTGGTTCTGGACCTGTAAGATTAACTGTTAATTTTTATATTACTACAAAGCAGTGGGGGATAAAAAGTAAGTATGCATGTGTGCGCATGTGCATGTCACAGGATCATAGGTCTTAAACCTGGAAGGAGCTTGAGCTATGTTGTGATTGGAAGCAAAGGATAGACATAACAGCTGAATTTTTAACATCATGAAATTTAAAATGAATATTGAGTTAGAGGGAAGAAAACTCACCTGAAACTTTTTGTTAGGAAAAAGATGAGACACATGTACACACAGGGAATGACAGCAGAGGAGAGAAAGAGAAGGGAGATTTGGAGGATGTGTGGGAAGGGAAACAAAGAAGGAGAAAGTCCTCAAATATTGCAATGGAAAAGACTTCATTTTTCCAGTAACCTTCTTGCAAAGTATCAACTTGCATCTCTCTCTTGCTGTCTCTTTCTTTCCATTCTTTCTTTACATGCCAGCTCACTAATGTTAGGCTGGACAGGAATACACTTTCTATTTAGAAAGTGAATTCAACTAGATTTGGATAATCTGGACTGGGGCCCATGACTCACTCTTGCTATGATGACACATTCCCTATGCATGTTGCACAATTTTCAGAAACACCAGATTTATTTTTGTCAGGAAATTGAATTCCACATTATCCATCTAGGGCCACACACTGAGACTCAGACCTTTCCTTTTCACTCCTCTCCCCTTGATTCTGAAGGCCCTAGATGAATGAGAATAATATGAATGAAAATTATCATTATTTCAAAGAAGGCAAAAACCTAGCCAAGAATTGCATGATTTCTAACTGAGGGTTATCAGCTTTCTCAGTCAGTATGCCAAAGGGGTAACCTCTACTCCCTGGAGTCCATGAAGGCTGTGGGTTGAGGAGGTGTTGGATTCTTATAGTAAGTATAGTTTGTGGAAGAAACCCTGGACTTGGAGTCAGAGAGCCTGGATTCTGAAATCTTAGTGACTTGGACACATCATTTCCCCACTTTAGGCATCAGTTTCCTCATTTATAAAATGAGATTGAACCAAATCATGTCTAAATTCCCTTTCTGTTCTAAATCCCACGATCTGTTGAACCTTCTTGAGACAAAGAGAAAGAGAGCTACATAGATAGATAGATAGAGAGAGAGAGAGGAGGAGGAGGAGGAGGAGGAAGAAGAAAAGAAGGAGGAGGAGGAGGAGGAGGAGGAGGAGGAGGAGGAGGAGGAGGTGGGGAAGGGAGCAGACAGACAGACACTAGGGATAACTTGGTTGACTAGTGGAGTAGGGAGCTGCCTACAAGGTGTGATTTAAAGAGTCTTTTGAAGCCTCTCTATATTTCCAGATTTCTTAGTCTATTTAGGAAATTTATTAGTCATTGTAAAAGACTCCTAGACAGACTATCAATAATTCACAGTTTAATGAGAATGAATAAGATCACATATATAGAGCTAGGAGGAACCTTAGAGATCTTCCAGTTCGAATCTCATTGTACATCTAGAGAACTCGAGGTTTAGAAAGATGAAAGTACTTGCCCAAACTCACACAACTAAGAGTGCTAGAGGTATGATTTGAATCCAATTCCTGATTTCAAGTCAAATATTCTGTTTACTCTGCCACACTTTCTGTGGTGGGAGCAAGCAGGGACTAGAGAAACAGAAAGGTGAAGAGTCTCTTCCTCAAAGGACACACCTGATGGGACACTCATTGGGACTTTGGGGGTAGTGCTGGGGGCAGCGTGAGGGCGCTGGTTACCTGAGAGAGTGCAAGAAGAGAGCAAAGAAAGGGAAGTAGCTTAATAACTAAGACATGCTTTTACTCCCCCACACCTGGCGAGTAACAGATGCATCAAAAACTAGAAGAGAGCTGTGGTTCTCACATCAATTAAAAAAAAAAAAAGTCAGCCATGCCGTAGATTCTGACTCTTTTCTCAACTAACGTTGCCTGGAAGGTTTTCCACAGTTCCTCTTTGGAAACATATTTGAAAAGCATGGACAAGAGGATTATTTAAAAAATCAATGTGATAGGAAGCCTTGTATGGGAGAAGATATAGTATTGGCCTTGGCATTAATAATAATAGTTATTGTTAAAATGAAAGGCTCAAGGTAACATCATTAACATTCAGCTAAAAATCTCAATGTTTTTAGCCATACATGACACACAAGTCCCCACTCCTTCATTTTCCTCCATTTGGGAAAGGCATTCTTATCTGCTATCTTTGCTTTGTTTCTCAGGAATGATATCCTTGCCTTAGCTACAAAACTGAGTTAATGAAAATGGTTGCACATCACAAATACAGGGATGATGCCTGTGCTCCTGAGGGAACTTGGATCCTCAAGAAAACACCCTTGGGTACTTGTGGGAAGAAAGGGGTCAAGGAACAATGAGAAAGGGAGAGGGGCAAAGCAGTGGTTAGATAAGGGGGGTTATGATGATTAGAGAGGTTTGAGAGACAGTTTCTGGGTAATCCAATCATTTTATTAATAAGGCCAGAAGGTTATTAATAACATGATGGCCATTTGGCTGATTCTCTTAGACTAAAGACCCTTAATGGTTGTAGGGTCAGAGTTTGTATGTCCTGTGAAGAGCAGGTTTTCCTGGGGTATGGCAATAAACTCTAATTAGTTAACACAATAGGAGGTGTGGGCTATATTAAAATGAAAGACTTGGGGTACATGACTTAGGTCACTCAAATCTTGGTCAAGGAAACATCAATTTTCATATCACCTGTCTTGATAATAGGGAGAATCAACCTTTCCCCAGACTGGTCTGAGCAAACACAATAGGCAGGAATATACCCATTAGCCCAAACTTAGAATTTCTTTTACTGTCTGATTAGACTTTGGCCTGGGTAAATCTTTCAGAGAGATTTCCCACATTGGTTGATTTCTGGATGAGGAAGTAGAGAAGGGGAAAAACCTTGAACTTAATGTAATAATTATTAAATATAAGAGGTAAATATTTATTTCTTACAGTGGAAAAGAACTTGGGTTGTTTCCTCTTTGATATCAGAGCAACATTTGTTCATATGTCTTTACTGTACAAAGCAAAATGGGAATCAAGGGATTTAGCAAAGTCAGGTCTAAACGGATCCGTGCATGGAATTTACAAATTCACAGACCTTCTAAGCTAGAAGGGACCCATGACTCAGTTCTTTAGCAAAGCTGGAAAAGATCCTGATAATGGAGTCTTTCTGCTGTCTTAGAACCACCGTGTTGAGCATGGAAAGGGTCATAACACATGATAAAGTGACACAGTGGATAGAGTGCTGGACCTGGAGCCAACAAGAATGAAGTCTAAATATAGTCTCAGATATTTACTAGCTGTGTGACCTTGGGCAAGTCACTTAATCTTTGTCTGACTCTGTTTCTTCATTGTAAAATTAGGATAATAATAGTCCCTACCTCATAGATTGCACTTAGCAATGTATGTGGCACATAGTGGGGGCTTAATAAAGCTTATTCCCCTTCCTTCACCAGGGTATAGATGTTTTTTTTAAACTACAATGATCCTTGAAATAAATAAAAATACAAAATATCCCTCTACACTCCCAATTGCACAGTGATAGTGGCAAAGAAACAGCATCCTTGTTTCTGAAGAATTTGTCCTCGACTTATCTCTTTTCTGTCTCTTGGGGTCATCATTAACTCCCATGGGTTTTATTATTATCTCCATGCAGATGACTGCCAAATCTATATTTCTAGCCTCAATCTCTCCTCTGAGTTTGCTGTCATCGGACATTGGATGGCACAATGGATAGAGTCCTAGACTTGGAGCCGGAAAGATCTGGGTTCAAGTTCTACGTCCAACACTTACAAACTATATGAGCCTGGGCAAGTCATTTAATCTCTCTGGGTCTCAGTTTCTCCATCAGCAAAATGAGGTAACAATTGTATTTAACTCACACAAGGTTGTTGTCAGGACCAAGCAAGGTATTACATGCTAAGTGCTTGTCAGATCTTAAAGTACTGTATACATATTAATTATTATTAGCAGTAGCGTCAATCTAGATGCCCCAGAGACATTTCACACTCCACATATCCAAAACAGTGGCGTTTTTCCAAACGCATTTCTCTTCCAAACTTCCATATTCCTTTTGAAGGCACTACCGTTCTTCCAGTAATCCAGGTACATATCTTTGGTGTCCTCTTGCCTCATGGGTCTACATCTTCCACACTCTTCTCGAAATCATGTCCTTAGGCACAGATCTAACCATGTCATGCCCTCACTCAGTCATCTCTTCTGACTTCCTATTATCTTTAAGACCAAATATCAAATCTTGCATTTGGCTTTTTCAAACCTCACGACTTGCCCCCAACTTTCTAGCCTCATTCTATGTTCCCCCTCCCTGAATTTTGTTGTTTAGTCATTTTTCAGCCTTATCCTAGTCTCCATGACCCTCTCTGGGGGTTTTCTTGGCAAAGATACAGGAGTGGTCTGTACTTTTCTTCTCCAACTCATTTCACAGATGAGCAAACTGAGGCAAACAGGGTTAAGTGACTGCCCAGGGTTACATAGCTAGTAAATGTCTGAGGCTGGATTTGAACTCCACTTTAATACCACCTTCTATATGAAATCTTTTCTGATTCCACAGACAGGTAGTACCCTCTCTATTTCCTTTTAACGTAACCCACTACATTGGACTTAAATTTGCTCTTATTCTCTGTATATTTTTTATGTATTGCTCTCCTCTCTCTGCGCTTTCACTTACTGAATGTAAGCTCCTTGAGAATGGGGATTGTTTCATTCTTTGTATTTGTATATCCAGTGCTTACCAAAGTGCCTGCCAGATAGTAGGCCATTAATAATGCTTGTTCCTTGATGGTACACTGCAAAAAGCACTGAATTTAGAGTCAGAGGATCTGAATTCTAATCCTACCTGTGTCAATTTTTACTTTATATGACATCAGTCAAGTCACTTATAGGGAAGAATAAGTTCATCCCTAAGGTTCCTTAACCTTAAATCTATGTTCCTGTGAACCATTCAATGTATAGAAGATCCAGAGAGAAGGAAATGACTTGCCCACTGTCATGCAGTTAATATATAGTAGAGTCAAGATGAAAAGAATTCATCAAGTTGAAAGTCTAGTATGATTTCAAAATTTATCATGAAACTTCCTAGAGAGAAAAGCATTGGGGAAATTCTAGACATTACAAGAAATCCATTTTGTATTTCCTCGGTGGTTTTCACCACAGGGGCTTCTGCTTTGTGTTACTAATGCTGCTAACCTCTGAAGGCAGTAGACTTTCTTTTCTTTCTTCTCCAGATGAAGAAGAACACCGCTTGCCAAACCCTGTACACCACCCAGTGTATTCTAGGAACTTCTCTGCTATGCTACGGGGCATGAACTGCAGCCACACGAGCCTTTCCCCAAGTGTGAGCAGGAGTGGTGCCCAGACAGCCTGTGCATCAGAAGTCAGGATATGGCACCTTTACTATGAAGGAGTTCTCAGGAACCATTGGAGTCAAGAGACCTATAATTTAAGGGGCTGGACTGGATTATCTTTGAAGTCATTTCCAGTTTTTGGTCTATGATTCTATGCCCTTGGATTCCTGGCTCTACCCCTTGGGAACCATATGACTGTTGGGTAAGTCACTTTGTCTCTGATTCTTGGTTTTCTCATGGAGATGATAATATTAAATTTGTCAATCTCACAATGGTTTTTGTGAGGGAAATTCTTAATAAGCAATAAGGCTACAGATGTGCAAGCCATCATAATTATTAGCAGAGTATAAAGATCTTAGTTCTAGAAGTTCTTTAGAGGTTATCTAGCAAATCATCTAATTTTAGAGATGAGGAAACTATGGTTCATAGAAATGAAATGATTTGCCCAGGGTCATATGTCTGGTAAGCTGCAGAGACAAGACTGGAACTTGGGTCTCGTGAATCTAGCGCCCTTTTTAACTACATCTCAGTGCTTCCCAGCTTATAATAATTACACTTAAATTACTATATATGGGGTTAAAAGTGCAGGGATCCTTTTTAAAAGTAACTCTAGATATTACTTGACTTCTTTTTCCTACCTCTTTCTCTCTCCCTCTCCTTGGTGATCTCTTTATCTCCTTTCTACTTTTTCTGAATTTGACTTAATATCATAACAGTCAACACCTCAGTGAAGCATATGTAGCAAGAGGCCTTTGCCCTGGTCTCTTTTGGTGGGTCCTTTGATAAACTGCATACACAATCAGAAGCTTCTGATTGGTGTCCAAGGGAATCCCTGATTCCTAAGCACAAAGGAGAGATGTGTCAAAGATGATTGGCTACTAGCCAGCAATGGGTCTACTCAAACAGATTTTAAAGGGAGATGCAAAATCTCTTCTTACTTTGTCCTCTGTCATTTGAATGTGTAACTTGCAACAAGGACACCTCCCTCTTAAATTTCTCGAAAGATGGAGAGGTCTTCTCTCTCACCTTCTTTCCTCCCCTTAACCCCAAAAGGAATGGCGGCAACTGGTAAATAGCTGTGAGAGTGTGTGCTTTCTAAGTGAGCCTGAGACAAGTTCTCAAGGCTCTGACTTCCTCTTTTGCTTTATGCTCCTTCTCTTGAGCACAGGTGACTGAACTGGAACCCTCAGTTGACATATCCAATTTTAGCTGTCAGCACATGGACTTGCAATGTCTGAAGTCATTGAGAAGTGCAAATGTTTGGCAGTAGGAAGTACTACCTGTAGTCATTACAATGCTTCCTGTAGGGGAAGATGGTCACCACCACCTTCGAAATGAAATCAAGTTCTACCTTTGCTTGGCATATTCTGTCGATCTTAAGGAAGTTGCTTACATACTACAGAACCAAAGTGAATGTGAAATGGTTTTTCTACTGTCTCATAAAATATTTCACATTCTAATATTTCAAGTATCTATCTCCAAGGAGAGGATAATAGATGACTGTATCCTGTTTTACATCTTTTTTTTCAGTGTGAGTTTACAAATCTTTTGTGTTTTAAGCACTTCTTGTGTGTACTGGAAATAACTAGCTATCCTATCTATTCCTAATGTAATTTGTAAATTATGTACCTATCTAAGAAAAGGTGGTAATAACCCCTTTTGGAGAGGCCTTTGAAATAAACCATACTTAAGCTTGAAGTGATTATTCTCAGGAATCCAGAATGAAGTTGTAAAGAAACAGAGAGTAGGAGAAAAGCTTGATTCCACTATTTGTAGCCAGACGGATTGAGCCAGGTTCCCTGGAGCCTAGATTTGGGGCTGTGTAGTAGAAGGTTGACTCAACCCCCTGGTCCAACAGGTCTTTACAAATAACCTGCCTTTCTAGAGTCCTTTTAGGTTTGCAAAACATAATTACTGTCATTTCCTGGGTCAGCTAGTCAGTATACATTTATCTAGCACCTTCTATGTGCCAGGCTCTTTACCAAGTACTAGAGATACAGAGAGAAGCCAAAGATAGTCCCTGCCTCAAGGAACTTAAAAGTCTAATCTGGAAATGTAGGTTAAGAGAATTTTGCCTACAGTCACAGACAGGAACCTTTAGAGACAGAACTAGAATTCAAGTCTTTGGAGTTCAAATCAAAGGCTTTTCTGACTGTATCAGGCTGCCTTTAAAGCACAAAGCCTCTCCTTCATTATTTTGTAGGGTTTTTTTTTTTGTCCTTCATATTCAAAGAGGACCATGACATCGTAAAAGTATCTTCCATTAGTTAGCCCACTGATTCCACCGTGACCCTAAAACCTTCAGCAAACAAAGTCTCCAGATAAACCCTGAATTAAGGACTAAACATCCTGACCTTAGTGTAAATGAATATTGTCTATACTATTAGGCAGCAAATGTTCATCATCTGAGGGTTTGCCACATGCCCAAGCAACCCTTCTATTTCATAGCTAGAAGCTCTTTCCAGTGTCAACAAAAACAATTGCTTCAGTCCTTTTGCTAAAAATCTCTCCCCAAAAAAGAAAAGGAAAGGAAAAGGAAAGAATTGCTTTTTTTGTTAAAGTAAAGGTTACAACAATATTTTGTTTGAAGTTATATGAGAGCAGCTCGGATATATTTGTTTGGTAACCATTACAGAGCTTGTACATGTGGAAAGTACCCTGGGATGAGTAAGCATTACTCAAAGTGATTCACTTGTCACTACTACTTTGGGACTTTGGTCAATATTGCTTTGGATGCTCTGGCTATTTTTTCCTTCTTGACTTTCAGCATTCTCTACCGGTCCCCTGACTTTTCGGAGGTGCCTGAATTGTGTCATGCTTCTTTGTTCATGGGATCAATTTATTCTCTTCTATTACCCTAGTAGAGTACTCTAGGCTGAGCTTGACTTCCCACCCTGTCTGCTTCTGTGGCATGCAGGACAAGGGAGGTCTGCCGGATAGAAGTGTGTTTGGGATTTAATCCTCAGCTTAGATTCATCATGAGATGATGGAGCTGGAAGGGACATTTAAGACCATCTTCTTTAACTTCCTTATTTAGTAGAGGAAGAAATAGAACCCTCAAGAGGTAAAGTCTTTTGTTTAATCTCAGAAGTGGGGTTAGATCTGACGGCTCATTCCCAAGTCATTGTTTTTTACGTTGTGAAATACTTGCCTGCCACATAACCTTGGATAACATCATACTTTTCCCTCCTTTGGATTTCAATTGCTTTGAGCTGGAAGGACCATTCTGATTTTTCCATTTGCAAAGTGGGGGCAATAATGCCTGGTATTATCTTCCTGGGGAGAGCATAAAGATTCATGAGATCCAATGCTTTGGCTTCCTGTAAAAAAGGTAATTGTAGGTCAATCGTGCATGTTACCTATAATTTTCATACTGAATTACAAGTTGTTCAGGAGTGACTAGTCAGAGTAAAAGTAACTCAGATTTATACAATGCTTTAAGGTTTACAAAGCTTTTTAGAAATCAGAGCTGGAAAGGACCTCAGACATCATCTAGTCCAAGTCTCTCACTTTGTAGATGAAGAAATGTAGCTACTACAGAATTCCAGATATGGAAGGGATCCCAGACATTATCAAGTTCAGCCTGTATCTGAACAGACATCCCTTCAACAATATTCCTGATGAAGAGTCATCCACTTTCTGTATACAATCTTTAGTTATTGGAATTTACAACCTCCAAAGACCGCCTATTTACATTGGCATGGTTTTACTTATTTGGACATTTTTCCCTCACATCAAGATGGAATCTGCTTCTTTACAATTTTTACTTATTTTTCTACATTCTGCCCTCTGGCACCCAGCAGAACAAGGCTAATCTCATTTTTCTTGAGAATCTTTTAAATATTTGTTACCATCTATCATCTCCCTCTCCCACTTCTCCATCCCCTTTCCCTTCCCTCCATTAGGCTAAAAATTCCCATTTCCTTCAAATGATTCTAGTTAGCGGCAGAAGCAGGTCTCCTGGGTCTCAGGGATACTATGAACCACTAATCAATTTAATAAAGTGCCCTGAGTCTTTATTATAAGACCATGTACAAACACACATAATGTCCATGCATAACAAAGATAAAACTACTGACAGCAGAGGTATTGTATGTGTATCTGTATGTGTGCACGTGCACATGTGTGCCTTTACCTCACAACTCTTTTGTGCTAATGAACTGACATGAATGGGCTGACTAAACATATTTATTTTGCTGCCAGTTTATGGATGTTAACAGTTTTAGATCCAGGAAGGTTTTGCCCTAAAATATTAACAGACATTGTAGTAAATAAACTCCTCTCAGTGTTTGTTTTCTAACCCTGGTTCTTGCTTTGGGAACTTGAGCTGATCTTAAAAATCAGAGTCCCCTTCAAATTACCACGGAATCTATTCATTGACCTCTCTTCTGGATAGTCTGTTCCGGAGGCTCACTCTGTTCCTATTATGCATATAATGAAATAGAGTGCGGAGAAGGGAACTTATTGTGCATGATTCTGAAGATCATTATACTTGACTTCTGGAAAAGCAGTCTGTGACAACCAAGAAAAATACAAAGAGAAGGAACCAGATGTCTTCCAGCTCTTTGGCAGTGGTTTACTCGGTTTACTTGGGTAAATTCAGGTGGAAGGATACAGTCCACTCCTGAGGATAAGCCCCTGGGGATCACTTTGGCGGGTTTATATACCCAAATTAAAGTACAGAATCGAGACAATTATACAGATCATTCCAACTGAAAAACAAAATCCACAGGCAAAGTCAGTTGCCTAAATTATTTGGATATTTCATTCAAAAAGTGGTTTTGGAAGGTATACATGTATTGGATAATCACAATAATTATTTGTCTGACTTTGCATGTGCAAAGTGCCTACTATGTATAACTTACTCTTTTAGGACTTAGGGGACAAAAAAAATGGAATAAGACATATTTTCACTGCACTCGAAAAGCTTGCAGATTTAGAAAGGAGAGGGGAGAGGAAAAGCTATCTACACAAATAATATGAGAGGAAATAGCACTAGTTCTGGAGTCAGAAGGACCTGGTGGGTGCCTTTGAGGCTAACTATCTGTGGGGATTTGGTTAAGTAACAACTTCCCATGTCCTCATCTTTCTCAACTGGAAAATAAACGAGGCTGAATCAAATAGCCTCAGAGATTTCTTCCATTGCTAGACCTATGAAGTTTCAAGTTAAAATGTGGTAAGTAAACAGAAGTCTAAATGGAGCACTATGAGAGAATCATGGCAGATGAGATCATTTTCAGCTATGGTGATATGAACAGGTATCATAGGAGAAGCACACATCCTAGTTCAGGCTGATACTTTAATGAAAGGATTTTAACAAGCAGAGATGTGGGGGAAGGCCACTGGGGGATGTAGGGGGATATGCTAGAGCCAACTCAAATAGGCTCTGCTGATTGCTAAATTTTCAGTGTGAATATTTACATTTTGAAAATCTGCAAAGGCTACAAACATGGTTTGATTTATTATTTGGTTGATTATATCTAGACTTGAGAAAGTGATGGTTAAAATGTTAATTATGCAGAATAAAGTTGAACTTATACCAAGTATGCATTCTTCCCTCCCCTGCTATCCCTTGCCCCAAGCTGGTTGTTAAACATTTACCAGCACACCACAACAATGGGCAAAGGCTAAAAGTTACCAGTTCTTTATGTTCCTTTGAATATATACAAGAATATAAAACTGATCTCAGGGCTATGTTAGCTGGTAGTCACTTTGGCAGCTGGGGGGTAGAGTGGGTAAAGCAGGGACCTGGTTAAGAAGATTTCAAATTTCAATCCAACCTCAAACACATCCTAGTTGTGTAACTTTGGGTAAGTCATTTCATCTCCATTTGTCTCATCTATAAAATGGGTATAATACCAACCACCTCCCAGGATTGTTATAAGGATCAAATGAGGTAATAATTGTAAAGCACTTAGCACTGTACTTGGCACATAGTAGATGTTATATAACTATTATTGCACTAGCTATAGTCATTTTAGCAACAGGGCACGTATAATGTGTGACTAATTTTTCTGAAGTCCATTTCAAAGGAAGATCTCCAAAAAAGCTTAAACTTCAGTGATCTTATTTGAACCTAATGACACATTTATTTATTTTTCTTTTAAATAGTATTTTATTTTTCTACTTACATGTAAAGACAATTTTTAACATTCATCTTTTATAAAATTTTGAGTTCCATATTTTCTCTACCCTTTCTTCCCCTCCTTCCCCAAGATAGTAAGCAATTTGTATAGGTTATATATGATATTCATTTAGATAGAGGAAATTTAGTCTGTTAAAATAATTAATTTTGTTAGATATGGGGTTCTTAACATAGAGTCTGCAAATTAGAAAATAAAGTCTTAGGAAGAGAAGAGGAGAAAATAGCAGTAGTGAGTAAGGTAAGTGACTACATTCAAGTGAAAGGACCTGACCACTGGGCAGTGATATTGCAAAAATGGATGTGGCCACATGTCTTAATGGATCAAATCAATTTACAAAGAAAATGATCTCTTTAGTAGCTGTTGAATAGGAGGATTCTAATGGGTTGGATTTTATTTGAGGATCTGCATATTTTTCAGTGATCCCAGGATATCCTTGTCAAAAAAGAAGGGAGGCAGTGAAGTACAGTTAAAAATGTGTGTGTGCATGTGCGTGTGTGTGTATGTGTGTGTACATATGTACATGTGTATGGGCTCCGGAATCAAAGGACCTGAGTTAAAATCCTGTTTCTGACATTAATGCTGTGACTTTGAGCAAATCATTTAACTTCCCTGGACTCAAATTAAAATTAGGGGAATGGATTAGATGATCCTTGACTTCCCGTTTTCAGCTCTAGATTCAGGATCCTTTGACATATATTCTCCTGATAAGGCTTACAAAAGAAATACATTGTGGAGCTGAAGGCTAAGGTTCACATGCTATGTTTTCATTTATTTCTTGTGTGAGTGGGGGCAAGTCACTGAATCTCCCTAGGTCTCAGTTTCCTCCTCTCTAGAATAAAATGGATTAGATGGTCCGAAATAACTTATACCTTTTAATTTCTGATCCTAAGAATTGATGATGTTTGCCCAATATTTAATGGAAATTTCATCATTAGTCTAGCTCTGCCATTTTAAGAACATGTGAAGTGACTTAAATGATGATATTGAAGACTTGTATGACTGAGAAAAGAAGGTAGGCAGGTCACATAGTATGATGTGGATAAGCAGATACTCTGTGTGCTGACTGGTGTCTATAGAATATTAAGCAAACCCTGGGAAGTCCTCCACATCATTAGGATAGTTCCTCTGTGGAGCACTTAAGGAAGGACTTTTACACAAACCACACAAAATGAGAATATATGGAAGAGTTGTGATTTTCATTTGTAGTGAACACAGATTACATATCCTACTATATACTTCAATTAAAATTCCTTCCAAGATCATCTAGCCTATTCCATCCTTGGTTTAGCCAGATTTCATTACCCGGATTGCCCTCATTAGGTTTTTATTAAGAAAGGAATTTACTGGATCCATGTAAGTCTGAAGACATTGGGAAAATAATCTCCTTTCCTCACAGTATACTTCCTCACAGCTCTGATTGTTTTAAATTAAGGAAATGAATTGTCACGAGTAAAATTCAAGAAAGGTTGACTAAGCAAGAATATTTTATTAACAGGGGTGCTACCTGCCAATAGAATGGGTCAATGGATTTGCCTCAGTTAGCTATAGACCTAGAGATGAAGACTTGACTCATTTTTGTAAGGTTAGAACAAAGAACAGAACAGGATAGGTGACATCATGTGTTTGAGGACATGATTGGTTACATAGCTGAGGTACGGGAGACAATATGATTGGTTGTAAGTTGGAAATGTGAGGTTAGCAACAGTCTTCCTCCTATTACTAAGAAAAGTTCAATGTTTGAGACCAGCTGCAAGGTTAAAAGATAATAGGCCAGATTTCATTGGATTTCATTGGATAGCAAATCCCTAAAAGAGAGCTTGTTGCTGTAGAGATACTGGACCAGACTCCCTAGCATTCCCCCATATCTTCCAAGGAATTGCAGAATTCCTTGAGGCCAGAATAGAATAGTTATAAGCAAGAGAACTGCATTCCTAAACTTCACTCATTACAGACCAGCTGAATGTCTGTACTAAGTTCAGAGATTGCCATGATGAGGCAATTACAGGATGAAATCACTTGTCAATATGATCACTAAAAAAAAATGATACATAATCAATTCAGTCTTCTCTCACTTTTCTCCAAGGCTTAGATTTTTAGGCTTTTCATGTGTTTCATGTATTCAGTTTAAGAGATCAGGGAACTGAGTACAGAACCTCCCAATACCTCTGTAGCATTTTTCCTTCCCACTTACTTCCCCAATTCCCATTTACATTTGTGAGCTGGGTATCCAGAAGGAAGCTGATGAATAGTTATGTGCATTCTAAAGGGAGCAGAACCTAAAGGGACTGTGACTTTTGCTAGCGTTGCTTATGAGCCCCCATTAGTGTGCTTCCCATTAGCTATCAAAATTGATTGGAAAAGGGATTTGCTAAGAAAGTATAGCAAAAATAACTAGTATAAAACAATTCCTACCACCTCACCACCTCAACTGGACTGTATTTTCCCTTTGTGCACATAAAATGTACTTAATGAGGATGTACTCAAACTAATGCATAAATATTGTTAGGGACATGTGTAGAGAATACAGGAGGTGAAGAATTTTCTTATGTTTCCTGGCTTCGAAAGTCCTTTTCTCTCTTTGTGAAGTCCTTATGAAAGTTCCTCTAGGTGTAGCTCTTTTTTGGTCTCAGAGACTTAGTGCCAACACAAACTACCACCATTCTTGAATAACTATCTGTTGACCACTGCTCCTGAACCTTATCACCATTGAGACTTTTGATGGAAGTTAGGTTCTTCTAAACTCATATCGCTTATTGTGTGCTTCCCTCTCAGAATACTAATTTAAAATAGATCATGAAAGAATAAACACAAAAGAAATAGAGGCAAAATATGTCTGAGTCACATCTTTTATATGCTTACTTGGTTTTCACTTAATCATTCTTGAGTTATCAGGTCAACCTGCTCTACAGGTTCAAGGGAAATCAATTCCAACTTTTTTCAGATCAGGAGATATCTTAATAATTATCCCTGTTTAAGGGATATCCCTTAAGACATATTATAGAAGTGAAATAAACAAAACTTGGCAATTGAATGGATATGAGAAACGAGGAAAAGGAAAGAGTTAAGGATAGCTCCAAGGATGATGTACCTTTGTCCAGCCAGGGGAGTTCAGTCTATTCCTTGTTTAACTTTTCCTACTAGATTTTGATAATTCTGTACTCTTCAGACTTCTCAGTTCTGAAAAGAACCATAAGATATCATTGCCTTCAGACAGATAAAATAGAACTGATTCCATTTAGCAAGAGTTTCAGTCTATTTTTACTCTTGTCTCAGACTGAATCTTCTCTACTCTGCTAGTGCCTAGGCCAGGCTGAGCTACCTACTAAACGCTCCTGGTTACTCAAGAAACGGAATGCTCCCAGTGATCTGCTTCTATTGCACACAACTACCCATGGTGGGTGAGCAGATGATTGAAATAGCTCTTATTAAGCTCTCTCTTCATGCTCTTATAGCTTTTATTAAGCTCTTACTTCATGCTAAGCATTGGGGATACAAATACAAAAGCAAAGGCAGTCTCTCTGCTGAAGGGGCTTCCATTTTAATAGGGAGACAATACACATGGGGAAGTGATTGCTAAGGAGGGGCACTTTAGTATGAAAAGTTGCTAGAATGATGAGTGGGGATATAAGGGAGTCATAAGGCATATTTCATGCAGGAGCAATATCAGGGTTTGTGATTGTAGATTTAGAGAACAAAGGGGTCGAGGCATGGTGGGTTGGTGAGGTTGCGTTGAAGAGGAGGAAGTTAAATGAAGTATGGTGACTGGTGGTATCCTGAAATAGTGGTTCGGAGAGGCAGAAGAATGGGAAATCAGGCTGGAAGATCTTCTGGTCTTTGATGTAGGCAGCGAGGAGAAGGCAGGAGAACAGAGTGTGAGGTACAGAAAAATTATCTCTGGATTTGGAGTCGGGAAGCCTTGGGTTTGAGTCCCAGCTCTGGCTATCACTTTGGGCTAGTCAGTGATTCTTTCTACTTCCAGTTAATTCATTTGTGAAATAGAAATAATAATTCTTTTAAGGTTGTTAGGAATCATTTTGTAAACCTTCATTTCAATTCCAGAGGCATTTATTAAGCACCTGCTGTGAGCAAGGCACTTTGTTAGGCACTAAAGATACAAAGATAAAACAAAAAGTATCCCTACCCTGACATTCTACTGCTTTAGCATGATACATTCTAACTTAAAGCACTTGAGAGATAAGAGTGAACCGGTAAACATTCTTTCATTCCTGGAAACTATCAGATAAGTATGTCTCACTCACCTACAAATCTTTCAGCCTTTTCAAGTAGCCATGATAATTATAATTAATAACTAATGGCTTCTGCTTTCACATCACAGTGCAAGCCACGTCCTCTACCTCTCTGAAAATGAATCTTCCCTCATATTAAAAAGAGACAATAGATTTAGGGTACAAAATGAGATATATATATATATATATATATATATATATATATATATATATATATATATATATATATATCTGTGAAGGGAATTTGTTTTGATTAACTATTCATATTTGTTACAAGAACTTTTTTTTTTAGTGGGGCAGAGAGTGGAAGAGAGAAAAAATAGATTTCTGTTAATTAAACAAGTATGTCTAAGGGGAATGCTACAGATGTTGGATGTCGCATGTACTTCTAGAGGATGTCACCATGCTATTAATTTTACTTTGTTAAATGAGACCTCAAATAACAAGGGATAATTTTTAAATATTTGTAATACAGACGTAAAATATGCCAATACAACTTTTTTTTAAAAAAATATTTTACATAATGACTGGATTTGACAAGAATATTAATTCTGGTTCAGTAATTCCCACCTTTCTGCTTAGTGAATGAGGCTATGTTTCCTTATCTGCCATCTAGGACCAATATTGATTCATTAGTAGCTCCATGTTTGGCTTCCTTTCAGTAATCTTTTCATTTTCGTAGCCATCATCATTGTGTGTACTTCTGTTTACCTCTCTTTGCATCAGCTCTTGTAAATCTTGAATGAATGAATCATAAGCATTTAAGTGCTTGCTATGTGCCAGTCATTGTGAGAAACAGTAAGTATACAAAATAAGTTAAAATGACATTTTCTTGCCTGAAAGAGCTTGCATTCTGACAAGAGCAGGGAAACATAGAATAGGGATGTGGTACTGGAAAAGTGAGGGCATGATGTTACACATGGTCTAGAAATGGCTTGGTGGTCTGATTCCAAGTAAGAAACAGTAAGTTTCCTTGTTGGCATCCTAAGTTCCAGAGACAGGGTCCAAGCTGTCATGGGCAAAGAAAGCTAGAGGGCAGGTAGAAAGGCTTGATTTACTGCACAATAATATTCCACTAGAGTCAGATGCCACAATTTGTTTAACTATTGACTCATCGGCAGGCATCCATTCGGTTTCTAGTTGTTTGCTACCAAAATAAGTACTGGTATAAATATTCTGGTACGTAATGGGCCTATCACTGTCTTTGACTTTCTTGCAGGGTGGGTGGATGGGTTAGATATTCAGCAGTGAGATTGCTGGATTAGAAGGTATGAGCTATTTATTCTCCTTTCTCAGCCAAAGTCATTTAACTCCATAGTACGTCAACTTGAAATTTGGTACCAAAATAGAGAGAAGTTAATTTCCATATCCTGTAATCTCAGAAACTCTGGAAAAGAAATAAGCCCCACTACAAACCTATGACTAAGATGTTTTATATCAAACTCTCAGCCACAGTCTATATATTTTTAAAAAAATTTCCACTTTCCCAGTGTTCTTTTCCATCCTATTAATTGAATACACACAAATATGTGGATGTAAATGTATTCTTATCTCCCTAGTTAGATTGTAAAGTCCATAAAGGTTGGGAGGGGCTGTGGCTTACAATTCTTATTCCATGGCTAGCACTGTTCAGCCCAATTAGTGAGGTGTTTAATAAGTTGTTGAATGAATGAATATCTGAGTATAGGGTTGTTTTGCCCCCAGATAATAAGCTTGCCTTTAACAATGTTTAATCATATTAATTCATTATTTCTTGACTACTAGCAAATAAAGCAAGACTCTTTGGCACATTTTTCTATCCCTCCCAGCTAATTGCAACACCTCTTGGTTTGGTTTCTGCATTTTGAAAGGAACCATTTTCACTGTGACAGAAAGTCTTTAATAAAAATGACTTGAGAAATGGACTTTCAAGGACAGAAAGTTTTTCCTTTTCTCAAGAAGATAAGCTCACCCAGATGTTGACCTAGAATGATCCAGGAGGAATCACTCCAGGCTGATAGATCCTGAAATGTGTTCTACTGCCTTCCTCTCATTAGAACGATGGGAAATTATGGGGACAGAATGTTGCATATATTTGTCAGACACAGTCATTATCTCTTCAGTCAAAAATGCATTTAAGATATTTTCAGGGTGTCTGTCTAGGGCTTCAGAGAAATAAATCTGTGAACAAGGAAACAAAATTAATAGACATCTGGATGTTCAGTCTTGTTGTATTTTTAACCTCCTATGTACTGCAGATTTGCATAGTCACTGGCAAATGGGGAAGAAGGTAAGGAACTTTTGCAGGGAGTGATGGTGCTTAGTATCTCTCTGTAAATTCTATCTTGGCTAGAATAGAGAATGTTGTTGTGACTTAGGTTTAGGTGGAAAAATTGAGTTTTATAGTAAGTATATGTTTCTTCTCCCCCACAAAAGAACTGTGATGCATGAATCTACCTACAAAAGAATGATGCTAAAGATAAAAAAAAAAAACAAAAAACCAAAACCCTAAATTCTCAGAGCTATAATTAGAGCAGGGCAACTGGGGTTTTGTCTCTGGGTGATAAAATTTAAAATGAGATGACAGCATTTGTACTTATTCCCTAGGGAGAAAAATTGAGTTTATCACTGAGCTTATGCAAATAATTAGTTAAAATAAGAATCCACCATATGGTGTGCTTTCTCCTCTTGGCAATTCTATCTCAGGGGAATTCTTCCTGTCTGTAGCCTTCCCCTGTTCTCTTCCTCAGTTAAAGCCTCCTCAGATTCTATCATTTAGTGTCCAAATTATATATGTATATATATTTATATATATACATACACATATATAGTATGTATGTATATATACATATATATACTCACATAGTTTCTATATACCCTAAATAATCCCTATCAATAAAATTCAACTCAATTCAACAAACACTAATGACCATGAGATGATAGGATTTTGGAATTTAGGGAGTAACTCAGAGATCAGCCAATCTCAGCATCATAGTATATATTCAGAGTTCCAACGGATACTAGATATCATGAAATCCAAGCTCTGCATTTTTATAGATGCAGAAACTGAGGCCTTAAAGAGATTGACTTTTCTAGGGCCACACAGGTAGTAATTATCTCTGACAGGACTTGAATCCTTCTTGACACTTAGTGCAATGCCCTATCTGATTCTCAGTATTCAGATATTCAACAATATCTGTCCTCGGTACTGGAGATAAAAGGAGAAACATGGGACATTTCTGTTCTCTAAGGAGTTTCCAGTCTAAGTACACAAAAAAGCATGATATAAGATGGAATATGATGAAAGCAAACAAAGGAGATCCAAAATTCTCTTGAGAATCTTGAGAGTAAAACTAGGGGATCAGATGCCACCAGAGAAGGTGATGCTTGAGTAGGATTGAGAAGGAAGTGAAGTTCTGAATGTCTGAGGGAGGTTTTGAACTCAAGCCCTTTGAATCCAAAATTGGTGCCCTTTCCACTATACCATGTGGGTGGGGTGATGAGCAGGGAAAGACCAGGGGTTCATCTCAAATCCCAGAGAAAGAAAAATACCTTTTCCTATTTTAAAGAATAGTTGCTTCTAAATATGTGCTAAACTCAGATTTTTTTCCTTATCTTTTTGAAGGAGAATAAGTGCTGTCCATGGGGCAAAGTTTTAGTACCCCCCACTCTACCAAGGGAAAATGAAAATGCTGGGCACAAGGTAGATATCCAATAATTTTTTTCTCAATGAAAGAGACTGCCCCCAAGAGACTGAGGTAGCAAAGGAAGGGTATCTGAGGGGCTGGGGTGGGAGGAATGTAGAAATGAAGGTTGAAGTTGGTAGGGAATGGTAATGCTCCAAGTGCAGACCTGGTGACTGCAGCCAGACTCTGTTTATTTTTGTAATAAACACATGCAAATCCAGGGATGCTTGAGTTCAGAAAAGGCAACTGGAAATAATTAACAAGAAATGCAATTGGTGTATCCTACTCCTCCTGCCTTGCTTCACCCCTTGGCCCCCACCCCCAGTCCCATCCCCATCCCCATCCCCCACTCCCATCCTCAAAGACTATGAAATTCTGAAGACTTTGTGGCTCTTTAGTTCCTCATTTAGCTGAAAAAAAAAATGGCATAATAGAGAACACCATCTTATGTCCAACCTCAAGGGAAAGACAGAAAAGAGAAGAAGTTCACATTCCAGTAGCAGGAGCAAATGAAAAGTACACAGGGCACTCTCACTGAAAACCACTATAATGGTTCCAGGTCTGTAATCATGTGTAAATATCCTCAGTCACATATGGCAGTAATGACTTAGCCAGCCACACAGCTACCCAACTAGATTACTATTAAACCACACACACATACACACACACACACACACACACACACACACACATACAATCACCCCATTCCCTGAAATAACATCAAGAATGCAGCTACAACCCACAAAAGACAGAAAGACCAGAGTGAATGAGGGAATTCCCCCTGCTCTGCTTGTGTCCTACGATCCACAAAGGAATTATTAGAGTTCCTTCTCTCCTCTTCTGGGCAGATAGAGTCAGGGAAATTAACATCCCAGTGTAAAACCATTTTCCCCCTGAGGCACAGTTCTGATGATGTTACACTCCCATTTGGAAAAAATAGGGTCTCCCTATTGCCTACAATCTCTATATCCCAGTATTCAAAGCTCCCCACAATTGGGCACCAACTTACTCATCTAGGTTTATATCATGTTACTTCCCTTTTATATATGTTGTGTTTCAGTCAAACTAGACCATTAGCTGCTTCCCGGCATTGTCCTTCCTGTTTTACCTCTATGTAGTCACAAAGACCAGTCTTTATGCCTGGAGTTCCCTTCTTCCACATCTTTGACTGTTGAAAAGTTTTCTAGGATTCTAAGCCTTTCCTGAGAGTTAAGTAGAAAGTCAATTCTCTTTCCTCTAATTCCTGTATTTCTTAATGTAGTGGTTCCCAACCTTTTTGAGGACTCTTTTTGAAAGACTAAAAATTTCATGGACAATCTAAGAAAGTAGCTGTCCCATTAATATCCCTTGAATTTGAATATACTTAAGGACCCAAAGCAGCTATGAACTCAATATACTTTCATTTGAGTTCTTATTTTTTTAGTGACAATAGCACCTCTATACTTAAAAAATAATGCATATATGTGAAAAATATTTATTTAGTCTAAAGAAGATACTACAACCACTGAATCTCAGAATTATAAGGGGCATCAGAAGTCATCTAGTCCAAAAGCCCTTACTTATTTGTAATACAGCTTTTTAATGAGATAGACTACTTACACTCATTTCCTATACTCACACATATAGGTCTATAGGTCACAGGTTGAGAACCAGTGTTTATTGTTCACTTATTTCTTTCTTAGCACTCACTGTCAGGTATTGTCAACTTTGTGCTGACTTGTGATTTGACCTTACCTCCATTTAACTCAACAAAAGTGATGAATTCTTTGGCTATGCCAACCCATGAAACAAAGATCAATACAAAACAGCCCTCAGTCCTATGGACCCTCTACTATTTTTTCAGAGGCTATGGCAGGAGTGTCAAAAACAAGGGAATAGAATGCTAAGAATAACACATTTTAAACTTGAAGTTAGCTCTTGGTCCTCTAAATGTGAGATCATTGTCCAATGAGCAATGAGTGGAATAACACAGGAGGAAATGAATCATATTAATATTGACATTCTAACCATAAATGAAACCAGAAGAAAGGGGGAAGTTGCTGCTAAATAGAAGCGTGGCTTGTTGGTTGTCCTTGGAGAGGCAAATAAAGGAGCTGTTAGAGCTTGTTTTGTTGCCCCCTAAAAACATCAGTTCACAGGACAACTGATCCACTTGCATTGTAGGGTTTGTGATAAGTATTTGCAAAGAGATCCCTATGAGGTTACTTGCAGCTTTTACACAAACATCTCTTGCAGATGGGGAATATTTTTATGAGAACTGAGAATATTCCACACAGACCACTAAGATATCCTCAGTAAGAGTATTCATAGATGTCTTTGTAAACAATGTACCTATAAACGTAAATAAAAACTATATCGTTACCATTACACAATTGACTGAAAGACATAAAACTATAAGATCTCTCTTATTGATTATTGTATATTAATTGTTGATATGTTTTTATCAGTTTATTCAGAACAAAATACTGTCTTCAAAGTTTTCTCTTAGGCAAATATTTTCCACAAAAATAAAAATTATTTAAGATCTATCAGAAGGTATAATAATAGAGATAATTGACCATTTCCATCAGGCAAGTTATAAAACATGGAGATTCGTGCTTCACAAAGGTGTTTGCTACTCTTATGGAGCTGATCTAGTGCAGAGATAGTCTGTAAAAATGATGAGGTCTTGTGTGTGGATGATATTGTGTTGGCTCCATCAAGCCTCAGAACACTGCAGAACCTTATGGAAGACTTGTAACTACTCGAAAGAATTAGTCTAATAATTCACAATATATTTTCACAATATATTCACAATTATTCTTTTGTCGAAATTAGGATGTGCAGCTAGATGTATCTTGTTCACATCTGGGATAGACACAGAAAATGGATAACAAGCTAGGTGCTGAATTAGACAAGAGGAAGTGTGTAGACTAACGTGCTTTGAGAAATTGGAAAGATCCTTTCATAATCTCAAACTTCTTTTAGAAACCTCTGTCGTATTTTTAACCCCAATCTTCTACTTCTGTTCTATGGTTGCATGTTATAACAGCCTCCGAAGAGTAGCACTCAAAAAAACAATGAAGAGGTGCCTGGTGGGTTTGAGCTGGCTGAAATGCTTAACAAATAATGAACCACATAGAAAGAAGTGAAATAAAAGCTGTCATCAATGAAACATATGATCAGAAAAGTAGATGACATGGTCATGTGGCAAATGTGAAAGGTAAAAAGTCTATGTGTTCTACCAGTATCCTTGCTGTATCTAGAGAAATTTACCAAGGCCCTCAGCACTCGGGACCTTCAGTGACAAACTTAGGGAAGGACATGTACAAAAGTTGCATGGGATGGACAGACATAGATGGCTTGCAAGTTGCATCTCTGGAGGTAACACATGTTGATGAGATCCATTGAAGATTTGAGTATTTACAAAGTACTGTTCTAGGTATAAAGGGCATATATTACAGTACTCCAAATGATAAGTGATTTAAATGATGTGATATTCCTTCTATTGATACAAATTGCCATCTATCAATATCTGTCCAAAAATACCCATGAATCTATTGTAGGAGGCCTGCACAGAGTGCTAGGATCCTTCATTATGTTCCTTTGCCATTGTTTGATGAGAATGAAGCATGCGAGCTATTCCTTGTTATCACTTAATCTTGACAGGTGATTGGCCCATTTTCCCCCTAGTCATATGTTTCCTTTACTACTGTTTAATTCTTCTTTTGTAATGTGTTGCTGCTTCTTATCCAAACTATGGGTGTTCTCATTGCCTATTGGTTGATATAAAGACACAATCCCCCACCCCACCCCCACCCTCTATCCCCACAAGAGGCTTACGTTCTACTGGAGGGAGGGGAATACCATATGTATAAAAGTAGTAAATAAGAAAAAAGAGAGTTCTAAAAACTAGTAGAATCAGGAAAGATTTTGGGTGGCTAATGGCATCTCAGCTGAGAATTATGAATTTAGGGTGACAAGAGAGGGGCATTCAGGTAGAGGGGGTAGACTGGGCAGAGGCATAAAAGTGGGAGATGATGTGTTGAGATTGGATTCAAATGATATATCTGAGTTAAACCATATGCCTGTCTTGCATTATGCTTCATAGTAGGAAGGAAAAAAAAGCCTCTTCTATGTCCTGGGATAAGCTATAGGTCACAATTTGTCCTAATTAGATGAGAGGCTTTTGGAAATGAGAGAACTGCTTTGTGTCTCTGCTTCTTCCTTGAGAGCCTTGAACACATAAGGGACTCAACAAATATTATTAGTAAGAATGCTAGCTTTGAAGTCAAGAGTTTTAATATCAAGTGCTCCAGGTTTTGCTAGCTGTGTGACCAAAGACAAGCCAGCAAACATTTTATGTTTTCAGTTTCTTCATCTGGAAAATGGGAGAATAGTAATTGTATTGCTACAACTTATGCCACAATCACAGAGCTGTTTTGAGGAAAGTGTCATGTACATCTTATGGAACTATAGAAATGATGATGATGATTGATGATGTTTATGCTGATGACAACTCTCATTTTATATTTCATGAAGTTCATGAAGAAAGAGTTTTAGGAAAAATACTTTTTTCTTTTACTATGTTTTTTATGTTTAGTGGTCAGATGGCTATTTCTCAAGTGGGAAAAAATGATGCTTTTTATAGTTGAATAAAAGTTAGTAGGATATAAACTCATTTTCTGTAGCCTCACTGAAAACATCTCTGGGACAAAAGACAAGATCATGACTTTGTTTTCTTCCTCTAGGTCTCTATGTTTTGAGAGTCTTTTATTCTGTATAATTTGGAGTGTGTACATATTCATTATGATGACATTCATTTTAAAACGTTGCTCTTAAATTTTTATAGGTCAATATTATGTCTGGGTAATTGTGGATCACACTTTTGTCTAGAATACTGTTTCCATTTCTGGTCCTGTTTATTTGTTGAATCTTCCTAGATTTCTGGGGATTTGTATTTGTATTTTGGGGATGTAAAACCTTAGCTTAGGCAGGATAGCAAGCTTCTGGTATATAATTCTGGACATTTGACCATATATTCTTAAGTAGGTGCTACATTTTTGCAGCATATTGCCAGTTAGTCAATACACATTTATTAACCCCCTACTATGTGCCAAGTATTGGTAAGCAAAAGAATAGGAAGAAAGGCAAAAGACAGTCCCTATCTTTAAGGAGCTCCTAGTCTGTAATATGTTGCATCGTTTCTGGTGTTTCCTTACAAAATCTTCATTGATCTACCTCTAGGATGTGACCTCTAATGTCAATGACATCATTATTATAAAACTCTCTGCCTCTGGAAACAAATTCAGAAGATACTGCCCTTTGTTTGATGCTTATCCACATATACTTGGTTTAATTTATTTAAATGTTGCCCATCGAGGATCTTTGGGTTCCTTTCTTAGAGGTTAGTCATTTTCTAGGCGCTGTTCAGAGGTAAACCAATATGGGTGACATTTGATAAGTATTATTATTGATATCCATCTTCTCTTTTTTTCAATCTACTTCAGACAAAAAGATTTCTGTGACAAGTCATTTTCCTATTATTCTTTTTTATAATTAATTTTCTAGGGATTATTAAAAGGGGGACAAAATAACTACTTTTAAACTTAAATGAAGAAGGCACACCAGCTCATCATCAGCAGGGTAACTGAAAGCTTCTTGAGAATAGCTACAGTGGCAGAAAGAATGATGTCATAAGCACTTCATCTTGTTGCCACATGATTTCTGTTTTTTCTAAGTACTAAATTTCTATGTTTTAAAAGTCTTTATACCAGGTAGCTATTATTGTGCTAAGTATTTTTTTGAGAGCCTCCAATAGTCTTAGCACTATTTTTGGTGCAATATATTTGGTACTGAGAGTATGAAAGAAATATGTATGGACATGGTATTTGTCCTAGCACAGTAACCAAACATAATTAGGAATACGGATTGGACCTGTGATTTAGTTGGCATAGGGAGGAAACTCCCTGCCAAAAATGTAGATCATCATTTTCTGTTCAATTTACAGTTTTAGAGAGGTGCCTAATGCACTCAGAGGTAACTTGTCTGGGGTCACACAGGAAGCATGTGTCAAGCAAGACTTGAACCTAGGGTTTTTGGCTTTGGGGGTGACTCTCTATCTATGACATTCAACACAGAATTGACAATATTTGTTGAAGATGGTTAATGTTGATGATTACAGTGTCATCAGGGAGATTAAATATACAGGAAATAAGGAAAAGACATTATATAAAAAAGTACTAACCTATACACTAATATTCATTAGAGAATAAGAGATATGTATCTATCCATCCATATATGAATAATATACCTCTCTTTGGATAGTGGCAAGTTGGTTGTCATTTATTCTCCATGTACATATTCAATTCAATTCAGCAAACATTTATTAAAAGACTTCTTTCTGCCAGACCCTATACCATGCAGTGAAGGATGGGAGATGGGCTATAAAGAAAAAAAAACAGTTTCTTCTCTCAAGAAGTTTACATACTGGTGGGGGTGGGGTTTGGAACACACCATTTATATAGACAAGTGGAATGAATAAACAAATCAATCGATCCAATTTGGTCAGCACTAGCTCAGGATTATCAGCAAAAACTTGTTGTAGGAGGCAGCACTTGACCTGAGTCTTAAAAGAGCCAGGAAATCGGTGAGGTGGATGTGGGGAAGGAGAACTGGGTATGACCTGTGTAATGTGATGCACGTTGGGATGTTATACATGGAAATGACAAGTAGGCTGGTCTAGGTGGAATACTGAATGTAAGAGGGGGGTATTATATCTCATCAGAGGTAATAGAGTATCTAAATAGAGGCAGTCAGGTGGTGCAATATATAGAGCACTGGATATGGAGATAGGAAGAGCTGAATTTGAATTCAGTCTTAGACACTTACTTGCTTTGTGACCTGGGCAAGCCATTTAATTTCCCTGGGCTTTGGTTTTCTCATCTGTAAAATGGAGTTGCATGATCCAGCCTCTGAGGTCCCTTCAATCCTCTTACTCAATTTCAGTAAGACAATGGGAAGGGGAGCTAGATTACAAGAAGTTGAGGACTGAGAGCATGGTAATGAAGTAGAGTCAGTAGGGTAAATGATTTTTCCTAGAAGAAAAAAGAAAAGAAGATTAGTTTAAAGGGGAAACAAAATCTGGGGACAAATAATTTTATCGACCTGAGGAGAGATAAAATAATTTTATCTCTCCTGATACAGACAATCATCACAGGGGGCTTCTTGAATTCAATTCTTCCCTCAAAATGGGAGCAGTTGAAAACCTTGAGGGCAATTTTTCTGTGGCTAAGTTGTGCAACATTGTACAGAGGATTTGGGAAGAAACAAGGTAAAGGACAACAAATTGGAACCTGGTAATACTATAAAAGTTAAAAAGATCCTGGTCCAGTGTGCTGAAGGCAATGGGCACATGCCCAATGTGGTATGACTCTGTTTGGGAATCTCCATTGAAGTGTTGCCAGAGCCTTCTACTCAATAAACTCCAATGGCTCCCTATTGCCTCTGGGATCAAATCCAAACTCTTCTGGTTAGCTTTTAAAGCCCTTTAACAATCAGGTGCCAATCCATTTTTCCATCTTCATTATATATTACTCCTCTTTCTACCTTCTATGATCTACTCAAAGTGATCTTCTCTTTTTTCCTCTCATACACATTCCATCTCCCATCTCTATGCCTTTGACATAGCTCTTTCCCATATCTGGAATTAATTTCCTCATCCCCTCTGCCCCATGTTTTCCTTCTAGATGCAACTTAAGTATTGTCTTCACCGTGAAGCTCTTTCTGATCTCTCCAACTACTAGTGCCCTCCCTTCCAAACTATCTTGTATTAATTCTCTGTATGCTTATATATGTACTTGCTGTCTTCCCTGTCACTCATACCACATCTTTGAGAGTGGACCTTGTTTCATTCTCTGTATTGGTATCCCCCAGCATATAGTAGGTTATCAACAATTGTGTGTTCCTTGGTTTAGTGATTAAACTTGAGCACCTATCATCTGGCCAACTGGCCTGAATCTCTTACTTTAAAACCAGAATTCTTTCGACTTCCTGATGCTACCTCAGAGGATCCGAGCTTGAACTCCATCACAGATCCAATGACTATTGCCCTGTCTTTGACCTGGGTTGTGCCAATAAGTCTTACTGTCTGCTTCCTCAAAATGAACTTTTTTGGTGGGGTCTGTTTTCTGTCCTTGTAAAGACCAATTTCATTAAGTGGTACAATTGACAGAGTGCTGGTCCTGGAGTCAGGAATACTTGAGTTCAGAATGGGCCTCAAACACTTACTGGCTGTATAACCCTGGGCAAGTCACTTAACCCTGTTTGCCTCAGTTTCCTTGTCTATGAAATGAGGAGAGGGAAACGGCAAATCATTCCATTATCTTTGCCAAGAAAACCCCAAATGGGGTCATGAAGAGTCGGACATGACTGAAAGAACTGAACAACAGTAATAATTTTTCCAGTTCTTTCTATTAAAATTTTGGAAAGAGTAGGGTCACAGATCCTGCACCTTAATGGCCATATAAGGCAACCCCATCTTTTGACTGATGAGGATACTGAAGCCCAGGGAGATGGATTCACTTGAGTAGGGTCAGACAGCATGTAGGTATCAGAGGCAGGGTTGGAACCCTTTGACCCCAGAGCAAATGCCCTTTCTACTGAGCCTTTAGATCTAGAAGGCATGGGTTCCCATCTTAAATCTTCTGCCCTCTCCCTATATGATCATGGACAGCTTGTTTCTCCTTTCTGTCCCTGTTTCCTCATCTGTATAGTTCAGGAGCTGATCTCAAAAGTCCCTGATAATTACATTGTCTGACCAGTCTACTCAATGCAGCATGTCTATGCTTTGTCTGATCTCCAAGGCCAGCTTCCCCCTGTAGCCGACCTCTCTCTGGAAAAAGCCAGTGCCCTGCCGAAAGGCGGGGACGGACTTTGCTAGTGAAGGGACCATTTGTAAACATAAGCCTGTATCCTGTCATTGTTCTCGGAGCCAGCAATAGCTGCAGTCCAGGCCTGGGACAATGTGTCTGCCCACTGTTTCCAAATTGAGGGGTCAGAGAAAAAAGTCTAGTTGCTCTACCCCACCCATTACACCCATCCATATGGTCATTCCTTCCCACCCTTTTTCCCTATCTATCCTCCAAGAACATGGGACCCCTGAGGTCAGTCAGACACTTGACACGGGGGCTCTGGAGGGCAGTTATGTTGTGTTTTGTACACGTTTCCAGGGAGGGAACTTCTGGTCAGTGCCAGGTATCTGGGGACCTTAACCAGCCAACTTTGTGGAAAGAACCTAATAATTTTCTTCTACAGATACATAGACTGGAAAAGATCTTAGAAGGTCGAAGAACCTTGTTTTACAAGTGAGGAAACCAAGGCCTAAAGAAGTAGAAGTGTTTTGCCCAATATCACATGGCAATGAAACAAGCGTTTATTCAGTGCAAAGGAAATAAAATGATATATATGTCTTGCCATGTATAGTGAGTAGCTAGCAGATCAGTTCACTTGGAGCAGAAAATATGGGAAGAACAATATGAAATAAAAGGAAAAATATGGGGAAGCCAGACTGTGAGGGGCTTTAAATGCCAGGTGTAGCATTTTTGTCTCGAGGTCATCAGGAACCACTAGAGATTATTGGTGTGGCAGGTGTAAGAGATGCTTAGATTTGAGTTTTAGAGGTATCCGTTTGACAGCTGTGTAGAGGATGCCATGGAGACTGGGGAGATTGGAAGCAGGGAAACCCATTAGGAGATTACTACAATAATCCAGGAAAAAGGGAATGAAAGTCCAAACCAGGTAGAGTTCAAGTGAGTGAAGGGAAGTAGATTAATACATAGGATATTGTGGGGGTAGGATTGATGGGACTTTCATGTAATTAGATATGGGCTTGAGGGAGAATTAAGAAGAATCAAAGATAGTTCCAAGGATCAAACTTTGGGTGATTAAACTGTTGGTATAGGCAGAGAAAATATGGAAGTTTGAAAAAGGGATGGATGTTTTGGGAAATGTGATGAGTTCCATTTTGAACAGTTGAGTCTGAGATACCCATAGGACATAACACTTCAGTATGAATGAACTGATCAGAATGCTTGCTTCCGGACAGGAAAGTAATGGAAGTTGGAAACTATAGGAGATGGTGCCTAATCTGAACCTTGAAGAAATGTAATAATTTCTGAAGTGAGAAGGGAGCACATTCCAAGTATAAGGGATGGCTTGTGAAAGAGCATGGGAGAGGGAGATGGAATACTGGGTTTGGGAAACAGCCAGTAGGTCATTCTGGCAAGAATCCTGAGTATATGATAGGGAGAAACCCCCAGGACATACATACTTCAGGTGCTAGTAAAAAAGCCATTTTACTTGATGTTGGGGCAATCAATCCTAGTATTTGCTTATTGGCATATTCCTGGACCATGGTTAATGAGTAAATTGGGTTTGAATTGTGGGAATACCTTGCTAATTCTCAAGGGAGGATGGATTTGGAATTCAGAAAACCTGAGGTCAAATCCAGCCTGTGATTATATGACATGCTAAGGCTGATTCTGGTGTGCTCTGCTATCTTTTATTCTAGGGGTATGTAGTCTGCTCTAAGTACATTAGACATGGACTTTCACCCTACCCCATCTCACAACTGACTAAGCCACTGGGAAGAAAATTGTAAGTGACATTAAAGAACTACTTTTATGAGGTTTCAGGCTACTGTGAGTTGCTTGTTGTGGGATAAATAACACTTTTGATTATCCTTAAATTGTATCGAGTCTTTGGTTAGTATGGCAAACAGAGCAAGCTTACGAGGTGAGGAGTTATTGTGGGAGGGAGAGAGCAATCCTAACTGGCCTCTCAGTTTCTAATCTTTTCCTTTTCATATCTGTCCTTTACTCCAAGCAAAGATCTTTAGAAATGGTAATATCCCATCCTCACCTTTAAAACCATTCACCCCATTCAGCCTTGGATGGACATGTACAAAGAAAGTGTAAAGAAGTGTTTATAATTTCTTGCTCCTTTAAGAGACTGAAGAAATGCTTCCATCAAATGAATAGAATTGTAAGACATCTAATCACTGTATGGTCAAAGGATCAGTAATTTCTGGTTGTCTTCAAAAGCAGGTAAATAAAAAGAAAGTCTATGATAGTTTGATGGCAAGCAACCTTGGCAGTTGAGAAGAGAGCCAGATATGGAGGAAGAACACTGCTTTTGAAAGAGAATTGCTCTTCACCATTTACCCTGGAGTACTTGGGGAGGAAGGCAATAAGGAGGAGATTTCTTTCTGTTTCCTCCACCCTATCAACAACAGTGTCTTGTAGTAAAGCAACTTGTAGAGTGGTAGGCACGCTATGCAAGAGAGAATAGGACCAGAAAGTACAGATTTGGAGTCAGGTCAAGCTTTGAAGGGGAACTAGCCCAGAGTTAATTGCTCACACACCTTTGGCTTCAGCCATATCAACCTGCTTTATATTTATTCTCCATATGCAAGATCTCATATGTGCCTTTGAGCAGACTATATCACCTATTCCTAGCATGCTTTTCCTTCTTAATGTCTTCCTCTTGAGATCCCTAACTTTCTTCAAAACTTAGCTCAGGTGCTACCTCTTTTATGAGGTCTTTCCAGATCACCTCCCTCTTGTTAGTACTCTCTCCAGTTATAATTTGCCTGGAATTTACTTCGTATGAATGTCACATTTACTTATCAACGTGCATGGTGTATGTGCCCAAACATCTCAAGTACCTGCTGCAATTCTCCCAGTACCTGGTATATAGAAAGTACTTACATGATATTGAATTTGATTGAATCAAAAATGTATGTGAAATCCTAGTAAAGCAGTCTGGGACCTGAGTGTCACAGATATCTCTTCCATAAGCGTCTATGACTATGGAATTGTACTTAAGGAAACCAGAATGTTGCATAATCTCAGGGTAGTGAAACTTTGTACACTTTTCACTGCCAAATTCATTTTTCATGTGGACATAGAAGGAGGGGTGGCAAGTCAATGGTTGAAATTCAGGGTCTAGATACTGGGTTTGTAGATTATCTTTTCTATTGTCCCTAACCCACTAATGAGAACAGTAACAACTGCTCACATCCCATGCTGAGTTGTGCTTTCATGGCCATGATCTCAAGAAGAAGTTTGCTATAATAGGAAAAAAAAATCAAGAGTTGATATTAGAGGTCCTGAGTTCAAATCCTGACTCTAATTCTTACTTCCTATGTGATGCTGGACAAGGCATTTCATCTTGGTGGTACTCAACTTCCTCATCAGTAAAATGAAAGGATTAAATGACCTCTGCCCTTCCAGCCCTTATGATCCTCATGACAATCCAGTGAAACAGATTATACAAATATGATCACACTATTGTTTCTGAGTCAAGACTTGAACCCATATCTTTTTTCATTCAGGGAATTTTCCATTTTTATCACACTTTTTCTTCAAACATATAGTCTCTATAAAGAGTAAATGAGAAAAAAATCACATTTCCAAACAGAGGATAGCTCACAACACATGTAGTCTCATTTGGGGGGGGATGATTTTCTAAAATTTTGAGCACGCAGATTTCTCAAAAGCCATCTAGTTCAACCCATTTGCCTTGATTTTCTAGATTAGCAAAGTGAAATCCCGAGTTTAAATAATTTTCCTACAATGATATAGCTATTAAGTACTGAGATTCAAATGAAGGTCCTCTGTCTCCAAATTGAGTAGTCTTCTTCTTCTATAAGATGTAGATACTAGCATGTCTTAAAGCAATTGCTTTGTAGAACCCCTTGCTACTCTGTGATAAATATATACTAGTTCTTTCAATCAAGCAAAAACATTTATTAAATGTTTTCCTCATGCCAAGAACTATGCTAGTGGGCTGGGATATGGAGACAGAAATGAGCCAATTCCTGACTTTCCACAGTTGACATTCTCTCCTTCATCCTTTGCTGATATTGCAGTCCATAGGGTCTTTTTTTTAGACCCATGGACTAACCTTAGACTATGTTGGATTGTGGTCCCCCAAACACATCCCAGGATGTCAGACCAGCAGCAAGGCAGTCCCAGAAATCTGGCAACTGCAGGCAGAAGAAACTCTAACAGTCTGGAGCAGAGTCCCAAATCCTAGAGGGACCTTAGCAAGTGCCAGTCAATCCCACAGAGCTCTTTGAGGACTGAGAATTTGTCTGCAGGGATTGCCAGGGAGAACAGGAATTCCCTACAATTTCCTAGGGTTTCTCCAAACTTCCATGGACCTTTATACTATTCTAGGGTGGATGCCAGCTTCCTGAGTTTGCCTCTCACTCTGCAGAGATCACTCCAGTGATGCCCTGGGCTTTAAAAGGCCACATCAGGTATGCAAGTATAGATTCATAGACTTACATCCTAAAAGGAACCTCAGAGATCAACCACTCTAACCACATTGTTTTTTAATAGGTAAAGAAACTCAGAGATGAGGTCTCTTAGAAAATTTCCTCTACAACAGCAACATGTGGTCAGTAATAGCTGAGTTGGTTCTAGATACTAGATATTTGTCATTGCTGATTCAATCTTTATATAGTGGGGAGGAAAATACTGAACTTATACCTTCAGAAAATACCCCTCCCCCAAATGTTCCTCATTGTCCTTTATTAGTCTCCAAGCCTTTTCTTCTTTTTTCTGCCTCATTTTCTCTTTCTTCCCTTCATCTCTAACTTATTAAGGGCCATTTGTAATAAGGGGATTGGGTAATAGGAGGTCAGTTCATAGATCATTCTAAATATGCCCTGTTTGGCATCAACCCTGTGGGTGTTTGGTGAGTCTGCTTCTAAGGATTAATATTGGAAGAGTCCTGTCCAATTCAAAGCATATGCAAGTATTCTGTCACTGTTTCCTAAGGTTTACTTACGAAATTCCCTTCGTTCCTTACCCCTACCCAAACAAAACTAAACAAAAATAATCAAACAAATAAATCCCTTTAATTGTCTGCTGAGCGGAAGTGAATGTGCAAGAAAATCTCACCTTTTGTAAAGAGGCATTTCCTGGTTCCACCCCTTGCCAGTTACCTGCTAATGCCTTGCCCCTGCGCTCATCTCTTATTTACACTAGGTCTTTTATGTACTCAGTTGTTTGAATGCTGTTTCCCCCATTAGAAAGTGAGGTCCTTGAGGGCAGAGATCAAATTTTGTTTTTCTTTGAGCACCCTATACTTAATACAATGCTTGATGATAAAAAGTGCTTAATAAATGCTTGTTGACTGACTGCAAGCTTAAACATGAAGAGGAAAGAGAACTTCTCAATGAGGAGAAAGATAGAAGCTGCCTTTTCTCACTACCCAGGCTGCCATGTGGCCATGAATACATGGCCACCTCATTTCTTTTGTCTTTATTATGGCTATTCTTTCCAGATCATCAGGTGGATGATGGAACACATCAGCTATAACCTGGTGAGCACTGAAGCCACTTCTGGTGAGCCACCAGAAGTCCAGCAATAGAAGTCCAGAGTAGAGTCTAGTGGCAGGCACAAAATTTTATCCTAACGAAAAGCCAGCCCTGATGCCTGTCATGTTTGACACCTGACCAGCAGTGAATCCTAGCTGAGATACCAGGTCTTACAATCAAAGGGGAAAATCTTTCATATGTTATATCACTTCCAAAAGTGAAATTGGTGAGTGGAATGCTTTGTGACAATCAATTTAAATTTGAACCCATTCTCTTAGGGACCAAGTAGGTGTGTAGAAGAGAGAATGTTTCGAAGGATGTATTTGGTATTTCAGGTCCTGCTATACAGACAGATCTTGATTAGTATGTATAATGAATACCCTGAAGTGATCACATTATTTGACTTTGCATTGCATATTTCCATTGGCTAATGCTAATGACCATATTTTACCTAATTATAACTTGAAATAGTATAGCTAGGTGGTACAGTTGATAAGAGTGTTGGTCCTGGAGTCAGGAAGACCTGATAAATTTGGTTTCAGACCTTTCCTAGCTATGTGATCCTGGTCAAGTCAGTTAACCTCTTTTTGCCTCAGTTTCCTCCTCTAAAAGTGGGAATAATGATAGCACCTACCTCTCAGGGTTTTGGTGGGTATCAAATGAGATAATGTATGTAAAGCTCTTAATCCAATACCTGATACATTGTAATTAATATATAAATATTAGCTTTTCTTATTATTAGTATGAATTCAAATGCATGTGACCACTTCATGTGATTCATTATTTGAACTTAATAAGATCTAGCTGTATCTTCTCAGTATTTATTTCTTTGTAAGAGCTCATTGATGTGACTTGATTAAATGAAACTGGGGAAATAATTGCTAGTTAGATGATGCTAGGGAAATGTTAACTGGCAATAATATTGTGTGTACAATACTGGAGGAGATCATCTCACCCATCAACAAGTTTCTCTACAACTCTGATGGGATTAAGTAACCTTCCTCTAAGAACACAATCTACTAGTCAGAATGTGAGTTAGTAGAGTCCAATGCCTGTAAGTGCTAAATAGGTTTTCATGCTAAGATAAAGCTCACATATACATATGTAGGACCTTCTCTTCTCCTTTTTGGTCACAGAATCTCACAATTGCAAAGGTCCCCAAAGAACATAGTCCAATTTGAACAAGTACCAATTTGTACAAGTCCTTTCTACAGTATAGCTTTTTCTTGAGAAGATGTATTAAGTCGGAATCCATTGCCTTTATGAGGATGTCCATTTGACTTGGGGTGTCTCTAATTGTCTTAAAGATTTTTCCCCAAATCAAGATTAAATCTCCCCCTTCGTAACTTCCATTCATTGTTTCCAATTCTTCGCTATGGAGTCAAGTAGGAAGAGTTTAATCCTTCTTCCATATGATAATCCCTCAAATACATAACAAAGTTATTATTCCCTGCCTTCCCCCTCCAAGTAACTTTTTTCCACCCAGGCTAGTTATCTTTAGGTCGATTAAATGATTCTTGTAAGGCACAGATTCAAAATCCTTCACTATCATGGTTGCCCGCCTTTGGATGTTGTCTTGATAATCAATGCCTTTCTTAAAATATGTTCCTACAACTGAACACAGCACTCCAGATGTAGTTGAAAAAGAGCAAAGTACAGAGGGACTAGCAGGTCCTTAGTCTATACACTCTTTTAAAAGTAAAATCTAAGAATATATTAGAACTCCTCTCTGACTACACATACTTTCTTTGCTTCAACACCCTATTGTCCGACTTCCCTCTCTCTCTATCAGCTTCCTTCTCTTCCCTCTCTACCCTCATCAATCTCCAACATCCTTACCCCAAACTTTAAAAAAGGAACCATTCTTTCCAGCCTCTTGCAAGATGAAATAACACCTCATCCATCCACTCTGTCCTGCTTTGGTATGGTCAAAATTTGGTTACTTAAACCCAACTTGACCACAATAGCAAAGCAAAAATAAGGAGATTTGGTGCTCACTTATTTGAATGCCATTCACATTTCATTAATTTGGAAAATAGCTTATCTCTGAGATCCTCTGAGAGCTCCAAGTCATTCCTAAAAACCTAGTTTCAGTGCAGAGTTTGGGGAGTGAGAGCATAAAAATGCCCCCTGAATATCAAACCAAGGCATAATCCTCTGCAATCCATATATGCTGGGGAATGGATTAAGGGGAGCTACCCCTTTTAGATATGCTTTTTAGTTCAGCTGTGGATTCACCCTTTCTATTCCCTTTATGTGACTTGGATTCCCATTGCTTTGCAGCTCATCTAAACCAACTCTATGCTTCAAACACATGGATACCCTAAACCCTGCCCTACCTTGGGTCACTTGCCAGCCAAAAACCTGAGTTGTTTTGGAGGGGAGAGAGGGAGGGGTCCCTCCTTAGGAGCTGTTTCACTGACAGTGAGGGACTGTTGTCCAGACCCCCTGGGAACAACCCAAATCATCATGGAGATAAAGCGAATAATCCCTTTCCAAAACTGGTTGAAAGCTAGGCATGAAGCCATTTCTATCCCTCTCCTCTTAACTCTGAGGGGCTCAGATGGGCCATTGGTTTCTGTTCATGAGTGTGACAATCAATTTGTTTAGTCAGCACGCCATGATAACACCTGTTGCTTCTCCTCTCCGCCTCCTCTTCCCCTTTTCTCCTTTTTCTTTTTCATTTTATGTTAGTGCCTATTTTGATAGTTCATGGGAATGGACCTAAATGGACAAGGAAGGACAGCAGGCCCTGGGTTATAATACACTCATTTCTGGTTCTTCCTCCATCCTTAGAGTATTCACTACTGTTTGACTGGAATGATCATCCTCTAGGGTGTATCAGTTTGGACAATTTCATACAGTAACATTGAGCCTTTGAGAGCGGCTGATTCTCAGAAAAAGCAACAGGAAGAGGATTAGTTTGGAGAATCAAAAGATCTCTGTTCAAATTCTGACTATGTGACTTTCTATTTAGCTGTGTGAATTTGGCCAAGTCCCCTGATCTCTCTGAGCCTCAGTTTTCCAGTGAGGAAACCATATAATGGGGACAATAATACTTATGTGACCTAGCTCACAGCATGTTTTGAAGATCAAAAGAAGGCAAATATGTAGCTATAAAGTGCTATATAATTGAAAGCTTTAATCAGTAGTAGTAGTAGTAGTAGTAGTAGTAGTAGTAGTAGTAGTAGTAGTAGTAGTCAGAGTATGGAGTGATATTAGGGCAGGTAGGTGGAGCAGTGGATAGAAACAGGAGAACCTGAGTTCAAATACAACCTCAGACACTTAATAGCTGTGTGACCTGGACAAGTCACTTAAAAATCATTTACCTCAGTTTCCTCATCTGTAAAATGAGCTGGACAAGGAAATGGCAAACCACTCTGGGACCTTTGTCAAGAAAACCCTAATGGGGTCGTAGAGATTCTGACATGACTGAACAGCAGCCACAGAGTGATATTATAATTGTGTCTATTCAAAGTGGATCATTTTTATTTTAAAGATATTATCTACGAAAAAGGAAAAAGACAGAGAAATGAGGTCACTTTTAAACCCTTTTCCATTGACACCAATCACCATATTTTACATGATTATAACTTGAAATAGGACAGCTAGGTGATGCAGTGGATAGAGTCCTGGGTTTGGAGTCAGGAAGACCTGAGTTCAAATCTGGCCTTGGATACTCCCTATCTGTGTTACCCTTGGGCCTCTGCATAGCATTCCCTACTCTTACCTGTCTAGTTCAGCTGATTCTAACATATGTGCTTATGCACCCATGAGGGGGATACATCAGCAGAGTTCTGGTAAATATTGGACAACTGATTCTCCAAGGGAAAAAATGTATACTTCAAAAGTTTAAGTTTTAGGATTTATCTGCATTATTAGTATTTTCTCCATCACTTTCTTAAGTCTAGATAAAGAACAGAGTAATTAATGAGGCCCTGATTTATGGCATTGGCTGATTTCTGAGGTACAAATGCTCACACTGAAAATTGAACTATTGGCTTTCCTGGGCTGTTAGGAGTTGGGGCACCCCGAGGCTACATGCCCTAATTACAAAGGAGTTCCTCCATTAGCTATGTATGTGGGAACCTGGGAGGAGAAAGTGTGTAACAGCCTTTTTTCAAACTTTCCTGTTTCTGCTGAGGACCCCAACCAGGTTCACATTCTTGGTGCAATCAATCCTCAATTCCTTATTCTTCATCATTGGACATATCCAGTTGGTTACCAAGTCTTGTGGACGCTTGTTGTAGGTCAGTCATTTCTAACTTCATCCATTGGTTTCCTTGGCAAAGGTACTAGAGTGGTTTGCCATTTCCTTCTCTAGTGATTGAAGTAAACAGAAGTTAAGTGACTTGTGCAGAGTCACACAGCTAATGCCTGAAGCCAGATTTGAACTCAAGTCTTTCTGACTCTAGACCCAACCCTCTCTACACTGCATCACCTAACTGCTTCCTGAGCCTGCCTCCACAAAATCTCTCCAGTCTCCCCTCTTGTATGCATTTATAGAGCCACCATCCTATCGCTAGCTTTCATTTCTCCTCACCCAGTCTATTATAGTAGCTTCCTAATTGTTTTCTCCAATTCATCAACCACACAGCTGCTAAAGTGATCTTCCTAAAGCCAAGTCACTTTCTTACTCAATATACTCCAGTGGCTCTCTCTCACCTTTAGAGTCAAATGCCAACCCCCTGCCATTTCAAATCCTTCACAGCCTTGTCTCCAACCTTGTTTCCAGGTTGGCTTTTCCCCCATTATTCACTTTGTAGGTTACAAACACTGGTCTCTTTTCTATTCTTCACCCTCTGTGGTGTAACCAAACTCAACGCCTTGCTGTTCCATAGAGAAGAGACCACAACGTCCTGTCTTCATCCCTTTGTAGTCTGTCTACTATACCTGGATTCTGCTCTCTCTTAACCACTGAATCTTAGAAGGCCTAGCCTCATTTAAAGTTCACCTCAAATATCTTCTTCTATGAGTCCTTTCCTTATTTCCCCTGCTAATCCTTTCTCCCCAAATTACCTGATATCTATATTGTGTGTGTTTTGTATGTACTTATATTTTCTTTACTTATATATGTATATCAGGTACTTGTCTATAGGATATAAAGTCCACCCCAGATTCAGCGTGTTCTTCATTACAACTTACTGTCATTGCATGTCACATCCTTTATTCTTTGAATAATTCAATAATTCGTTTCCTTCATCCTTTTTCTGAATGATGCTTCCTTCAACATAAATTGCATAATTTTCTACTAATAAAATACATAAGTTTCTACTCTATGAATTCTCTTTTTGTGAGAAAATAAAAATTAAAGTTGATAAGACCCATTGGTAGACCAAAATAATAAAAACACTAATCATCATCATAAAACAATAGGTAACAATAATGTATTATGTGCCAGGCATTGTTCTCAGTGTATTACAATTACCATCTCATTTGAAAGTAAGTGCCATCATTATTCCTATTTTACGGATGAGGAAATTGAAGCAGATAGAGGTTAAATAACTTGCCCAGGGTCACACTAGAAAGCGTCTGAGAAGAGATTTGATCTCAGGTCTTCTTGTCTCCAGGCCTGTGGCTCTCTTCCTTGCACCCCAAAGAAGCCAAATGAATAAATCTAAACCAAAAATCATAGTCTCCGATGGCAGCCTGACAGCCATACTCTCAGAGTCGGCCTCATTCTCTTATGATGAGGAAAACATAAAGCATTTTGCCACACTAAGCAGGGGAGCCAGGAAAAGTGATATCTGTACAAGGAGAAAGGGGTAGCCATGGCCCAGGGGATTGAGGGCCAGTATTGGCACAAGGAAGACTTTGTATTTTTGACCCAGCTTGGCAGTATAATCTTGGTCCAATCACTTAATCTAGTTAGCTCCCTAGGGTCAGGCATTGCAGAAGAAATTCGTCTTTACATCTGTTAGAGAGACTTTCCACACTAGGAGTTCCCCACTTAGAGGCTCTCCAAAAGCCAATAAACTAACTCAAAGGATTGTAGATTTGGAGGTAGAAGGGCCTTTAAAGGATACTCAGGCCCATTTTCTCATTTTATAGATGAGGAAATGAGGCCCAAAGTGACTTGTCAAGAGTTACATAGTAAGCAGTAGAACTAGGATTTGAAGCTATCTCCAATAGCTCTAAATCCAAATCTCTTCCTGTGGCACTAATACTATGGGGTAGACTTGGGATAATGCACATTTTGGTTTTATGTGAAGACAGAATGACTAGATCTATGATTTCCTTGAAATGGGGAACTTAGCTAATGTTGGGGAAACTCTACTAATGCAAGTGTATTGGGATGCATGCCCTAAATGGCATCTTTCATGTCGATCACACATCCTAGGTGGTTTGAGTGTGTCCCAGACGTCCATTAGACAAGTCAGCACCTTTCACTGAAACTTATAGTCTTAGAGAACTGTGATCTGGGTCAGAGACAGGATTTGAACTCATGAATTCTTGGCTTTGAGGTCTCTTCTGTATCTACTACAACATCACGTAGACTTTTGCTTGACTGGTCAGATCTTTGCTTTGTTAATTTCCATGAAGCTTAGAAAGTAATTAAGTAGAGATAGATGTAAGGCAGGAATGACTATCACATCTGTAAATTAGAGTTCTAAGAATGCTTTTATAGACCCCTTGAAATTCATTTAAAAATTCCTCCTGTCTGTCAGTACATGAAAATATACTGGAATTTTCCTCACTGTGTGTGAATTTTGCCATCTTGCATTTCTCAGGAGGAACTCACACTCAGCTAATTTTTTTTGACATGGTCATGGAACCAAAAAGTCATTTTCCAGCTGGATGGGATCTTAGCAAGCATTAGCTCGATTCCCGATTCATTGCACTGCAACAATCAAGGCACTGGGTTTTACCTAAACTATTATTTATCTTTTACCCTAAAAAAGAACAAATTAGACTGTTTAATAAATTTGTTAATTTCTCTTCTTTGCTATGAAGATTAGCTGGCAGATTCCCCACACTGATGAAATTGCAGATTTAGTTAAAAAAAAAGTCTTGTTCAAAACTGAAAATGAAAGTCTGCACGCTTTGGAAACTACAGTAACTCCTCCCGTAGCTGCTAAGGAGGAATGTGGAAAAGTCCATATTTGTGGCAAATCTGAATGAGTTGTGCTTTGTTCTATCATTAAGTATAAAACCAACTGGAATGTATTATACCAAATGTGTACAGAAATCTCTCTCTTTTTCTATAGCCCTATTTCTTCCTCTTTGTTGTTCAGTGGTTTCAGTTGTGTCTGACTCTTCATGGTCCCCCTTAGGTTTTTCTTGGCAAAGATACTGGAGTGCTGAGGCTTTATTTTTTCCAGCTCATTTTACAGATGAAGAAACTGAGGTAAATATGGTTAAATAATTTGCTCAGGGTCACACAGCCAGTAAATGTCTTAGGCTGGATTTGAACTCAGGTCTTCTTGACTTCAGGGCAGGTGTCTATCCAGTGTGCCATCTAGTTGCTCCATTTCTATCTTAGATCCATATAACTAAGCCAGTTCTTGAATAAATCTGTAATTTGATCAATCAAGAATTTATTAAATGTCTCCTAGGTGCCACACCTTGCTCTAGACTCTGTGGATACAAATACAAAAATGAGTCAATGCCTGCCCTCAAATGGACTATATTCTATTAAAAGAATGTAACATTGTCACAGACAAATAAATATATGATATTATTAAAAAAAAGCTTAAAAAAGCTTTTTTTTTTCTTTTGGCAAGGCACTGACAATTGAGGGAATTGGCAAAGGCTTTAATGCCATTTGAACTGAGGCTTAAAGGGAGCTGGGAATTCTGAGAGGCAGGAGTGAGGGAGAATGTAGTCATGCCTTTCAATATTAAAATCCAGTTCACTAAGCACTCTTAAGCAATTGTTACAACCCAGTCACTGAGCAAGATGCTGGGGGATACAGTCAAAAATGTGACAGTCTTTATCCTCAAAAAGTTTCTATTCTAACTTTAAGGTATAACATGTGAGCAGAGAAGAAAATATTAATCGAGAAAGAGGGAGAAAAGATGAATAAGGTTCATCAGGCAAGGCTTCCCTTGTGAGGTATTACATAGGCTGAACTCTGGAGGAAATTAAGACTTCCAAGAGAAGGAAATGAGGAGATAGTTCATTGGCCTGAGGAAGGGCAGGAGGTAGAAGGTTGGCTTCAATAAAGAGCCAGTAAGCCAGTTTGCTGGAGAGTGAAATCACTTTGGAAAGTTAGTCTAGATCCAGATTGTGAAATGAGAGAGCAAGAGATAATAGGGAGTTACTGAAGTTTCTTGAGAAGGTGAGGATTGTGGTCAGACGGATGCTTCAGGAGGATCATTTTGGCAGCTGTGTGGAGGACATATTGGAGAAATGGAGTGTCTGGAGACTGGGATTCAATAGCTCAGGGGTTGAAGTAACAAAAGTCATGTGGTCATGGTCATGGGAATGGTGAGAATGAGACATGTGAGAGATGTAGTGGAGGCAGAATTGACAAGACTCAACAATGGATTCAAGATGGAGGTCCATAGGTAGCATATTGACCCCATTCATACTTCATCAACTTTTTGGGAACTCTTGCCCTGTCTTCCCATAAACCCTCCATGGTGGGAGTGGGGTGAGGCCATTCTCTAGATATTACTGCATTATTGTCCTTCTTGCTGCTACTACCAAAGGGGATGTCGGGGTCCAAAAGACTGCATCTAACAAAATGAAATTTTATAGGGATCAACATTTTGCACTTCAGTGCAAGAAATCACCTTCACAAGCATAAGATAAATCTTGAGGGAAAGGACTGTCTTTGGTTTCTTTTGTATCCCTGACACTTAGAATAACACCTTGCATATAGTAGGTGCTTAATAACTTTCTTGACTCATTAACATGAATAGCCTTTAGATATTCTAAACAAAACAAAATGCAAAGATCTGGGGGACGACTTTAGTGAATGGCAAGCTCTGTATGAGTCATGTGGCAGATGTAAAAGCTAATGGGATTTGGGAAAGACCTTTATTTAGAAAGGCCAAGATCACTTACTGTATCCTGGGCCATTGTCAGTTGTCTTGAGTTATCTTTTTCCATTGGACTCTGATGACTCTGGAAGAGGGAATGAGGTTTCCAATGTTGTGCAGCAGTTCTGCCTCACTTAAGTCCAATTTATACACAAGTCAAGACATCGTCCAATGCCCCGTGATACTGTTGGTCCTCTTTGGGAAGGAAGGACAATTGTCATCGATAACAACAATGCCCTTTTTCGGTCTGATATGGGACTGCATTAAGAGAGGCACAGTTTCCAGGACTAGGAGAGGAGACACTGCTCTCTCTAGAGTTACCAATGACCTCTTAATTGCCAAATCTGACAATATTTTTCCCTATCCTTTTTGACCTATCTTCTGTGTTCAGCACTGTTCTCTTCCTGGATATTCTCCTTAATCTGGGCTTTTATGATACTGTTTCCTGAATTCTCCTTTTGCCTCTCTAGACTCTTCTGGATGCTGTCCATTTTAGACTATTTTAGGTTTGCCTGTATTTAGCTTCTATGTTTATTCTGTATATACCTATACATGACTTTGTGGATTCCCCTGTTAGCACACTTGTGTGTAGGGATTTGTTCATTTGTTGCATTTTTAAGGTAGTTCTATTTCCACTGGCTTTCTTCACCTCATCTCCAATCGCTCTTCTTATTTGATATTCCATTTCTCTCCTCCCCTTCAGCTAAAACTATTCCTAAGTTTTAAAATTTCATCATTTGCATTCCTTTCCAAAAAAAAGTTTTTTCTCTCTCTCCACTATTCATCTTTTCTTTCTATTTACTCTAGACCCTCTTTTTCTGGTTCATGAATTTTATAATTATCTGATTTCTCTCTTTTCTCTGTATTCTTCATGTTATCAAAGCTCCCAAGGTTTGTAGGTTCTCTCCTCTGAGTGCTTTCTGCAACTGCCTTGTAGGGCTTGCCTCTGGAACTCCCCTTTTCTGTTGTGCTTCATTTCCAGCACAATGACAATTATTGAAGGTATCAGAAAGGATACTTCCCCATGGTAGGGCCCCTCCCCTACCAGGTCCCTGATTACCTAGCCTACCACTGATCTATATGATTTCCTTGACTTTTTTCTTTCTTCTATATTTGCCTAGAAATCAACTTCCTGTGTTCACGCTCTTATATTCCTAAATAGGCCAGTTATTTCCAGGAGTTTCCCCATAACAGAACAAGTGGACTTTTCAAACCCCAAATCCTTTGGACTTCATCTCCCTTTGACACCATCTCCCTTCACTCATAAGAGCATAGATCAGTGGAATCCCCTCCCACCTCCAAAGTAAGATGTCCTTCCTTTTTCCCTTCTCCCCAATCTTTTCCCTCTCCTCTTCACCCATTCCTTTATAGATTCTTCTCTTTCTGAGACCACAGAGATCACTCCCCTTCATTGCTAGCTCTTGAGTTGACCCCAATGCATCACTCACTTCTTTTTCCCTGTTCCCCTCCTTACCTTTTATGTACCCTCCCATACTGTAATGTACAGTCCCCAAGAAGAAACATTCACCTATAGGCAGAGTCTTGCCAGGTTCTGTCCATGATAAGCCCTATCTCCCTCTTCATTGTTACCTCTACAGATTTCTGTCTTCACCATTCACTGACTCCTTGTGTACCTATGGAAAAAAAATCCCTTACTGGTCTCTGTTAGCACTCTGCTGCTGTAGTTATTCTTGATGTTACATTTATTTACTCTTGCATTTCTGTTGTTTGGGATGTTGGAGAAACAAATAATATCTTCAGTTCTATTTTTTTCCCCTAAAAATGTTTCAAACTCTTTTTTTCATTATTGAACATTCATCTTTTATCCTGTGTGGTTAAGCTTACATTTGCAGGATGAGTTCCCCTGGGCTGCATCCTGAGCTCCTTTGTTATTTGAAACACATATTTCCATTCCCTCCTGCTTTTTCTAGTGGGTTTGGGAATGGATTTTTACTATTCAAATGTCCTTTCCTTTGTATTCCTTTTCTCCTAATGGCTTACAGAACTTGTTTCTGAACTGAATTGCTAAATTTGGCTACTATGTGTCTTGGAGTTTATAGACTTGGATTTTTTTCTGAAGGTGATCTGTGAATTCTATTGGAATGTCATTTTCTGTGTGTGGAAGCTCTGGGAGTTCTCTTCAATTATTTTCCTTCATGATAGTATTAAGTGTGGCTTTTTTTTTGTCCTGTATGCTCTTCTGGGAGACCTATGATCCTTAGATTGTTTTACACAGTCTGTCTTGAAGTTCAATAAGTTTTGCTCGCAATGAGCATATTTTCTTTTAATATTATTGTTTTTGTTTCTCTCCTTCTGGATTTTCCTTCACTTTTATGTATTTGCAGCCCCAATCGCTTTTATTTTTGTTCTCTCTTTGGTTTCTTCAATGAGCCTTGCTTTTTCAGATTCATGTTATTCTGTTTGCTTCATTATTTTTGCTCTTTAGGACATAAATTATGCTCCTATAGAATCATTTCTCTTTTAAACCACTCCAATTCTCAAATTCCACAAGGTCCTTTGTCTCATCAAGTGTTGGATTATTTTTCTTCTCTCTTCCTGTCTCCCCCACCCCCAGTATTTATTAGTAAATGCCTGAACTCACTCACTGGATCTGTTCGCCATATTTCTTTCGGTTGTTCCTAATTTTCTTGTTGATTTTTCTGTTCATGTTGAAGGTCTTTGAGTTTTCTTTTTCCTGAAATTGTTGGTATTTTCAGTCACTTTTCTCCCTTATTTGTTTGTTTTTAATCACTCACTTCCTGACTCTCTCCTCTCTGAAGGATTTCAGAGAGATGAAAAATAAGTCTATAGGTTGATAATTATTAGTATCCTTTTCATCAACTTTCCCCCTAATTAATATCTTTTATTTCACAATTATTAAAGATCAAACCAAACTCAAAGGTATTATTTTAGTTGGCACCCACTGAAATTACGTGTCTTCATTTGTTTATAATTCTAAGTTACACATTTCATTCACTCTTCTATAGTTTATATTATGGTCATGAATTTAGGAAACTGATAGAAATTTGACCCAGCAATGGATTACCTCTAGAATAAGAAGTTCTGGGAAATGAAATTACTTCCTAAGAATTGTGACTATGATCAGTGCTAGAACAAAAGCAAAATTTTAAATCAAAACATCCTCAATTTCCAAAAGGACCTATAAGTACTGAAATAAAGATGTCAGAATATCAGGCCATTTACAAGGCTGATCTGCTCCCAACCTTCAGTTCATCTGTGAAGTGAGTGGGATAGAGCATTTGACCTCTCAGATCCCTTCTTTCAACCCTAAATCTATGATCCCATGTAAAGATAGCCTGGGAACCTGAGCAGATGGAAAGCAAATATGAAGAACAGGAGAAAGTGCTTTCACTTTGGTCTGTCATTTAAATCTCTGAGGCCTCTTCCAACTGCCAACCTATAAAACTCTGATTTTAAATTTATTCAATCCAAAGTCAAAACCTGGTAAAACCCTTTAGAGGCTAGAAGATTAAACCAGAATAAAACCACGCCTGTCTGTGCACAGGGTCACAAGATGAGGACTGAAGAGTGGACTGGAGTAAGGTGCTCTGAAGTTCTCCCATAGGATCTGGGGTGAGCTGAATGGCCTCTTAATACTGAGCTGGCTAAGAAATTATAAGATACTAGATCACTTGGGAATGTGAAAGATAAGAGGAGAAGTAACATCTCCAGAAGGAAAACAAACAAACAAACCCTTTTTCTGGTTTAAGATTTCAGAAATAAAAATAAAATGTTCTTGAAGGATAGAAGGCATTGAAAGAGAGGCAAAATTGGCGTGTGTTCTAGCACAACATCATAGAAGATTCCATTTCCAAGTGCCTACAAATGAGTGTGACTCTCCAATTTGTTGAAGTTTCTGTAGCAACTTGCCATTTTGTTTCAGGGCTATGAGATCTAAGCATCAACCAATACAATCTTTACCGATAAATTCCCGAGTTACCCCTGTTAGCTGTTTCAGATAATCTTGGACCACATTTGTATCCCTGTGGGCTGCTATGTCTCCATATTCCAAGGACTTCTGTTTAATAGGCAGTTGATTGAGAAGCTCTATAGTTTTCCTGCAGTAAGGACAGATGGACTTGATGAAGACTGCCATCTTATCAGCTTTGATCTTGCTGAGCCATTTTTACCACCTTTATGATCTCCTAAAGAGTAAATATCTCTTCATCAACTTCCCCTCCCCACAACAGCAATGCCATCTTATAGTACTCTCCCTTCTTTCACAGATGTCTTGAGAATCAATACCCCAGCACCCTCAAACTTGTGTTGCCTCCAGCATGGATCTCCTCTGTTCAACTTTTCATGGTGCACATGTCTTCCAGCAACTGTCTTCTTTAGAACAATTTTAATTTTTATTCTTTCTCTCTCTCCCCATATATAATATACATGTATTTATATATCAGAATCTATATATATGTATGCACATTTATATAATATAGGATATCAATCTCCAACTCCAAACACATTAGATATATTCATTGATAAAGAAATATTTTGCTATAGAATCTGTTCCATTTTTTCATCTATTTGTTGTCTCTAATTTATCCTTAAATGCTCTTGTGGGGATGATCTCATACCCAGCCTCTTGCAAACTTGTTTCCCCCTTTACTGCTTGCCATTATATCACATGGCACTTCTTCACACTGCAAATCTGCAAATAAATTTGTATTCTAAACTGGAGTGGCACTTGGGCACTGTCTCATTGTTTGGCAAGGTGATCAAATGTTGGTTGCCTGAGGCTATGGAAGTTGGTTTACATTAGCTAAACTTGGGTTGAGAAATAATGATAGTTCATATTGATGTCTTTTCCTTCTTTTATTTTTATTTTATTTGTCAGTTTCAATGGTTTTACTTCATAGGTTACATTGGAGCTCTTGTAATCCTAGCCAGTATCATCCCATCCTTATTCTTCCAGTTTGGTAAGGATTTTGATCTTTTCTCTAAAAAGTCAATGGTCTGACTGTAGACAGACAGCTGATTCGGAAATGACTGCCACATTGGTAATCAGTCATTTCCTGTCTGTTAAGATACAATTTCACTTTTTTTGATGTTGTTCAGTACTCCTCATATCCTGTGTCTTTTGAAGCTGCAATTTTTATTTATATATATGTGTGTGTGTGTGTATGTGTGTGTATGTAAAATAATTTATGCATACACATATCAATATACACATATAGATATAACACACACATATACATGTACTCATGTACATACAAATATAGCCATGAAGAGTAAATTTTCAAAAATCTACCTCTCAATGAAATAGTTTTAACACATGGATTCAGTGTCTCATATTTTTACTTCCTCATATGCAAGCTTCCCTCTAATAAAAAATGCAGGGGAAAAAATCCACATAAGAATGGAAAACACTTTACATTCAAAATATTTTGGCATTTGAAGACATTTCTGTTTTATGACATTTTTGGAGGTTTGATCACAGAGAAGGGCAAGACTTGGTTTTGGCCCATAGAGCGGCAGCACACTTCTGTTCCAGTTTATTTTTAGACCAGCTAATGTTTTCCCCATCTGGAGAGCAGAAATGTGGGCTGTATTGACTCCATCCCTTCATGAGATTCCCCAATCACCAATCAAAAGAGCGACGTGAGAAACCAGGATGTTCAGCAGAGCTGGGCTGGCGGCTACTGCTTCTTGCGAGAGCCTCATCCAGCTCTTTAACTCTTGAGATTTTTTTCTCAGCAGTTCTCATTTTTATGGTAAGGAGTATTTTTCATTTTAAAGATTGTGATTGCTTTCCTCAAGTTAACATGTGGAACCAATAGTTTGACTTCTCTGGACTTTACTTTTTCTTTCCTGGAGAGGAAGGGGTTGGGTTAAATGATACCTTGGATCCTTTGTTTGCATTAGCATATATGTGTATCTGAATGAACTCATTTATATAATAGAGGGACACCTGCAAAATGGGAGTATCAATACTTGTACTACCTGCCTCACAGGCTTGTTGGTAGAGAAGGAACTTATAAACCTTAGAACTGGATAGAAATATAAACTTTTCCTAGACTGACAGTTGAAAGAGAGCAGATCTGGTCTAACGTTATAGATGAGCAAACTGAGGTCCAGACAGTGAAGTCCTACCTGCAATAAAGGCAGAGTGAGGATTTGAAGACAGGTTCTCTGAATTCAAGTCTGGTCTTCTTTCCACTTCACTACCCTGCGGGATTATGTGCAACCTTCCAATTTAGATGAGCTTGGCAGAGGAATCTATTGATTCTTCATCTTGTCTTTCTTCTAAGTCTTTGCAGTCATGGAGATAGTATTGGGGATCAGAAACTCTATGTTGGAATCTTCATTCTTGAACTTATTCCCTGCATGACCTGGTGCAAAGCACTTCCATTTATTAAGGGAAGAGGCTGGTCAGATGGCCTCTAAGGCCACTGATAGTTTTCAGTCTTGTGATTCTGTGTCTCACTCAGTTAATAATGGCACTAGTAATGATATATACTAACATTTATATAGCGCATTAAGGTTTACAAAGTTCTAGATATGTACACACATATAATCTACATACATGTACACAACCACACGTATACAGATGAGTACATACATATGCATGCATACATATGTATGTACACATGTGCTCCAATTTTATCCTCACAACTGTGAGTTCTATCTTATAGAAGAGGACACTAAAACTGAGAAAAGTCAGATTCTCAAGCTAGTAAGTGTCTGAAGTGAGATTTGAATTCCATCTTCCTTGGATTCCAAGTCCAGCTGAAGAGCTGATCTTAAATTTTCAACATGAATATTTGCATTTTGGAAATTGGCAAGCAACAAATTAAACCTGGATATATTGTTCTGTAAATTTTTGAGACTTAATAAAGTATTAATATAAATTAAACTTCAAAGTGTGTCTTATAGTACGTTCTTCACCTTTTTTCCTCCTTTTCTGCAGAGCTATTGTTAAACATTTACCAGCTCATCCCTGTGAAGGTGTAAGAAGACTGGAAAGGCTGGAAGGTTACCAGCTCATCCCTGTGAAAGTGTAAGAAGACTGGAAAGGCTGGAAGGTTTCAGATAAATGGAGTTTCTTTTTAATTCTGTTGGCAACAGGGAGATACTGGAGCTCCTTGAGTAGGGAGATGGCATAATCTGAACTACTCAGACAAAGAAAGGCTAAATGACTTATCAGTAAGTATTAAAAAAAAATCAGTAAGTATTTTAAAAAAGGGACTAGACCCTGGTCTTCCTTACTTGGTATCCAGCTAAGAGCATGCTAGAGCCAGTTCAGGAAAGCTAATTGCTAAATTTTTCACTATAAGCATTTATATTTGAAAATCGGCAAATGCTACAATTCAGGGCCTGAATTATTATTTTACTGATTGTTTAGACTTAAGAAAGTGATGAAGCAAATGTTAATAATACAGATTTAACTTAAGTGCATCATGTATGCACCCCTTTTCTCCCCAAGCTGGTTGCTAAACATTTACTGACTAACCCACCCCAGGTCTAAGAGCTGGTTGTTAAACATTTGATAGACCACACCTGGACTCAGCCCTCTAGTTGATTTATATAGACTTCTATAAAATAACCCTCTCTACAATTAGTAATATTTTCTGAAAAAATTATCTTTTGGCATTGGAAGAGTTTGTTGCTACTCCAAGCCTTTTCAAGATGGAGTTGGAGAAATTCAAAAGTGTAGGTAGACTATTTGTAGTCATGTAGAGGATTCTGGGTGGTTGTATGTATTTTTAAAACAATTTCCTGTGTTTGCTTTTTGGATTATAGCTTACAAAGTCCTTTGCTGACAGTAAAATGCTTTATTGATGTCAATCTTTCCTTCTGCTCTGGAGGAACTCCTGAAATTTGAGCTCATTAAAAACTCCCTTATGGTCAGATTCATCTCTTTGGATCTCAATAAAAGTCAGGAGAAGACCTTCAAGAGAATGCATAGAACCAAGACAATTATGCAAATAACTGAAGTCAGGAAACCCGCCAAAGTAACCTCAATTATCTGGGTGTTTTAGAGTCGGGACTGGAGGAAAGAAGGATAATCAATAAAAATTGACATGGTAGGGGCTAAAAGTCTTTATTTTTGAAGACAGAAGACTGCTTTGGTTATAAAGCCACTACCTGTCATTGTCAGCTCCAGGTTTGAATTGGGATAGGAGTAAATAGTCCCTTAGTCAGTGGAGATGTTGGATGATTAACAAAGAGGATATTAAGGATAAGAATTATAATATTGGAACATTGGAATGAAACAGACCTTACCAATAATCCAAGTTGTCATATTGTAGATGAGAATACTGAGACCCAATGAGCTGAAGTTATCTGCTCAAGGTCACACTGGTAGAAAGCAGCAGATAGTAAAGTTGGAATTAGAATGTCCATTTCCATTATTTTTTCCCAGTTATTTTCCCCCTCCCTATTTCCTTGACATCAAGATTATTCCTTATTCCCAGATGACTTCACCCTTCCATTTCTGGAGCCATGATCAAATGATCTCTTCCTTTGCTGCTGCAAGGGATGTGTTCATTTAATACCCTACAGCCCCTACTCACCATTCTTGTAACTTTGTGAACCAAAGCATCCCTTGCCTGGACATCAGTACTCTAGGGATATTGTTTCCTCCTATTAGAATGTCTTAGCTTTTGAATTGGTATCTCTAGTGCTTAACATACAGCGTTTAGCACATAATAAGCTTAATGAATGCTTTTAAATCCAATCAGTATACCACAGAGGGCTGCAGAAAGAGAAGACAAACTATGGGTAACATTTCTTGCTTAGGCCTAAAAATGACTATAGGTAAAAGTCTGCTAGATTCTTTTTCATTTGAAATATCTAGACATCTATATTTTTTAGCCTAAAATATTGGAGTTCTCTACTCCATTTTGTGTTTTACGTGTAGAATCTTTGGCCTCTATCTGTAAATATGAGTTGATTAGGCATCTAGAATAGAAGAGGTTTAATAAATATAGCTTTACAAAGTACCTATTAAGTGAAAGGCATCCTTACAAGAGCTGGGGATCAAGAGATGGATACTACATGGGACCTTTGTTCAAAGAGTCTATCATCTAACAAAAGTAAGGCATTTGGACAAATAATTATGCCACAGGGGAGAATGAGAGAGGTCAAAATAAAAACTAAGCTAAGTGGTCTGAGAAATTTTGGGAGTGAGACATTATACAACTGGCATTCATAGTCATGAAGACTTCATGACATAATTCATTCTACTTCCGGCCCCCCCCCCCTTGTCCTCCTCCCATGGCCCTCTTCAAAAGCAAGCGTGGTAAAGTAGGATGATTACTGGTCCTGGAGTCACAGAACTTGGATTCAAATTCTACCTAGACTCCATGGGCCTCATTTTTAAAGTGAAGATATTGGATTAGTATTCCGAATACCTTCCAACTCTATATCTGCGGTACTATGAGTCTATGAACTCGTCCCCTCAAACTTAAAAAGACTACAGAATACAGTTTTTCAGAGAAGGGGTCTGAGACCAAACCAGATTAACATGCTGGTACCACTGTTTTTTGGTGTATACATTATATAGACATACGGTGGGACGTTAGAATACAGTTTGTGGCTTTACCTTTGCATATTGACCTTTTCAAACCAGAGCTTAATGTAATGCCTGGCTCCTCATTTATCCCCAGGCTTATAAACAGATGGGAAGCAGATGAATAGTTCTCATTTACAGTCATGTGTGTATGAACAGGCCAAGGTATTTACCTCCCCTCTTTATCCTCACCCACACCTTGTCAATGACAATACTGGCCCTGTGTGACTTGATCTTCTAAAGGGACTTTTTCTTTCTTCACTGTGTGGTCAGAAGCTTGTATACAGTGACTTCATGGTATGTTATTATGTAGATAATGTTGAGAACAAATAAAGTGGACATGAGATCAACCCCCTCCAGAAGGAATGAAGAAGGTACTTTCAAAGGCAAAGCAGGAGAGCCAAACCAGGGCATTCCTAGAGTGATTAACACAAGGAGCACAGACATCTAGCATCTGCAATGACAATAGGGCTCTATCCCTGTGTATGGAGCCTTATAGGCTATAAAACACTTTCATATATCTTATTTCACCAACTACATACAACATTCCTGTGAGGTACACAGAGCATATGCTATTATACTCAGTTTTTTTCAAGAAGTATTTCAACCAAAAAATATTTGTCAAGTACCTACTATGTGCTAAACATTGGCAAAGACAAAAATGAGCTAGTACTTGATCTCAGTGAACTTCTATTCTATTAGAGGAATGTAACATATTCACTGATAAGTAAATATAGCTTATATACAAAACAATACACATGAAAAAGATGAGGCTAAGAAAATTAAATTTCTGGCTTAAGGTCTCTCAGCTACCATATGCCAGAGCTGGTTCATGAAATCATATCTTTCATTTGCAAGTCCATTTCATGTTCTACTACCCTACTCTGCCATCAAAATCTATTTTAAATTTTATTTATTTATTTAAATTTTAATACATAGGATTGAATAAGCATTCCTATAATACAGAATAATAAATGCACACAAAACTGCAAATCTATTATTTACAACCTGCTTTTCCTTTTAAAGTTATCATGTAACATTTCCCCTCTTTTTTCTCTTTTTTTCCTTCCCTTCTCCCTACCCCCATCCTAGAGATGGCTAACATTAGACACAAATATATATGAAAACATGCAAATCTTTGAAAGTAGGAAATTCTATTTTCCCTTTGGAATTTTGTGGTGCCCTACAAATTTTCTAACATAAGAGGTTACCTGAGAGGCAAGAAGTATAGGCAGCCTGCCTTGGAGTCAGAAAGACCTAGGGTGAAGCTTTATGACTCCTATTGACCGTGACTAGTCCACTCAACTTCCCTTGGTGACTCTCTCTCTTAAGTTGTATAACAGTTATCTATGTGCATTATCAACTTGATGTTCTCGAGAACATCCCTATACCAGAGATATCAGAGGTCTAAACTCCCTTCTGCTTACAAAGGAGGCTGCCTACATACATTACGATACGTGTAAATCCAACAGGCAAACTCTGTCTGTGAAGGCCCTAACAATTTTCATAACACAGAGGTGAGAAAGGAAGCCTAGCAATCTTGAATAATTTTTTTTTCAAATGGGGTAGCATCAAATGCTTAGTGGGAGCCATCAAGTTATAATGGAAAGATTAGGAGAGACCAATGATAATCTTATGGTTGTATAGCTGAATGTCAGATGGCTTATAATAATAACTCTATATTATATAACACTTTATAGTTTTCAAATGATTTCCTGTAAATTATCTTATTTCCTTTGACCTAGAGATCCTACTGCTAGCAATGTATCCCAAGAAGGAACAGTATTGAGCAAGGGGAAAAGCTGAGCAAATTGGGGCATATTAATGTAGTTGAATCTATTTGTGCCGTAGGAAATGATAAATATAAGGAATTTAGGGAAACATGGGGAAGACAAATAAATAATTACAAAGTGAAGATAAAATGCCCGCCAATATTATATATATATATGTATTATATAATATAACCAATATTACCTCTAGAGGACAGATGAGGAGGAAATCTTAGTAGAGATATGAGTTTATATAGGTACCTTCTACATGTAAGGCTCTTTGCCTGGTTAGGTGCTAGTACCTCCAAAGTGACAGGGGAGTCTCATTTTAAAAATAATTGCACTTTGGATGGCAGCAGACATTGAAAAAATGAACTCTTTATCCCTGTCTAATAAGCCGCATTACAGGAATTAGAAAATGGGTGATTTACTTCTACACTTGTGTTTGCTAGAGACAGGTGGTAGCCTCCTTTTCATGGGATTGCAGTTCTTTTCTTGGGAACCAGAAATTTGCTGCTTGACAGTCACTTTTGTTTGGGGCATCAACGTCTGTTGCCACGGAAACGGTAAAGGTGCTGTTGCAATTCTTTACTCCCCATCTGGATTGCAACAAGGATCAAATTGTGTCAGTAAGCTGGTGTTCACAGAAACCATTAATGATTAAAGAGACAACCAAAAATATCACTCCTTAAATTAAAAACAAACATTTCACAATTTTCTCCTTTAAGAACCCAGCAAGACTTTTTTTCATTTCTTCTCAAATAAGAATTAAGCCCTCATTTCTCAAAATAACTCTGACGCTACATGCAAATCACAGGAATACCTAACATCAAATGCATCCATCCTGTCCTCAGATGTGGACTTTTATCCCTGCTTTAAAAGGGCCAGCAAAAGCCTAATTTAAAACACAGATCATGGAATTTCGTATAGAAGTTAGAAAAGAGAGAATTTTCATTAGGTTACCGAAAGGTAGGGAAATGGTGAAGTTAGTGATAAATATGGAGCCAGATCAATTTCCAGAGAGTACAAACAGTAACAAAACAAAAAGTAACCCTGTTCAAAAATAAACATAGCCAGCAGAGGCAGAGACCAGGAAGTGGTTTTATGATATTGACCCTGGCAAGGACAGACCAGCATATTTAGCAACCTGGGGAATTTTGTTGTGGGTTGAGTAGGGGGAAAGGGATAGGGACTGGGGCTCAGCCACATGTCTGAACACCTGTCAGAATTGGAGTCTGCAATGTCATGCCAGGTTGCCTATGCTGGGTTCCAGATTCTCAGGAACCATTCAAAGGAGACCATTTCCGTAGGAGGCTAGGTTCCTTGGCTTCTGCTCCTGCTACCAGCCCGGACACCTACGTCTACCCTCCTTCTTCTTTCAGGACTTAATTAACTGTTACTGTTCCTTACTCTGCTTTCCCCTGGTTATATTCCAGGACTGAGATAAATTATATCCCTTTTTAAAGAGTGTCTCCCCAATAGGTCAATTGGAATATAAGAATGGGAAAGGATTTTAGAGGTTAGAATGTTTAAGCCTTTTCAACAGTAAAGAAACACATGGGAATAAGTAAACTGGGTGTAGGGGATTTGGGGAGGCTAGTGAAGTTTACCCTACCAATGAGGTTTTCAATTAAAACAGCTAATTGGCAGCTGACCATGAAATCCCTGGCCCTTCCTGTCTTGTGGTTGGTATGTAATCCATGGGATATATGTAAAAATAACAAGCTAAGGAAAAGCCATCAATAATTTAACAAGTATTTATTCAGTACCTGTTGTGTACAGAGCGCTGTGCTAGGTCAGGGGTACCTACAGAATTTAAATCACACAGGTCTCTGCCTGCATTGAGTTCAAATAAACACATATACCTAGCCATAATATGTAACATTACATGATGTGTCTACATTATAGAGGTGTCCACAAAATGAAATATGGTGCCTGGGGATAGGATGTAAGGTCATTATTGACTGGGAAGACCAGGGAAAGCTTCTTGAGGAGGTGATCTTTAAATTGGGTGTTAAAGTATGGGTTGGAATTAAACATGTTGGAAGATGGGCTGAGGTTGACATTCCAGGCATATGGAATGATGCAAACAAAGGCAAGGGGATTGAAAGGTATGGAGCATGTTGAGGTAGTCTAACTGGAGGATAAAGTAAAGTGGAAAGTAGCAATATGAGATGAAGCTGGATAAATACGGAGACATAGATAGTGGGGGCCCCTTAAATACTAGGGAAGGAGTTTGAATTTTACTGTCTAGGAAACAGACAACCACTGCAATATTAAAACTTGATCTACGTATAGGAAGATAAGTCTGCCAGAATTATAAAACATGGTTTGGAATGGGAAGGCAAGTAGAGACAGGAATGACTTTTAGATTGTTGAATAGACCAGCCAGGTGACACAAGTGTAGGAGAAGGATATCTTAGGATGGTGGAGGGGAGGCCATAGGAGCAAGCTATAGAATTAACATTACTTGGCAGCTCATTAAGAGTTACTATGAGAGGTGAGGGAAGGAAGAGTAAAGGGGAACCCTAAACTTTCAGACATAGAAGGCTGAGTAGATAAAAGTATATAAAAGGTCCCTATAAAAGACGAGTAGAGCTATAGACAAAAACAGCAAAGTCAAAAAGGTGTAGAGGGGTTTTTTGGGGAAGATAATAAACTCAGTTTTAGACTAGATAGATTTGAAGTATCTGTAGGAAATCCAGGTGTGGATGTCCTAGAGGGTGTTGGAGATTCAAATCTGGAGCTTTTTAAAAGAAGGGTCCAAGTTCAAGAATCAGATCTGAAAATCATCTGGGCATAGATGATAGTTGAAACCGTGGGAGTAAACAGAATTATTAAGGGAGAGAGTGTAAGACAGTAGAAATGTGAAAGGAAAATGAATGAATGTGAGGTACTGAAAAAGTTAGAAGGTGAAGGAGACCAGTGAAGGGAGAGAGATTGGCAATGCGTGATAGAAACTGTGGATGCTTGAGTAAGGTCTTGGGAGAGAAAAGGAATGGCATCCAGGACTAAGGATTAGCCTTAGAAAGGAGTAAAGATACATCTTATTTTGAAATAGAAAAGGGGCAGCTAGGTGGCAATGGATAGAGCAACCAGCCCTAGAGTCAGGAGAACCTGAGTTCAAATCCGACCTTAAACACTTACTGTATGACCCTGAGTAAGTCACTTAATCCCAATTGGCTGCAAAATAAAAAAAATATACAAAAGAAAGGATGGTGATGTCAAGAAGGCATCAGGGACCTCCTGTTAAATGACCTCAATATTTTAAATGAAGTAAGACACTAAGTCCTTGTGTTGGAGGTTGAGTTTGCAGCTCAGAAAGAAAGGACAACAATCTGCTTGGACCAAAATTTAAAGTCACAGTATTCATCTCTTTGAAATGTCCTGGTTTGGCTAAGGCTTATCTTTAAAAGCCACCTTAAAATGTTTATTAATTCTTCCTCTTTTCTAGATTCTTCCTAGCTGCCTACAAACAAGCTCAGATCTCACCTTATAGAAAAACTTTTCCTTGTCCCTTCTATACCATTATGGTACCTTGCTAGCTTAGGTTTTTCTTTTACTTCAAAATTTCTTGAAATTTGCCCTCATTACCTCCACTTCCTAAACATTCACTCTCTTTACAATCCCTGGAAATCTGTTTTCCAGCCCAAATATTCTCTCTGAAGCTGTTCTCTCAAAGATCACCAGTAACCTACTCAATCCAATGATCTTTATTTTTTTCATTCCAGGCAAATCTTTCTTGTCCTCTCTGCACCAGCTGCTACTGTTTACCAATCTGTAGCATACATGCCATGGAGATATATTCAAGGATTCTTGACTGACATGTTCCCCTGAGGAAGAGGGTATCCAGTTCTTGTTTTTTTTTAAACCTTCTATTATTTAAAAAGTCCCATTGTTCTCTCTCCATGTAACGGTTCTCCTCCCAGGTTTGTGGTAATACCTTTCTTTTTTGTATTACTGGAAAGGGGCTGAAGAAAGTGGCAAAGAAAAAAAGATGGGTGTGAGCTTTGTATTACATAGCCATGTGTATTTTGTAACATTTGAAGTTCCACATAAACAGAACTTAGGGGACAATCTGACTAGGTCTCTATAGTGCTGCATAATCAAAGCTAGAAGAGACTATAGAAAAAAAAGAAAAGTGAATATTAAAAAAAAAAGAAAATCAGTTTTCTTTAACTTTCTAAATGTTTTCTTCTCCTTTGTGCCTGGAGATCATTATAGATGAGTAAAACTGCAAAGTTCAAGATTTGAGGTAGGTTTAGATAAACATCTCAAAAATCTAAGTGTGCATGGGATGCTTTCCATCATGTTGAGGTTGTCAATATCATACTGTTTATAGAGTCACGGTTCTAGAACTGGAAGGTCCTTCAGAAGCCATCTAACCCAACCCCTACATTCCGCAGAGGCAGAAACAGAGGACCAGGGAATTTAAGTGACTGGTCCAAGGTCAAACAGGAAGGGTTGGAGGCAAGTTTTGAACCCAGGCCCCATCACCCTAGAGTTGGTACTCTTTCCACTGAGGCCCAAACTGCTTAAGAGACTTGACCAAAGGCTCACAGTTTTTCCTCCTTCTGTGCTTGGGAAACTGTCACTCACCAACAAAGAGAAGACCTTGGTCCAGAATTCCAGCTGTTTGAAGTCTCCACCCTTGTCTTGAGCCAGTCTTGCCCATCATTTTAAGGACTGAAAATATCTGGCAATCCTTTTCTTCTCCCTTTCTCTCTATTTCCTGATTCCAGAAAAGAATAGTGCCAAAATCCAGCCTGACAGAGGCTGTTTTATTTCCCGCCAGGATTAGAGGCCAAAGTGCCAGAAATCTCACAAGGAAATCTGTTCCCATGAGATCTTTGGCCCAATTTTAAACACTCGACAGGTTGGAATACCTCCCATTACACATTTGGATTTTGAGATGTTTGTCTGAACCTAGCTCAGACCTTGAACTTTAGGGGTATAGTCATCCACAGTAATCTCCAGGAATATAGAAGGAAAGCAGTTGGAAAAGAAAATGCGAATGAATTCATCATTGATTTAATGGGGGAGAAGGAGAAGAGATATGATTTTCTTCAGCCAGGATTCCTCAGAGAGACAACACTCAGTAAGGGGGATTAGGGATGGATTTCTTCATGGAAGAGAAGTTTGGATTCTGTAGTGTGAACACTGAAAGGCCATCTTGCCTCTGATCGGCAGATGCATGAAGTGTATATTGTCAATGATCATCTGAAAATGTCATGGAGTTATGAGATTTCAACGCTTCCCCCCTTTCTCTTTTTAAAATGCAGCTGTGATTTGGGGGCTAGCCTCCTCGGAATCCCCATTTGAAATTGGAAGAATCGGTGTCGCTGAGGACCCCTCTCATGTCCTGTCACATTTCCATGCGAACAAATCTCGTTTCACTGACGACGCCTGTCAAGTTTCACTTCATTGCAGAGATTTTTCAGTGAGCTCTGTCTTTAATAAAGGGTAAAAGAAGGGGGGGAAGAGCTGGAACTACTAATTTGGTTTCTTTAAAAGGCATGTATTTTCATGCACATTAAATCCATCTGTTTGTGAAATGTATGCTTTTCTACAGGGTGTAATTTGATAAAACCCAAAAGAACTTGGAGCTCCAAACTGGAAGCTGAAATAGACAAAGTGGCTGGGAATTTCACTAAAGCGTGTGGGGTGGGGAGGGGGGAATCTACCAAATAATATTTTTAGAATGCCAAAAATGGTAAAAATAGCCGTGATGGAAATAGACTAGTGCTCCTAGTGCAACATTCATTCATTCAGCAAGCATGTATTAAGCCCATGTATTAAGGTGCCAAACATTGTGCTAGGCACTAGGTATTCTTCCAAAGAGCGAAGGGGAGAAATATTTACTAAACACCTACTATGTGCCAGGTACTGCTCCAAACACAACAAATATCATCTCATTTCATATTTCACAGCAACCTTGGGAGGTTATTATCCCTATTTTGCTTTTCAGGAAACTGAAGCAGCTAGAGGTTAAATGATTTGTCCAGTAACATACATCCAGGAAATGCCTGAAGCTAGATTTGAACTCAGGTCTCCCTGACTTCAGTCCTGTGCTCTATTCATTGTGCCACCTAGTTTCTTCTGACAAAAATGAAACCTTTTTCTCACTCGAGAGTTTATATGCACATAGATAAATAAATATAAATCTATATACAAAATAAGTACAAATTAGCATCCAGTAGAACAGAAACTCCTAGAGAATAAGGACTGTTTTTTTTGTTTGTTTGTTATATCTTCAGTCCCTATCAAAGAGCCTGGCCCATAGTAAATGCTTAATAAAATGCTTATTGAATTGGATAGACTGTTCCTCAAATCATTAACATTAATACTAACAGCCATCATGTATATAGTACCTACTATGTACCAGGCACTATACTATGTGTTTTATAATTATTATCTAATTTGGTCCTCAAAACAACCCTGTGAAGTAGGGTTTTACAGATGAGTGAACTGAGGCAAACAGAGCTTAAGTGACTTGCTCAGATTCACACAACCAGTAAGGGTCTGAGACTGAATTTGAACTCAGGTCTTCCTAACTCCAGGCCTATCATTCTACCCACAGTGCCACTCAGCTGCCCTCCAACTCCAACCCCCTTCATAAAATGTTGAATCCCGAAGAAGTCTTAAGGATCCCATGGTCCTGCCTCCTCATTTCTTGAGGAGGAAACTGATGCAGACACTACGTCATGTCATAGACAATGAGCTCATCAATAAGTCTTTGCTGAGGCTCATGCCCAGTCTTCAAAGAATAAGGCAAAAAGACATCAGAGTTTGGAGATTCAGATCCAGAGGATTTTAGATTTAGAGCCAGAAGAGACCTTAGAAGTTATTTAGTCCCACCTCCCCTGTTTTATATGCAGGAAAATCAGGTCTAGACAGGTGAAATAGTAGGTAAGAAATAACAGAATAGAAACTTGAACCTGACTCAAATTTCACCCTCTCCTTCCTGCACCGGGATAAGTCCAGCCTCTGAGACAAAGCTCTTGAGTCACGTTTGCTAAGTACTTTTCTTCTATATGGGCTATGGTTTCTTCACCTGCAAAAGGAAGAGGTGACCTAAGATGGGCTCTAAGCTACGCCAGCTATGCTAGTCAAAGATCCATATCTGCATAGGAAGCAAGAGCGGAGCCAATCACATAATTTTGGTGTTGGTTTCTCTTATTAAAAGGGAAGGAACCTGTTTTGTCCTAAGGACCATGAAATCTTTCCATATGACTTGCAGCTGAAATCTTCCATAGTTGTTATCTCCCCCACACTGGAATATGAGCTACATGAGAAGAGGTACTGTCCTGTCTGTATCCCCAGCATTTAGCATTGTGCTTTGCTCATAGTAAAGCACTTAATAACATAATGGGCAGCTCAGTGTGAAAGAATGTTGGGTCTGAAGTCAGGAAGACTCATCATCCTGAGTTCAAATCTGGCCTCAGACACTTACTAGCTGCGTGATCCTGGTCAAATCAAATTAACCCTGTTTGCCTCAGTTTCCTCATCTGTAAATTGAGTTGGAGAAGAAAATGGTAAATCATTTCAGTATATTTGTCAAGAAAACCCCAAATGGAATCATGAAGAGTTGGACATTACTGAAATGACCGAGCAACAAAAATTAGCTTAATAAATGATTTTTAAAAAGAGGAAACAGAAGGGGGATGGGAACAATTATTTAGCAAATGAGATGTATTTACATACAGCTTAGCACCATTCTAGCATATAACCTGCCTTAATAAATGTTTGTTTCTTTCCCTTTTTGAAACTGAGTTAATAAAATTACAAGTCTCACCACCACTCCTATATTCTAAGAAAGTTTAATTGCTTTAGAGGAATACTGGTAACTTAAATTTTACTTAGTTTAATGGCAATGTATTTTTGTTCTTGTTGTAAACATTTCTTTTCACCAATGTACCTTAAATAATTGATACTTTTGTCCCCTTTTAAACATCAATCCATCCATCCATGCAACCAATTAGCAAGCATTAGCTGAGTGCCCACTCTGTTCCAGATGCTAAGGTAGGCAATGGAGATACCAAAACAGAAATAAGTGGTCCTGACAATAGAAAAAAGGATTGAATAGAATTTAGAAATTTAGGCCAGCCTTATTTGTAGAATTTGTAGACCACCAGTCTTGAAAATTCAAGTTTTTCATAATGGTGACATTCGGGCAAATCACTTAAACTCTCTGAACCTTACACTACTCCCTAAAGACTACCTACTAAATTATAGTCGGGCTGTAATCAACCTCAGTGGAGGGGGTTCTTATACTAACAAAATCACAGATTCTTGCTATACTGACATATCTCAATAACAGCTGCTTCCTTGTCTCTACACTTCAATTGACCTGTCTAGAACCCAACTTTGGAGACTATAAAATTTTAGAACTAGAAGCAACCTTGGAGACAACTGACTCTAATCCTCTTCTTCTACAGATGAAAAAACTGAGGCTTAAAAAACTTGAGACCACATGGGGAGATAGTATTAGAGTTAGAACTAGAACGCTCAAGTTTTCTGATTTTTTCTAAAGTTTTTTCTAAACAAAAAAAGAATAATTTTTTAACTTAATTATATCTCTTGATATCACTAAAAAGCCTGGAGACTCCTTGGGTGCCATGTTTTTGGTGCTATAACCTCTCCTTACTAGTAAGAATCAGTAGGAGTGTTGTGAGAAACTTTTTAGTATGGATGAGTCTTCATCAAGGTACAAACTACGTAGAAGCAATGACATGTGCATAAAGTTGATGCACATTGGTGTTAAAAGTCAGTACTGAGTGGCAAGCATAAGGGATGTGACTGGGCATTATAGCAGAACAATGTCTTGCATGAGAATAGACCATCCACTTCTCTACATAGTGACTTTGTCCTATCATAGACTGTGCTGAGATCCCCAGCTACAGGGGAACCATTGCTGCTCTGAATGGTACCTTGTGCTTCCTGCCTCATATTTTAGATTTGGTACTCTGGTCATCTTTTTATTCTATCTAACAAAGATTCTAGTTTTCTCTTGGGGATCTCAGCTCAAAGCACACTTATTTTTTCTGGAGAAGGCTCTTCTGCTCTGTTGACTTTACTCAGTTACCTTGATAACTGCCTTGACTATTCACACATATCAACTCTATCCCAGAGAGTGGTTGGGAATCTCTGAGTCTCAGACTCATAGACTGAGAACTGAGACTGTAGCAGTCATAGAGTACAACTCCTTCATTTTACAGATAAGGAAATATACACAGGGAGCCTAGTGACTTCCTCCCATGTTATTTAGGCAATGAGTAGGGTAAAGAATTTATCCAAGGTCACATAGGTAGTAAATGTCAGAGTTGGTATTCAAGCCTAGAACTGGTGATTCCATATCCAATGGATCTTTCCACTAACGAGTACTATCTTACTTCCTTTTCTTAGTTCTCAATGTTTTCATTCAATCATATAAGCTCATTCCATTTCTGGGCCCAGTCTCATTTCATCTAGTCATTCAAGAAATCTGCCTCCTTAGTTCCATCCAGTCCAATCTAATGTACTCTTCAGCACAGAGGACAAGTAATAATAACTCACATTTATATTGTAATTTACAGCATACAAATGCCTTTATTCACAATTCTCTTACGTAAGTAGTGTGATTATAATCCTTATTCAGTAGAGGAAACTAAAACTCAGAGAGGTTGCCTTGGTAGCCTTGAAGTATGAAAGGGACTGAGTTTGTCTAGTCCTATGTGATCCTGAATAGGAATCCTCTTCACAATATCTCTAGAAAGTATCCATTTGAGATAGAGTACAGAATAACTCACTACCCTAACTTATTCTGCTTTCATATAGTTCAAATCTCTAGGAATTTTTGCTAAGAATCAGCTGAAATTTGCCTCTCTGTTCACTTTGCCTAGCACTTGTGCCTTTTGGAGCCAGGAAAGGAAAAAAATCTCTTTCATATAATAACTTTTCAAATACTTGGAGGCATTTTGATACCTCCCTTAAGTCTTATTTTGTTGCTGTCAAGCACTTCAGTCATGTATGACTCTTTGTAACCCCATGAACCATAGAACACAAAGTCCTTCCACTGTCTCCCAAAGTCTGTTCAAGCTCATGTTTGTTGCTTCCATGACACTGTCTATCCATCTCATCATCTGTAGTCCCCATCTCCTTTTGGCCTCAATCTTTGCCAATATCAGGGTATTTTCCAATGAGTTTCATCTTCTCATCATGTGGCCAAAGTATCAGTTTCATTATTTGATCTTCCAATGAGTAATCTGAATTAATTCCTTTAAGTATTGACCACATTGATCTCCTTGTTGTCCAAGGGACTCTGCAGTGCTCAGCTTTCCTTATGACCCAACTCTCACAGCCATACATTAGTAATGGAAAAACCATAGCTTTGATTGTGCAGACCTTTGTTGGCAAGGTGATATCTGTGCTTTTTAGTATTATGTCCAGATTTGCCATAGCATTCCCCCTTAAGGAGCAAATGTCTTTATATTTCCTGGCTGTCATTTTTGAGATTACACTCCAGTACTGCTTTTCTCACTCTTTTATTGACTGTGAGGGCTACTCCATTTCTTCTAAGGGATTCTTGCTGATAGTAATACATATAACAATCATGTGAATTAAATTCACCCATTTCTATCCACTTAAGTTGATTGATACCCAAGATGTCCATGTTTAATCTTTCCATCTCCTGTTCTAGCACATCCAGCTTACCTTGGTTCATAGATCTTACATTCCATGTTCCCATGCAATACGGATCTTTACAGCATGGAATTTCCCTTTCATTACCATATGCATCTACTGCTGTTTCTTTTTGGTTTGGCCACATTCTTTCTGGAGCTAGTTAGAATTGTCCTGTGCGCTTCCTCACCAAAAGGTGTTGGACATTTTTTTACTTTGAATGGCTTATTTTCTGGTGTTGTATTTTTTAATATTTTACTACTATTTCTGGGGTTTTCTTGGCAAAGATACTGGAGTGGTTTGTGATTTCCTTCTCCAGTGATCACCTTTTGTCAGAACTCTCCATTATGACAGGTCTATCTTGGGTAAACCTGTATGGCATAGCTCATAGTTTCATTGAGCTATACAAGTCCCTCTGGCATAACAAGGCAGCGATTCAGAAGGGGCTTGTATAAGTCTTATTTACTTTAGGCTAAATAGCCCCAGTTGCTTCAATACAATCCCATATATGACATGGTTTCAGGTCCCTTCACCCTCCTCTGGACATATTTCAATTTGCCAGTGATTTGCCTAAAATGTAGCTCTCAGAACTAAATATTCTGTGGTTTTACCAGGACAAAGTAATAACAAACAATTGTTTCTCTTTCTTTCGATATCATACCTCATTAAAGTGGCCTAAGAGGCCTCACCTTTTTGGGTGCCACGACACACAATTGAGTCATGTTGTTGCAACAGTCCACTAAAATCCCAAGATTCTTTTCCCACATAACTTGTTATCTAGTCATACCACTTCTATACTTGTGCAAACATTTATTTTTGGTAATCTAGCATAGATTTACATTTATTGCTATTAAACTTAGAGTCAGTCCCTAGTTCTGGCAAGATAATGTCTTTTTGAATCCTAATTGCCATACAATATGTTAGCTCTCCCTTCCAGTTTCATTTAACCTGAAAATTTGATAACAATGCCTTCAATTTCTTCATCTACATCATTGATAAAAGGGTCCAAAAGTCCAGGGACCAAGTACAGATTTCTAGAATACTCCACTATAGACTACTTCTAGGTGGACATGGATATGATCATTACTCTTTTAACCCAGTGATCTAGTCAATTCTGAATCCACTGGTCTCTAGTGTCATTCAGGCTATACTTTTCTTTTTGTCCACTTATGGATGTCATGACCTGAGTCAATAAATATCTAGTGATCAGGTTCCCATGGGCCTTACTGCCCTCATAGTTTGTGCCAGTACCTTTGCCTCCTTCTAAGGTGGCAGGATAGAAACATTCAGAATACATCCCAAAGGGAACATATGCTTGTCTCCCTATTTGGGCCATTTGCTTCAGGTTCTTCTTCTCAGTGAGGTACCTGTTCAGATAATGTGAAATGTGAGGTATTGTTTTTCTCAGACCATTCAATGAAACATGGTAGAGTAGGTAATGTACCCACAGGTAGCAGTGGCTCCTGGATCCTAGGTTTTCAGAGCTGGTCCACAACATAGGCCAGGAATGCACAATAGCCACTACCCACTGAGCTTGGGTCCATCTGCAAGAAAGAAAAAAGAGTACATGCTGTGGCAAAGCTCTTCTCATTCTCTCAAACAGCCTCTGACTAGATCATATTTGCTTGGCTTGTGAGTTTTTGGACAATTTAGACTGCTTTTCCAGATCTACTTCTCTCAGATATACTTTGTCTCTGATTTCTCTCTGATTTTTTAATTTTTAACTTCTGCTGGCTAAATTATTCTTAGAATGACTCATACTACTACCTCCAATCTGAAGCTTTGCTTTGCCTCCACAATTTATCTGGCTACTTGGTGCTTTTCCTTGTTTATAAATTCTCTCACCTTCATTTTCCCACCATTGCTTATTCTGTAGCTCTTTCCCCCAGTGAGGCAGCATCTATAAACAGGCAATTATGGAGTTATTCACAGTTATTCATGGCCCAAACAGGAAAGGAACATAATAACTCATGGTTCCATGACATTTTACGGTTTACAAATTACTTTTCTTACAACAATTCTACGCACTTCTGGTATAAGCATTTCTCTTTTAATAAATGAGGCACAGAGAGTTACCTCAGATCATACAGTAAGTGCCAAATCCAGAATCTGAATCCAGATTTCTGTCTACCACACATCTCAACTCTTAGAAAGGCTCAAGAAATAATATAAAGTGTTTTGAGAATAAGAGGACAATATCATAGACCCATAGCATTTAAGAGTTGGAAGGTACCTAATACGACATGTTAAAGCTGGATGTTAAAAGTTACTCTGCCCAGAGATTGAAACATCTAAAAAGAGAGTAAGTAGAGCTAATGTCACAAACCACAGGCACATTAGTTCAAAAATCAAAGAAAAATTAGATAGAAAGAGAGAAGGCAGATACCAGGTCCAAGAATCAGGTCAGAGGTCTACAGAAAAGGTCTGTCTTTGGGGTTAAGCCTAGGGCGAGGAACTCTGGGAACTGGAATTCATAAAAGGGGAAAGCAGGGACATAGATGGCGAGGAATGGACACTGTGGAGTCTGACAGAGCTGCAACATCAGTGTACTCCAGTCTATTTCAAGCCTTTAACTTCATTCCCCACTTTTTTCCATTGTGACTAGAGCTCCTCAATGGATCATTTGACCTAGTCACCACATTCAATGAAGGAATCCCTGTCTACAATGTCCCTGAGAGGATTCACTCAGATCAGTGAATAGTAATGATGGATATGAGATAAAGTGGAGGTGTACTTAATTAAGTAACGAGGATGTATTAAGCACCTGCTTGCTATGTGCCAGGTACTGTGCTAGGGATGAAAAAGGCAAAGACAAAAATACAACAGTTCCTCTCCTTAAGGAGTTTATGTCCTTTTGGCAAAGGACATAACTATACTTATGGACAGTTGGGTGGCACAGTAGATAGAGTACTAGACCGAGAGTCTAAAAGACTCATTTTCCTGAGTTCAAATCTGGCTTCAGACTCTTATTAGCTATGTGACCCTAGGCACGTTACTTAACCCTGTTTGCCTCAGTTTCATCATTTATAAAATGAGTTGGAGATGGAAATGACAAACCACTCCAATATCTCTGTCAAGAAAGCCTCAAATAGGGCCACAAAGAGTCTGGAATGATTGAATAACAATAAGATTTGGGGGATAGGAGAGCACCAGGAGCTTTGCGGATTCTAAAAGGCTTCATGGGGGAAGCAGAATTTGCACAGAATTTTGAAGCAAACCGAAGATTGGAAGAGATGGAGTTAAAGAGAGAGGGCATGGTAGGTAGCAGAGACCATCAATGCAAAGGCATGGAGATGGGAGATGGAGTGCAATGTCATGTTATGTTAGAGGTGATAGAAGTGTTGGACCTGGAGTCAGGAAGACCTGAATTCAAATCTTGCCTCAGATCTTTAGTAGCCGTATGGCCCTTCACAAAGTCACCTCCACAAAGCTTCCTCATCTGTAAAATGGGGATAATAATAGTACCTACCTCCTAGGCTTGTTCTTTGGCTAAAAATAAGATAGAATGTGTAAAGCACTTAGTGCAGTGTCTAGCATATAGTAGACTCTACATAAGTACTTGATATCATCATCATCACATAGAAAATGACTGATGCAGGGTTTGAATCCAGATCATGATTCTAAATCACATCTAAGAAGAAAAAATATCATAGAATTATGGATTCAGAGGGTTTTTTTAGGTTTTAAAACTTTTTATTTGCATGTTTAAACATTGCGTATTCCAAAAACTAGAATCATTTGAACAACACCAACAAAAAGCACTCTAATTAACTACATTTTTGCAGTTTGCCTAAAGCAAATCCATGTAATGGGCAAATAGTTAACAATATAAATAATAGTACAATATAATATAGATAATATTAATATGTGGTTTTTGGAGTCAATATATGGCTTGTAGGGATCCTCATGTACAGATTAGCTGCCCATTTCTATTTAAGTTTGACATCACTGGCTTAAAGGGTTCCTAGAAATCATCTAGTACAACTTCATCATTTTATAGATGATGAAACTGAGGCCCATAGAAGAGTGAGTTGCACAGTGCAGTTACTAGACCAAGAACCAGTTGACTTGTATTTGCATGCTAGCTCTAACTATTAATGCTTGTGTAGCCTTGGGCAAGTCATTTGAAACCAAAATTTCCTCATTTATAGAATAAAAGATTTGGCCTAGATTTCTGGGCCTCTTTTAAATTTATATCTTCTGATTTGATAACAAGATAGCTATGGGGGAGAGGAACAATTCCCTGAGGGCTCAACAAGATGTTTTAAATTTAATGTGAGAAAAGATTGATTGCCACTAAGCTGAGAAAGGATATGATCAGAAATATATCTCAGGTAAATATTTCTTGCACCCGTGATCCATTGATATGACCACTGCAAACTTACTTGGGTGGTCCAGAGAAATCTTGGATTATTTCCCTCCACTCTCATTCCCCTCCCCTAATATGACAGCAGTATCTAATGTGAAATAGCACCCTTCTAAGATCTGTTTAATGACATAACTTCATTTCTTATTCTAGCCATCAAGCCTATGTATAGATACAGGGAATTTCAATGGGAGCCTTTGATTCACAATTTCTGTTCCTCTGAGATTGTTGTTTGACTCCTTTTCTAAAGGAGTCAAAATCAGAGCTAAATATTAATATAATGGTAACAGCTCCCTTTCTTTCAATGAGAAATTTCTTTGTGACACTATGATAATTATTACATTGCCCTAAGAGGTAGCTCATCTGGCATGATGATTGGAAATCATCGAAGAGAAAGGTAGGTGCTACTCTTTCACTATCTGTTATTTTGCTGGTGCATTAATTCCTGTGCATCAACCAATTAATTAAATAAATTAAAATGATTCCATTGATTATTAAATTAATTCATTCTTAGGCATTAATTACTGGCCATTTTAGTTCTATCTGTTCCAATCCAAGGATCAACTTTTTTGGAAATGAAAGCAGGAGATGGGCTGATCAGTTCCAGTGGGTTTGAGGTGTTGACAAAGAATGTGTTTGGAGATATCCTGCAGATATTGAAAAATGTAGGCCTGGTGCTGAGGGAAGCTAGGACAGAAATAGAGTTTTGATAATGATGATGTCACAGGATTAAAGAGGATTGTTGAGGGGGATACCATGAGGAGAGAAGAAGAAAAGGCTGAGGATAGAGCACTGGGCAACTCCCATCTTAACAGGAGTCAGGAATAGGGAGAGAAACTAGTAAAGGAAACAGAGGCACCCCAGGGGAGGAGTACTATGAGAGCTTGGTGCTTCTGAAACCAAGGGAAGAGGGAGAGTATCCGGGTAGAGGTGTTGTCCTGCTTAGAGCTCAAAGAGGATAAAGACTGAAAAAGGGTAGTTGCATTTTGGCGTCTATGGTGTAGTTTCAGTAAAGTGGTGAAGAGGGAAGATAGATTGCAGGGATATGGGGAAAGAATGGTGAATAAGTAGGTGAAGCAGACTGGCTGGAGGATGAAGTGAGGCTAATGACTTTGAGGAGCCCTGCCTCACTCAAGTCCAAGTCATGTGCAAGTCAAAACATCTCACTCATGATGGGTGGGCAACAGCAATGACACTTTAATTTCATAAAGTTTCACAGTGAAATGGAGGAAGGAAACAAGCATTTACTAGACATCTTCTCTGTGCCATGCACTTTTCAAATACCCCCTTTGATTCTTCTTACAACAACCCTGTAAAATAGGTGCTGTTATTATCTCCATTTTACATTTGAGGAAACTGAGACAGACAGAGGTTAAATGACTTGTCTCCGATCCCAGAGCTAGAAAGTGTCTGAGGTTGGATTTGAACTCAGGTCTTTTTGCCTGAAGGTCCAGCTCTCTATAAATTTTCCAGATTATGTAGCATTTTTGCAGGGAGATAGGAAGAAGTCAGTAGGGAAGGGAAACTCACAAAGCATAAGGGGTGATTTATAGGGCAAGACCCTGGAAAAGAAAAAAAGTATGAGCAGATGAAACCAGGACACAAGCACAGGGCTCAGTTTAAGTAAGGATCACAGGATTACAGATCTTGGATCTAGGGCTTGATTGAAACTTAGAGGTCATCTAGTCCAAGCCCCTCTTTTTACAAATGAGAAAACTGAAGTCCATAGAGATTAAGTGACTTGTCCAAGGCCCAAGGTGTCATAATGTAGCAAGATTATTAGATGCAGTAAAGTGGGCAACTTAGGTCATGGGACTCCAAGTGCAATGCTCCAATTTGTTTTCTTTCTTTGTCCTATTCCAACCCTACTTCCGACCATTTCCACTGCTCAATTATCTTTTCCTTCTTCAAAGTTCATCTCATCCATGTTAAAAGGAGATAATTATAATGAATGAACATCAAAGAAAACATTTATTAAAAGCTTACTATGTGCAAAACACTCTGCCCGGTGCTAGGCATAATAAATTATAATAATTGAAAGTAAGTGATGGTATGAAAAAGTTATTGTATGGCAGGGAGCTTCAGTTATTTGACTGCCATCTTCTCAGTGATTTGAGAGGCTCTAGCTCATCTGCAGCATAGGGAGATCTAAACAAAGAAAAATATTTTGGAATAGTAACTGGGGGAAATAAGACAGGGAGTCCATAATAGTAAAAGCATAGGATTGCTCAACAGGTGTCAGAACCCAGCTGAGATTATACCACATGAATTTATAGCGTGTGAAATCAACTTAATTTTGTGACTCTCCAGTGACTCGCCACAGCTCAAGAGCAAGAACACAGAAAACAGATGGTGGTGTTTACCCATGGCTGAGGATTAGTGGGTTGGGAAGGGTGATAGACAGAGAGATCCTAGAAAAGTGGGTAGAGAATCACTAAACTGTCAGGCCCTGGCAGCCAAGGTTAGGTCTGGAGGGGAGTAAAGCCAAATCAGGGAAGATTTGGATCTGGAAGACTAGAGAGAGGACCAGAGGTAGCTGTGAAACTGAAGTACAAATTTAGCAAATACGGCAGAGGCTGAGGTAGAAGAATAAAGGGTTGGGGCTGGAGATTCAAGTGTCAAGGCTTTGGATCTGAGGACTGATATAATTGTATTAATGTTTCCAGGTGTGACTGTGTAAGTGGGGTAGAAAGGAGGCTACTGGGAATGAGGGGTTTGAGGAATTGTGTGGCTAGACTATTAGAACAGTCACTAATCTACATGCAAGTCCCTAAGGATGATGAAAGACCCAAAGTGAAGAAGGTTTTGTGCCTGTTATTGCAGTCCCTTAGAAAGTAGGGAAAGTGACGTTGGCATAGATGACAATGATCAGGGGAGGAAGAGAATATGAATGGATTTTATAGCTGTTGAAAGAGGAAAGTTTATTGAAAGAGGGAGGTGGAGGAGGGGTCGGAAGACGTAGTGAAGAACAAATATGCTCATCCTTCTTTCTGGCTGTGTGACTCCAGGAGAGTGACAGAACAGTAGCCTCTAATGGATAGAATTTGGAAGAATCCAGTGTCTTCAAGGGAAAAAAGCAGATACAAACATTTTCCTAAAGTGTACATCTAAACATATCATCCGCTCCTCCCATGCACAGTAAACTCCGATGGCTCCCTGTTACCTTCAGAGTCAAGTATAATGTTGGTTTTTGTTATTTAAATCTCTTTACAATGTGGGTCTTTGCTCCCTTCCACACACTCTATGACCCAGCCATACAAGCTCACTTATAGAAGATACACTTATATCTTATTATGTATGTGTGTATATAGTCTCCCCCATTGTTTTTCTTTTTACTCTTAGAGCTTCGAGTGCCTGGCATGCAATGAATGCTTAATAAAGCCTATTGACTGATAAAATGATTAGGGGAAAAGTTTGAGAATAAAAGGGAGTTTATTAAGAAAAGAGGATGCTTTCCAATGGGCGTTATGAGTTGTTTGTTTTTTATTTTCAAAGAAATTGATAAGCGATTTAGGAGCTTAAAAAATTGGGAGCAATTAAGTCAGCACTAGGGCTAATTCCTACTTTGCTTTTCCCACCTGAAGAACAGGTGACAATCATGAAGCGGCATAAAGAAAGCTGTACTTCCAACTGTATTAAATGTAACTCTTCCCCAAACCACAAGCAGGTGCAGCAGGGCCTGAATTTCTAGGGTTATCGATCCATTCTTGACATTAAGCATTATCTTGCAATCCATAGACTGGTATCCCACCTTCTACAGTATTTCTTTATACCATTTTTCCATGTAGTTCTTTTGCTCCCAGGAAAAGGATAATAATTTGCGAGTAATACATCGATTTGTGTACTTTTTTCTAATATAGGAAGTACTATGTGATCAGAACAGGATGCAAGGAGGAAGTATCATGTAATGTGTGTGAGAGCTGGAAGGGACCTGAAAGATGGTTTGGTTCAATTCTCCTCATTTTGCAGATGAAGAAGGAAAGTGACCTGATTTATGGCAAAGAAAAGATTTGAACCTGGATTTCGAGTCTTTGAATCCATTGTTTTTTTAACCACCACAGAAAGAGCAAAAAGAAGATAGCAGGGTTCCAGAAACAAATTTTGCTCATTTCAGAGTTGGACAGTCTTAACCCATTCCACATATATTAACTCAGTTAAGTTTATACAATGTCCACTGAATTTTTGTAACTATAAATGATAGCTGAATTGGGGCCTTTTTGTGGTGGGGGGAGAACACAAGAAATTGGGGAAAGACACTTTTAACAAAACTGCTTTCAATAGAATGCCTATAAAAATATGTAGAGCCAGAGACTCTGACACAAAAGTTATTAGGAAAATGGAACCTGTGCAGTATCTACTTGGTAATTGTGGGTTTCGTTCCGAGCAGTACTTACTGGACCAGTAAGTTTGGCCCAGTAACTTTGGACTTTTTCTCTTCTAATTAAAATGTGGAAATATCCCAAAGAATTGTTTCTGTTAGGCTTTCTGTTAGTCTTTAGATTAATTATAATAAAGGAAGTCATCCAACGCCCAGAATTTCTGATAATGTCTCATTATTAGTGATGTATTTAGGAGGCAAATATTTGGAGTGTTATAAAGAGTCATTGTTAACTTGTTATAGCAAGGGTAATATTGTTTACTTCCAAAGTCCAGCAATTCTATTTTAGAGAGCATTGTCATAACCCCAAAGCATCAGGGAATGATATTCAGTGGAGGAAGGTTGTACAAATCTACCAGCAGAAGTGTCAATATAAAGTTGAAGTGTGACAGAGTATACAAATAATACAGGGGCAAATGTTAGCAGAGCTGCCTCTTACAAAATGTCAGGAGCCCAAGGTGTACTCTACCTCAGCAGTCACTATCAGGAATAGTTGTCATTGACCTAGTTTAGTGTAGAGTCTGATGATAAGATACTAACCTGCTGTTCGAGCCAGAAGGTAGTTAGGGAAATAGAGAAAGGAGAAAGAATGAAGATAATCTGGAGATTTCCTGAAAGTGGTTCAGTGAGTTGACTATGGTTAATCCCAACTCTGATTCATCATCTCCAATGCAAAAAGAAATCCACCAAACAAAGCAAAATAAATCCAAGAGCAGCCCTACATTTCCAATTTGGGTGAAACAGTTTTTTGGGGAAAAACGTTTTTGTAGAAATGAAATCAAAGACAGTTGTAATTACAAAAGATAAATATTGTAAAAAATTACACTAAATATCTTTAAACGAAGGTCTAACATCCCAAACCTATAGAGAAATGAAGTAAAACTATAAGATGGAGAGCTATTTCTCACAAACAAGTAGTCAAAGGATGTGGATCAGCAGTTTTCAAAAGAAGAAAAATGAATTATCAACAAGTGTAAGAATGTTCTTCCGAATCACTAGCAATTGGAACAATACAATTCGAAGGACCATAAACCTCATCTCAAACTGACAAAGATAAAGACAACATCCAATATTGAAGAGTGTTGAAGAGTAGAAAGACAGCCATATGACTGAGTTCATTGCTCAAAGATCTTTGCTAATCAATTTCATGATAGCTGTGAATGTCCCCCCTGCCCCAGGGGAACTGTTCCTGGGTGTTGCTTTAACATTTTTATCAGTGACTTAATTAAAGACATAAAAGGCATTCTTATCAATATTTCAGATCATGGTTAGCTTGGAGAAATAGCTTACATACTGAGAAATATGAGGATATAAAAAGATCTTGATAGGTAAGAATATAGGGTTGAACCTAATGGGGCTAAATATCATAGGGATAGATGCAGAATCTTCAATTACTTAATCAACAAAGCATTTACTAAATGCCTGCTATATGTCAAGCATTTTGCAAAGCACTGAGGAAACAAAAGCAAAAGTAAAACATTCCTGCCTTAAAGGCAATCACATTTTCCCTGGCAAGATGTGTACATATATGGGCTCACACAAGATATCAAGAAATTAATCCATTAACAAGAATTTATTGAGCTTACTGTGGTCCTGGCATAGAAAATACATATAAAAGAGAAGCAAAGTAACCTTAGAGAGGAAGGCACTAGCTGCTGGAGGGAATAGAAATGGCCTCCCGTAGAATGTGGCACTTGAGTCTTGAAGGGAACCATGAACCCCAAAAAGTAATTCCAAATTCCAAATTTGAAAAGGTAAGAAAAGGAAGCCTTCCAGGATGGGAGATAGTTAAAGAGAAGAGGCTGGAAGGTAGAGTTTGGTGTGTGAGAAACACCACCTTGAATAGTATGAATGAATTGTAAACTACGTGGAAGGGAATGATGTGCAAGAAGACTAGGGAAGGGGGAAGGGCCCAGGTTTTGAAGGGGTCAGTGCCAAACAGAGAATTTTTACTTTTGGGTTAAAAAAATAGGCCTCATAAATGTAAGATGAGGAGGCATGCCTAGATAACAATTTGGAAATGATTTGAGAATTTTAGGAGACTGAGTCAGTAGTGTGATATGGTAGACAAAAAACTTAATGGGATCTTGGGTTCATTAAAAGAGGTGAGGTCATCATAGTGCCATTAGACTCTACCCTGTTGACCAAATCTAGAATGTTATGCTTAGTTTGGTAAGTAGGTGAATATCTAGAGGCAAGCAAGATCACAGACATCTTGAATCCAGGACATATGAAACATAGGAAGACTTGTATGAAGTGATGTAGGGAGAAGAAAGCAGGGTCTAAAGAACCATAAACATAATGAGTACAATAACATAAGACAACATTGAAATGCATCAAAATTCACATAAAGAACTATAGAAAAAGTTGGCACCGTGCCATCAAAGTTAAGGTATACCTTTTTTCTGTTTATGATTGGTGAGGTATAAAAGCAAGAGGTCCTATTTAATGTCAGTTTGAAACACACTTGGGCAATTTTAGTTTGCTTTAATCTTTTTTAGAGAATATATTTTATGCTTCTTGGGAAGCAGAATTTTTTTGTGGGTGTGTTTTTAAATTTTTTGCCAAAGTGAAATGCATCGATAAAAAAAAATTGAAAAGGAGTATTCTAGGTTAAAATGTTCTTTGTTCCCATTGTAGCATGGGTCATATAAAAGGAGCTGAAAGGAACTTCAGAAACCATCTAGTCTATCCCTTTTATTTTATGGCTGAGAAAACTGAGGTCCATGGAGGTGAAACGGTCTAAGGTCATTCAGGTTTAAGAGTCAAAGGTGGGATTTGAATATAAGCCCTTGGTCTCAACACTGACCCTAGATTTAGTACACTTTCCATTGAATCATTCATTTCTTAAAGATGAGTTGGCATTTACAATGATCATTAAAGCCCACTATTCAGCCCAGCTATCTGAAAAATTTAGGCAGAGTGAGGGTCACATGTTGCATTTTAAGTCAAGACACTTGAAAATGTACAGTTTAATAAAATCAACGTGGTAGGATTAGGATATAATAAATTGTTCAGAGAAACCTTTGCAATGAGACTTTTGATGACAATACTACTTCCATCATCCTTAATTAGTTCTAAGGTAATCACCTTTAATGGGAATGCAAGATGACATTCAAAGTTGTCATTATTAGAAACAATTACAGTTATCATGACTCATTGACTATTGATAATTGCAACCAGCGGTCCACTTTGGTTCTTAGCCAAGGGACATATTGGTATCTCAAGATTAAATTTGATTGAGTTCTTCCTCGAAACAAAATGATCTCTCCATTTTTGACCTCTATCCCTTTAAATCATTTTATATACCACTAACAGATTAATGTTATTAATTCAGAGATCTTATTACATCACTCTATGGCTCAAAAACCTTCAATAGTTTTCCCATCGCAAACTGAGTAAAGTCCAAACTCCTTCGTCTGGACCTCAAGGTCCTTTCCAGTTTCATTGCAGTATACCTTTCCAGCTTTTCCCTCAAACCTCTCTCCTTTACATAACCTATAGAAACAGCCAAACTAGATTGCTAATTGTTCCGTTAATTTTCTCTTTAATTTTCAGCCTCTGTGACTAATGGAGTCCCTTCCTCACTATCTTCTTTGTTGAACTTGCACCTGTTTTTCAGGACCCAGTTCCAATGAAGCAGAAATTCAGTCCTACCTGATTGATACAATTCACCAATCAAAATTTAGTAAAATATCACCCATGGTTGATATTGGGGTCCTTAGTTTCCTGTTTCCGTGTGTGATTTGGATATATCTCACAACTGTCTGCTGACTGAGGGCTGAGTACCAACTGAAGCAGCCTAACAGTCCACAGAGGGCAAGAGTGTGGTAATTTTGAGAAGAGCACCTCACCTTCTGAGATTTGGAAAGACAACTTCATTGGGATAAGTAGATATTATCCCACAGATATAGAGTTAATTTGACTTTCTCTCTACTGAGAGATAGAATAAAAGAAAACTCTGTAAAGTTCTAAAGAGATAAATTCAGAGAGAAGTGGGTGTGTCATACTGTGGCATGTGATGCCCAAATCCAGCTCCTGGGGAAGTCTTAGATGAATGCTAGAAGATCCTTTTGAGGAGGATCATTTTTGTACTTTATTATTTTGAGTCCTTAGAGTGGTAATAAGGCAACAGAGTAAATTGACATTGCCCAAAGAATGACAGTATCAAAAAGAGGGACACAGTTATGTTAGTAGAGAGGAGGCAAAGACTGAGAGGGCTTGATTGGTTGACAGGGCTTATCTGAATGACCTGGTAGATTTGGCAGCTATAGAATGAGGAAACTTTTGGAGCTGAGACTGAAACATTGGAAAAGACTCCTTGGGGCTTGGGCTTAATGTGTGGCTGATTTCTGGGTTGTACATTGACTTTTATATGGACTCATTTCCAGGTGTTTGATGATTTCTGGGTGGGAAATGTACCCCTCCCTTCCTCCCAAAGTAGCCTGAGTGACAAGCACCAGTGTAATAGTTACAGACACAAGAAGCTGAGTCAACGTTCCCTCATCTTTTCTTGTTATTTCATCCTATTCTGAACTCACTTCAGTGTTGGGTAGCTGGATCAGAATTTTCACAGCTAATTGAAGATCATTTACCTCTCCTATTCCTTCCCAGATGTCAGATTTTAGCAAAAATTAAATCACTAGAATAGTAATGATATTTGGATAGTCCCAGAGTTACTTGGTTAGAGTCTTTCCATGTAAAATGACTTCCCAGAGAAAGTTGATTATTTTTGAAAGCAATATTTTTCAGGTACCCATATACCATATAGAAGTAGTCCTTTATTAAATTATATTTTTTAAAATTAAAAAGAATTCTAAAATAGACATAGGAACCTGATCATACCTATTGCAAATACAGCTGTTCACATTTTTCCAACAGGGAAATCAAGGCAGAGAGGGTCATCAATTAACAATATCCTGCTTACTGCCTCAAAAACAAATTCTGTACTATTAAAAGACATTTTCAAACACAATAAATATATTTTGTATCCAAAAAAGAAAAAGAAACCGTTTAATAAATAACTCAAACATGGAAGGAAAACAAGCAAGCTGTTGGTTTTTCTGGCTAAATTTTTTCCTTGGCCTTTTTCTTAGTTTATTTTGTCATCTCATTTTAGATCTCAGCTATGATCATCATAAAACCAGCAGACCCTGTTGGTCAGTCTGACCAAAGTTTTCTCCCTCTGAATCAAGTTTTAATTCCTACCAGGATCTTGTTGCTGGGTTTTTGTTTATTTGGTTGTTTCAATGTGTCTATGTAAATTTTTATGTATTTTTTTTTAGCATTTAGAAAAAAAAAAAACCCAAGCACAGCTGGCCCACCATTTGCAGAATGGATTTTCCTGTTAGATTTTATAAAGAAACTTCTCTGCTCAAAACTTTGCTGTGCCCAAATATCAAATACCCTTCTAGTTTTCTAATTCTTCACTAACCCCAAGTTTCTGTTGTTATTTGACATCTTTAACTTATGAGATGCTCTATAATATGATTATCATAATATTATAATAATATTGTGTGATTCATGTCCTTTTAGAAATCCTCACGGCTTCATCAAGTTCATCTCACATGACCCAGTAGAATTGTTCTGGAGGATTAGTGGTGATCTCACAACACCCTGAACTTCAGTATCTTTTTTTAGGTTGATGTACAAACTAGAGTTCTGAAAGAAAATATTTATACCCTCTTGTATGAAAAAAAAAAGACTACACTATTTACACATAGAGAAAAAATTTCACAATTTTTTGTACTTGAATAGCATTTATGTCTTTGTTGTAATTTCACAAAATGGATCAAGAATAGTGATACAAATGTTGTTTTCTTGACACCAAGAGTTATATCTGTATATATATATATATGTATATGTACATATATGCAATAACAATGTCTTTCATTTATATGGCATTTTGTAGCTTTCACATACGTTAACTTATATAGTCCCCAGAACAAATCTATGATGGAGGGCAAGACCAGAATAAATATTCCTATCTATTCTACAAAATACTAGTTCCAAATCCTAGTCAACCAATGCCGACCAGAGGCAACATTCATGCCCCAGCTGCCTCTTCTACTGCTGTGGGACCTTCACCCAGTCTACTCCTGTTTACCACTCTGTGTGCCCTTTTCTTAAACTTTTGCTCTGCTTTAACAAACCTTCTACAGCCTTAAATTTTCCAAGAGAACTTTTTCCAAATAAAAGAGGTTTTCACTGGAGGATTCCACATCCATTCAAACTCTTTCCAATGGAGGCCAATCCTCCTCTTATGTCCTCCTCTAACAAAAACAAGAAGAGATATTGGTATATTCCCTGCTGCCCACTGTCATTTCAGAATAATTCCTTTATGGCATTCCTCAATAAATTTTCTTCTCTTTGTGTCATCTGTGGAATTCTAAATTGCTTACTCACCTTTCTCAATGACTTTAACTTCTGGTTTATTATCTTTCCTCTTTATTTTTTTCTTTCCCCACAGACATTCCCTCATGCCTAGAATGCACTACCTTCTGGCCTCTGTGTTCTAAAATGTCTCTTTCTCAAAAATCAGCTCAAATGCCACCTCCTATGTGAAGCTTTCCCTGACTCCCAGCCCCACCTCTCAGCACCAAGACACCCTAAGGAAAAGACAAGAGGCAAAGAGTCCCTGGCAAGTCAAACCACTACCACTTATGTGAGTGTTATCTCCCTTCATATATTGAAGGAGACAGACCAGGACCCTGAACCTAGGGAAGAGCTAAGTCCCCCAAATCACCAGACCTGTTTTCAGGCTAGTTTCCACAGCCACCACTGAGGGGAGAAAGAGTTATTTAGAAGGGGGCCATATTCCTCATCACCACCACCATTGGCCAACAGGCAAATAGGCACAGGAGCCTCAGGAGGGGCAGTACCCTCCCTCTCCTAATTCCTGTTTCCGTCCCTGTCCTCATAGTCATCATTTGAAGAAACAGTTCTTATAGAGAAGGGCCAGTCATTCCTATAAACTGCTGATGGAGCAGGGAAGTCAGCCTAGCTGAAGGAGTAAGGCACCTTGAGGAGGAAACAGAGGCAACACGGAGCAGGCACATCAGACCACCACTCGCTTGACCGCTGTTACTGTGTAGTCAGTTTTTAGTGTTGTCTGCCTCTTCATGACGCCTTTTGAGGTTTTCTTGGCAAAAATACTGGAATGCTTTACCATTTCCTTCTCCAATCTTGACCACTATCTCACCTCAAACCTTAATGAAGAAAGTCAAGGATCTTAAACTCAAGAGCTGTGGAATAGCCAGAGCTTCCAACCCAGTACCCACAATCCTCATCCTGGGAAGCAGCTCCTATGGGGAGGAAGCCTGACAACTATTCCTGTAGATGATACCGTCACAGGTCTGAAGACCCAGAAAAGGAAGTTCTTATCACCAAAGTCTTTGGCACTCTCAAATGGTTCAACATTAGAAAGGGATGTGATTTTTGAAGTGAAAATGACATCAAAGAGCCATTGCCATCTGCTTTGATGCTGTACACTCAGGATCATGGGATTTCCATGTAACTTATTGCTGAAACTATCCATTTGAGTTGTCCCTCCTATTAGAATGTGAGCTTGTGACATTTCTATTTGTGTCTCCAGAGTTTAGAGCAGTGCTTTGCATATAGTAATTGCTTAATTAGTGTTTTATTCATTCATTCATAAATAGTAACTCCCCTGAAATTACCTTATATTTATTTACATTTGTGTGTATGTATGTATGTTCATGTGTATATGTGTATACACATATACAAATGTATAAGTATGTGTATATATGCATGTATACATATACATATGTAGATGCACGCACACATACATACACACACTCCTAGGAACTATTTCATTTTTGTCTTTGTAGGTCTAGAGTGTAGCATTTCTTAGTGTATACTAGGTGCTTAATAAATGTCTATTTCACCCTTACCCTATTCCCTGACATAATCTTCAAGGATTTCAATATTTATATTAATGACCCAAGACCTTGACCTCGTAGTTCATTTCCAAATATAGAGATCTCCATCCCATGTGAACCACACACCAAAACTCTTGGATTGGTATCCCCACGTCTTTTAACTGACCCTCACAGGGCATATACTCAAGGTCTTTTAATACCTTGGAAGTTCTCTAACTTATCAAAATGACCTTCCTGAAATACAGTACTACAGCTGGGGTCTGGAGAGGTCAAGTACAAGGTGGCTATTACCTCCTCGCTTTTGGTGGCAAAAAACTACACTTCTTTGAATTTAGCTTTATTGGTTTTTGACTCCCATATCATACTGTTGACTCATATTAAGTTCATAGTCCAAGAAAATCCTTTTTTAGGTAAACTGGAAACTAGACACACTTTCTCCATCTTGTACTTGTGGAAGTGATTTTTTAAAAAGCAAATGTATGGTTGTTTAGTCATTTCAGAAATGTCCAACTCTTCATGACCCCATTTGGGACTTTCTTAATAAAGATGCTAGAGTGGTTCACCATTTCCTTCTTCAGCGCATTTCCTAGATAAGGAAATTGAGACAAAGAGGGTAAAGGGACTAACCCAGTCACATAGCTAGTAATTGTCTGAGGTCAGATTTGAACTCAGGTAGAAGGGTCTTCTTGACTCCAGGCTTGGCACTCTATCCATTGTATCACCTAGCTGCCCTATCTGAAGCAAATATAAAACTTTAAATATACTCCTATTAAATTCCTTCTTAGTGTTGTCCCAAAGTTGTAGCCTGCCAAGACATTTTGAATTCTCACTCTGTCAACTAGCACAGAAACTGCCCCACCCAACTTTTGTCACCCGTATCCTATCTATGCCTTTATTTAAGTCGCTGACAAAAATGTTAAAAGGCATGTCTCCTGCGCACTGTTCAGTGGTATGCTCCCCTGAGACTTCCTTCCAAGTTTCCATCAGATCATTACTGGCTACCCTTTGGGTCTGACTATTCAACCAGTTTCCTCTCCTCTATCATCTAATACAGAATAGCGTGAGAGACTTTGCCCAATGATTTTTCTAAAATCTCAGCAAACCACATTTATCACATTCCCTGATCTACCAGTTTAGTAACCCTGTCAAAAAAGGGGGGAAAAAGAAAAGAAAAGGTGAGTCTGTCATAACCTGTTCTCAATGAAGCTATGCTGGCTTTTTGTGGTCAATCTGCATCCTGCCCTAAGCAAGGAATACGCTTGCTAGCCCTTTCCTTTTCTTAGTTCAACAACATAACTCTATATCCTCTTTTGAGTCACTCATTGCATGTACTTACTTGCAAAGCCAACCTTTTATAACTGCTTTAAAAAATAATTCTGACCAACATAGCAAAAAAAAAAAAAAGGCAAAGATGAGTCACAGAACTCAACTTGTTTTGTGGGGCAAGTTTATTATAAGAAGGAAGGGGAGGCTATCTCCCTCCTCCGAACTCCTTGATCATTTGCTACTAGTACCATTTTATTGTATTATTGTACACTGGGGAACAATGGTTCTCAAAGATTGTGCTAAAATTTGATACATGTGATGTTCAGCTCTACCTCTCACACACACTGAAATAGTAAAGTAAAAAGAATCTGCCAATGGATTTGGAGTTGGAGAACCTGGGTCCATTTATTATTTCTGCCACTTGGGTAACCTTGGACAAGTCACATTTTATGCCAGTTTCCTTATCCATGAAATGAAAAAGATTGGATTAGATGGCTTTTAAGATCACTTCCTGTTTTAAATCTTCAATGCCATGAAACTTATGGCTTCTAGATTCCCCAGCTCCACTCTCCAGCTGCAGTTTACTATCTTCCTTGTGTGGCAAAGGTTGTGATAATCTTTGTGCCCCGTAGGCACAAAGCTCCTCTGATTTCGATTACTGAGAAAGTAAAGAAAGAAGAGGGTGAAAGGGTGAGGGAAAGGAAGGAGAGGCAAAGGAATCCCAGCTCCCAGGTGTAGAAGTCTGTTTGCCTTGGAGCACTTTTATGGTGCCAACTGAAATGTTCATTGTACCATGATTCCTGGGTCCAAGAATGCTGTGCTGTGAGCAGAAAGAGTTTAAGAACTAGTATTGTAGATACTGTTCCCATATGGTCTGGACCAGAAGACTTCTGACCATGCCCAAAATTCAGTGAGATTCTGTCCTTACCTTGGGGAAGGCACTGCTCACTTTGTGATTAAGATTTCCTTTTACGTGTGTGAATAACTTTTTCCTTCTGAGCCTTAGGTGATTGGAAAACTGAGGGGTGGGAAGATGGAGAAGTGTACAGGTGCTGCTGTTTGCACTGAGATGTTCTCACAATGGAAGCAGCTGGCAAAGAGAGTGGTTTTATTACACCATAATTTCCACAGGGATATTCTAAGGTGTCAGGAATTAAGAAGGCTTTTGGTGAGCACTGACTGATAAATATAAAAACTGGCCTTGGTGAAGGGAAAGTTTAGAAGTCTCAATAGAGTGATTGGTGAGAGTAAATGACTATTGTGGTGAGAGTGAGGGGACCTTGGTGATGGCTGGAAGGTGTGGGACTGTGGAAGAAGCACTGGGATATTTCCCCTTGGGCCTCTTTTCCCTGGGTTATCACTATGTAATAGAGAAGGCATTCACAGGTGTTGGTCTAGATTCATGGAGAGGCTGTTACACTATCACCACACATTGTGTTGTACTGGAAACAAGGGTTGATTAAACTTTGAAGGCAAATACAGTTTATTGCAGCTTATTTGAGTTATACCAGCTGAGCTTACTATCTCTAGAAAAGTACATTGGGAGAACTGGGCTTACTTAATATTGTGAGTGAGCATGCTATCTACCTGACATGGTTCTTCTGATTCGTGAAAGAATATGCTGTGCTTAAGCAAAAACCAAAACAAACAAAAAAAAAACACCTGAGGAGTCCTTTTAAAAAAATCCACTTCCTAATTGTAGCAGAAAATCAAACCCACCATGACCAAAATAGGATAACTGGAATTATGAAATGCTATAGCTACCTTTTATAGCCCATGTAGTCTAGTACTTTTATTTTACATTGAAAGAAACTGGATTTTTCCCTTTCTACTCTGAACTAAAAAAATAAACAAAATGTGTATTTTCATTTATATAGTAGAACAGAAAAATGGAATCATATATGAAATTACAGACCTCACTTATACTTCTTGTTTTTCAGTCATTTCAGATGTGTTCAAATCTTCATGATTCCATTTGGGGTTTTCTTGGCAAAAATAATGGAGCAGTTCGTCATTTTCTTCTCCAATTCATTTTACAGATGAGGAAACTGAAGCAGTGTTAAGTGATTTGCCCAGAGGTCACATTTGAATTCAACATTAAGTCTGGCACTTTATCCACTGTGCTACTACCTCACTGCCCCTTAATTATAGGCAGCTTGATTTTCTTTTTGAGCACCCACTGAGATCAAACAGTAGCTTTCAAGGCTGTCCTGCTTGTCTGTGTTTCTTTCTGGACTTCCTTCGGCTCTCTTCTATGATAAAAAAAAAAAAAAAACCAAACAAACTAAACAACACAAAACTAAACAAACTGCAATGACCCATTTTCCTTTCCTTTTTTTTTTGCTGTCTTACCCCTATCCCTCTCACTATTTAACCCAAAACTCATTTTTAAAAAAGGAAAAAAAAAAGTCCTCATAACAACTAAACACAAGCAAAACAATTTATCAAATTGGCTGTGTCTGAAGAGGTATATCTTATCGAATCTCTTGAGTCTATCCCCTCTCTGCCAAGAAATTACATGCTTCATAATCATTAGAAGGAAAAACTATTGGTAGGGTTGGGGGTAAATTGCCTTGGCCACAGTCATAGAGATTGTACGTGGTCAAGTGGAGGTTTGAACTCAGAAGCAGTCTTCACCAGAGGTAGTACAGGTTCATCAGGAACAAGTTTTGCCAAGTTAGCTTCATTTACTTTAAAGGCAGAGTTATTGACATATTGGTACTAATGTAATATATTGGTACTGCTGTAACGTATTTTTATTTCAGCAAGGTGTTTGAGAAAATGTTTCATGTTTTTCTTGTGAATGAGAGAGAGAAACAGAGCCTGACATGATAATATACTTAGTTGGGCACTGAATGAGCTGAATAAAAGACTCAAAGAGTAATGTTTATAGATCAATGGCACAATAGAGGAAGGTATTTAATGACCATCCTAAGTATATTTTCTAGGATTATACTGTTCAACATTTCTATTATTATCTATATTATTATATATTATATTATAATCATAGTATAGTTAAAACATAACATAATTACATATTATATTACAATATATTTTAATATATTCTATTATTATCCATATTATTATTTCTATTATTTGCTTAGTAAAAAAAGCATGGATAGCATGCATATCACATTGGCAAAAGGCACAAATATGGGGGTTATGGCTTTCATCTTAAGTGACAGAGTCAGGATACAGGAAAATCATGGGAAGTCAGGAAGATGGTCCAAATCTAATGAGAAAGAAATAGTAGGGAGAGATGTAAAAATCATACACTTGTGTTTAAAAAAAACCAATTATGTAAGTACAGTATTGAAATGTATAACTTGATAAGAGTTTTTGCTAAACAAAACCTTAGGATGGTTAAAGAGTGGATACCAATCACTGAAACATCAAATACACAACATACAGAAACAAATAAGCATAATAATTGCTCAATAAAGCCAACACCTCCAAATATGGGGGCAAAGACTCACTATTTTACAAATATTATTGGGAAAACTCCACAACAGTCTGGCAGAAAATTGTTATAGACCAACATGTCATACCATATACCAAGATAAATTTCAAATGGACACGTGACATACATAAAAGGTCAAAGCAAATAAATTAGAGGAGCACAGACAAAAAATACTTAGGACAAACCAAGTTAGGGAAAGAACTCATAACCAAACAAGGCATAAGATGAATCACAGAAGACAAAATGGGTGGTTTCGAATGCATAAAATTGAAAAAAAACTTTTCATAAGCATTATTAATACACTTAAAATTAAAAGTGAAGAAATATATTGTAGTAATAATATTCTTTTAGAAAAAATACTTGTAGTAATTTTCTGTGATAAGGACCTGAAATTCAAGGTATGTAGGGAACTGACTCAAACATGGAAGGAAAAGAGCTATTCCACAGTAGATCAAAGGATATAAATCGGCAGTTTTCGAAGGAGGAAATCTAAGTTATCAACTGATACATGAAATGCTCCAAATTGCTATCAATTACAAAAGTTCATGTGAAAGTACCTCTGAGGTCACCTCTTACCCATCAGATTAGCAAAAAATGACAAAAAAAGAAAATTACAAGATTACTTGGATATGCTGAGGTAGATCAAGTACACTTATAGTTTTGAAGAAGCTATGAATTAGACCAGCCATTCTTGAAGTCATCTTAGGACTATACTCCCAAAGTCACTGAAATATAAATGGACTTGGACCCAACCATATATGAAAGAAAGAGGAAAAATACCCATATGTACAAAAGTAATTATCACAACTTTTTTTGTGGTGGCAAAACTAAGTGGGTACCCATCAGTTGGGGAATGACTGAAAAAATGATGGCATATAAGAAATAGCAACATGTTTTCAGAAAATGAAGACATAGGGAATACTGTAAAGTGGGGAAAATCAGGGGAATATATATGTGTATGTGTGTGTATGTGTCTATGTATGTACAACAACATTGTAAAGAAAAACAACTGAGAAAAAAAGCTTTTGAACTCTGATCTATGCAATGACCAACCATAGTTCTAGAGGACTGAAAATAAAGCATGCTACCCACCTTCTGAGACTGTGGTGATTTTTTGTTTTTATTTTATTTTTTCAATCGAGGGAACAGTTGGGAAAGGGAAAAGAAAGATAGTAATAGGATAGCTAAGATGATAAAGAATATTAAGAAAAGGGATCATTGAAGCGTTGAAAAAATCTACAAAAATGAATATGTGTAACGAATAAAATACAGGACAGCTTTAACAAAATAAGCTGAATTTATTGTAAACTTGGAAGGAGAAGGAAATTAGACATAAGTCAGATTTGTGGCTGCATGGGGAAACCACTTCTTAACTTTATAACTGGATGATTATCTTATTAGTTATGCTCAGAAACAAAAATGTTTTTAAATAAAAAAATAAAGCTTAAGATTGATCAGAGAGCTTGCAATCATAGACGTTGAGTACCCTTGATTCCTTGTGAGACTTAAGATGTGATAGCACTCCTGTGGATGACTGGAATGGAAAGGAGATTGAAATCATGGAGGCTGAGAAGATTTGAGAGAACATGGTGTTTGAAGGCTCATTGGTGTAAATACTGAAGTCAGCAAAGACAAGGGCAGAGAGCGAGAATGTAATTCAGGTACTTAGCCCCTATTGACAATGAGTAGAGTGGAATTCTATAAGTTCTGAACTTGAGCAAGGAGGGATAATAGTGTGAAGGCTAGAAGATGACCATAACAGAGATATGAAATGGGTTCTATGGATAAATTAAGTGAAACTCAAAGAGGAAGAAGTTGTTAAGCAGAGGCAGCAGAGGCAGATTCTGGAATTGTCCTGGAGAATAAGAGTAATGCCAATCCTTCTCCTGGTCCAATCCATTAGGGACATGGAACAAAGAACAGCTATCATTGGATAGGGTGTCAAGGGATGAGGTGTCTTGTAAAGAAATCAGGATTTCCTTGAGCACAAGAAGATGTAAAAAGCTTGAGAAGAAGGAAACTGAGACGTTCCTTAACTATAAGTTCAATGCTCTACGGGGATCTGTTGAAGGAGAGGACAAAGGTAGAAAGAGACTTTGGCTAGTGTTGAGAAAGCAAGCATCACCTTGGATACTTCCTACCTGTGTGATACTGGACAAGTCACCTAAGTCCTCTGGACTTCAGTTCTTTGTCTTTAAATTGGCTTGATGGTATCTGAGCTTCCTTCCAACTTTGAATAATTATCTAATGAACTGGTTGAGGAAAAAAAAAATACAGGGAAAGCAGTAGGAGAAAAGTGTTGTTTTTTTTAAATTGCCTAGATAGATAGCAGCTACGAACCATAGGGGCTGAAGGAGTAAGAGGTAGGAATTTGTTAGCCACAGGTCAAGTGACCAATAGGAATGGTCATCTGAAGGGGCATGTGTTGAAGGCCTCTAACCACAGGCATGGGGCAGCCATGCTTTCCTCTCTTTCATGAGTGTGATTTTGTTCAAGAGGTGAAAGAGTTCCAAGTATGTTTGGAATTTCTACAAATGTTAATTGTGGTTAAGAGGGTGTTTCAGAAAAAGAGGCCTCAATCTTGGGCAGCCAACTTCTTAGAGCCATGGCTTTTCCCCCTTCTCCTTGGTGGTGGCCTTTATCTTCCCCTGGACAAGTGGGTGAGACCTGGTCACATTAGATTAGGTCAATGTAAAGCATTTTAATTACTATTTTTTAATTCAAATTATTCTTAGGAAAGCATGATTTACTGGCTGTGAAGGTACAATTAGACACCTAAAGTCTTGGAGTTAGACTTGGATCCTTGGTGCAGAATGCTATGGTTTGGCATCAGAAGTGACAAATTAGTTTCCAAATATATTGCTCCCAATAAAATAATCTTTTTAAAACAGTATTATGGAATGCCATGCCTAACAAACCCACAGTGTTTATTACTCTACAGTTTTATGACTTTGTGAGAAGTTATCTTTTCTCTTGCCCAGCCCACTGGATCCCTGGAAAAATGAGTACAAGTAATGGAATGGTCCAAAAAGTCCATTTCCTGTGAATTCTAAAATTTGCCAGACCTAGTGAATTTTCAAAGGCAACAGAATATTTTCATTAAAGACTGACTCATGTGCCCAAGTCTTCCATTGTTTTTATAAATGTCTTCTTACAGAGATCTTGGCTTGGTTGACAAAGCAACAAGCAGTTCATTGAAAAGTGCAATTGTCAGTTTAATTGGTTTAGTGTCATGTAGAAAAAAGCCAAAACACCCCAGACCACTACCTGACTGTCTAGTTGGATTTCATCACCATTTTTTATTTGTTTTTCTTTTAGTTAAACAATTTTGAAGGTGGGTAGTATAGTTGTTTACACCACGGATAGACTTTTCTTCTGTTGTCCCCAAACACTGAGATTAGTTATAAATCAGGTAAATCAAAACAAAAACAAGCAAATCAGATATCGCTAACTACATAAACTAGAAGAATGTAAACTCAGTGAGAGCAGAAACCCTTTTGTTTAAATTGTGTTCCAAGACTGAATATAATTTGTTTTACTTTTATCTTTTCATTTTATTTTTTAAATGTTATCATACATGCATATTTATATACATCTACACATATATAGTATGACAGTCATTTAATGTTTGTTGAATGAAAGATAATTCAAGACTTTTTTCTGCACAGAAATTCTGAATCAAAAGTGCACGTATGTGCGTATAAACACCTATAATATATTTATATATCACACACACACAAACACCTATGTTTTGGGCCAGGTCTATGATTTCATCTATATAGAGGGCTCCCTGGTGAGGAGTGCATATGGTCAAGTGTTTGGCAATTTAAAGTTTTAGAGTGTTACCTGGGGCCTTGAAAAGTTAAATAATTTGTCCATGGTTACATAGCCAGCAAGACAGTATGTAGCCAAGGTAGGGCTTGAACTCATGCCATCATGACTCCAAGGCCACTCCAGGATGTACTATACTACTCTGTCTTAGACTTATATTCAGACAGACAGACAGATAGATAGAAAGAATGTTCTTTAAGTATATCTATGTCTATATCTCTATAGGTATTATATAATTCAGGACTTCTTAAGCTTTTTCCACTGGAGACCCCTTTTTGAATTCTGGCAGTGTTAGGTTATTCCTGAGGGCATGTGCAGTGCCAAGTGTGCATACTTTGTGTTCAGAACCAAGGCTGCCGTGATGTTGTGAGACGCAACATGGGCAAGCACAGCTCGAAATGCCTCTGATTCATTAAGGGCTTGATTTTTAATTAATTTTTTGTCATTGTGCATTCAGAAACCTTATACTGTTGGCAAATTTTTCATGGCCCCATATAGGGTCAAAACCTACAGTTTAAGAAGTGCTATATAATAATGTTTATATATATAATATGTATATATATCAAATAGCTACACAAATATATACATAGATATACTTAAAGATCATATATTTCTAGCAAAATTCTAGAATACATTGTTAAAGGGATGATTAAGAAACATCTCTGAAAAGACCTGATGATCACAAAGAACTGACTTGACTTCATCAAATAAAGGTAATTTTTCAGTTGTGCCTGACTCTTAGCGATCCCATTTGGGGTTTTCTTGGCAAAGATACAGGGTTTGCCATTTTCTTCTTCAGCTAATTTTACAAATGAGGAAACTGAGGCAAATAGTAATTTTTGATATTCTCCTTATTTCTTTTTTTGGACAAAATTAGACTGGTAGGCCAGTGGCAGACTCTAGGCATAGCTTGCCTTGATTTTCCAGAATCTGTCTGCTGGTCTGATGGATGAGATGGGGAGAAATGTGAGACAGATGACTAAACAGCTATATAGATTTTGAAGTAACTGAATCACTATTCTTAGAGTAATAATTAATAGTAAGCTTATAAGGAGATAACCCTAGGAGACCTATCATTGATTGGTCTTGTGCTATTTAAATTTTTTTAATAAATGATTTGGAAAAGGTGCATATGGCATGCTTACCAGTGATGCAGATGACAAAAAGCAATAGATAGTAGCTAACTCACTGGATGGAAAAGTTGGGATCCAAAATGTTGTTGAGAGAACATTTGACTAAATCTAAGTAAATCAAATTTAATGAGGATAAACAGTTTGGATTTGAGGTTTTTTTTTTTAAATCAGCTTTATAAGTACAAAACAAAAGAGGCTTGGCTAGAAAGAGTCCTTCTGGGAAAAAAAGAAAAAAATCATTGACTTTTGTGTATTGAAAGTTCAATATGAGTCAACACTATGACATGGCAGCCAGAAAAAACAATGTTGTTCGTTAATGTCCAAGATTAAGGAAGTGATGGTGCATGGTCAGAGCATGACTAGAGAGTTTTATCTAGTTCTGGGTGTGGCATTTTAGGGAGGGCATCAATATCTGTAGAGATCTAGTGACAAGAATGAAAGACCTTTTGTCCATGCCAAATGAAGATCAATTTAAGAAACTGGGGATGTAGGGTTTGGAGAAGAGGAGGGAGAGGATGATGTGAGCACTGCTTTCAAATGTTCAAAATGCTATCCTGTTGAGGAGGGCTTAGAATCATTCTATTTGGTTCTAGAGGGGACAAGAAGGCATCAAGGTGAGATCTAGTGAGCAGAGCAGAGTTCTTGGAGTTAAGAAGACATGAGTTAAAATCATGCCTTGTACTAGCAGTGGGCAAGTCAATTAATCTCTCAGTCTATTTCCTCATCTGTAAAATGGGGAAAATAATTACACATGCTTCATAGGGTTGTTCTGAAGACTGAATGAGTTAATATATGAATTGCTTTTCAAGCCTAGAAACTCTATATAAATGCTTGTTATCTTCATCATCATCATCATCACCTTTATCATCAGTAACAAGTAGGAGCCATGGGCTAAAGTTTCAGAAAGGTAGATGGAGATTTAAGGAAAATCTTAAGAATTAGTTATCACAAAATGGCATATGCTACCTTAAGAATTATAAAAGCACATCATACAGAAGACCTTGAAAAATTCATTAAAACAAAGCCTTATCAGTTGTTCTCTAAAGGATATTCTTGTCCGTTTGGATTTGGGTCAGGTGTACACACACACACAAACACACACAGTTGATTAATTAGATGTCCAAGAATGGGAGTGAGATTTCTCATAAATTAAAATACAGTGTGTGTGTACTTTATAAGACCTGGTTAAAAACAGCAGTTACAACCACATTCTTTTCTGGAGTCTTGAAAACTTAATCAAGAGAACTATAAAATGAAAACCAAGGTGGAGGAGGGACAAAAACTTACCTCAAAGATCTAGAAAGGTTCGTACCAGAGAAGTATAGGTGTAGGAGTTTTACTATAAGGTAATGCTTCTTTTTGGTCTTAAGATCCTTTTATATACTTGAAAATTTTTGAGGACCCTACCCCAAAGAATTTTTGTTTCTGATATTTACAATATTGGAAATCAAAATGTCTTGGTATTATAAAAAATGGTTTTGATCTCACAGACCGCCCTCCCCCCAGCCACCCTTTGAGAATGACTGCTCTAAGATAGCATAACTAGGGCTGAGAGAAAATGCAGACTTTTTTGCATCAGTACCCCTCATTTTATACTATGAGACTGGGGCTGAAATTAAATACAACTCTTGGATAAGGTCTATACCATCGCAATAGACCAGGGGATAATAGCAAAGACTTCCTTAGAGAAGTGTCATGAGGCTCAGATGAGATAATATTCATTAGGTGCTTAGCGCAGAAGCAGGTACATAATTAAAAACATAATAATAACCCAAATTCTTTTGAGAATGAGCCAACTAATAAAGGAAAAAGTATGTGAAAGGGCTACTAGATGACCTTGATTATTTGAAAATGCTATGGTGGTGGTGGTTGTCCTTCGTCTTCAAAGAGGACCAGAATGACATCACCACGATAAAGCAAAATTTCAGTGTGTCCAACTGTGGCTGATCAGACCAATAAGAGCTCGGAAACTCTACCACAGGTTGGGCACAGATAATCCATGTGAATATTTGGGGTGGATATCCCAAAGTTGAACATCCTGCATTTACTTTGTGCTGTCTCAATTCTGCTTTGCTTGTAGAGCATAGCACCCTTTCTGATGTGGGCATGCCATGCTGAGAGGTCCTGTGCTGGTGTCTCCCATGTTGCACAGTCAAATCCAAAGTTCTTTAGAAAGACATTGAGACACATTGTATCATTTCTTCTGGTCACCTTGTGATCGCCTGCTCCATGTGAGTCTTTTTGGCAAGTGTACATTTTGCATTCGAACAACGTGGCCAACCTACCGGAGTTGCGCTCTCTGAAACATAATTTGAATACTTGGCAGTTCAGTTCAAGCAAGGACTTCAGTGTCTGGTACCTTATCCTTCTAGGTGATCCTCAAAATCTTACTAAGACAGTTCAAATGGAAACGATTCAGTTTCCTGGAATGGCACTGGTATACTGTCCGTGTGTCACAAGCACATAACAATGAGATCAGCACAATGGCTCTGTAGACCTTCAGTTTGGTAGTCAGTTTAATACCTCTTCTCTCCCAAATTTTTCTTCAGAGCCTCCCAAACATTGAGCTAGCTCTGGCAATGCGTGCATCAACCTCATTATCAATGTATACATCCCTGGAAAGTACACTACCAAGGTAAGTGAACTTATCCACAGTATTCAAAACTTCTCTGTTTGTTGCAATCGATGGTACCATGTATGGATGGTGTGGTGATGGCTGATGGAGCACCTGTGTTTTCTTGGTGTTCATTATTAAACCAAAATTAGCACAGGTAGCAGAGAATTGATCCATACTTTGTTACATCTCAGCTTCAGAGGCTGCACTGAGTGCCCAGTAATCTGCAAACAGAAAATCATGTACCAGCACTCTCTCCACTTTGGTCTTGGCTTGTAGCCTTTTCAAACTGAAGAACTTGCCACCAGTACGGTAGTTGACCTTGATGCCATGTTCATCCTCATTGAAAACATTTGCCAATATGGCAGAAAACATCATGCTAAAAAGCATGGGAGCAAACACACCACCCTGTTTCACTCCATTGGTGACTGGGAAGGCATGAGAGCTTTGTCCATTATCCAGAACCTAGGCAAACATGCCATTGTGAAATTGACATACAATATTGATGAACTTCTCTGGGCAACCAAATTTTGACATAATTTTTCCATAAGCCTTCACGACTAACAGTGTCAAAGACCTTGGTCAGATCTACAAAGGTTGTGAACAGACCTCTGTTCTGCTTGCTCCTGGCATTTCTCCAGGAGCTATTAGGCAGCAAACACCATACTGACACTTCCTCATCCTTTCTGAAGCCACACTGGCTCTCAGGTATATGACCATCTTCCAGGTGAAGGATCAGCCTATTAAAGAGGACTCTAGCAAGAATCTTGCCAGCACTGACTAAGAGAGAGATCCCTCTGTGACTGTTGCAGGACAATCTATTCCCTTTACCCTTATAGAGATGGACAATGGAGGCATCCTTGAACTCCTCTGGGATAACCTCCTCTTGCCATATTACCTGGAACATTTCTGTCAGCTTTTGTATGAGCAATGGTCCCCCTCCCTTGTAAATCTCAGCTGGAATAGAATCAGCACCAGGTGCTTTGCCACATGAAAGGAGTCTAACGACCCTCAAAATCTCTTCTTCAGTTGCAAGTTCAGCTAAGGAGGGATTGACTTCAACCTGAGGTAAACAGTCAAAGGCCTCAGCATTGATTGATGAAGGTCTGTTGAGTGCACTACGAAAATGTTCAGCCCATCTCTCTAGGATCATGTCCTTATCACTAATCAATGTGACTCCATCAGCACTAGATAGTTGTAATGCACCATAAGTTTTTGGTCCATAAATAGCTTGAAAATGCTATATAAATCTTGCAGATGAAGTGGGATAAAAAGAAGTAGCATACTTTGAAAATTTGAAGCATGATGTAAATATGAGTCATTACTACTGCTATTTGTCCAAATTCCATTTTACTTTGTTCAATATGGATCTACATCTGAGTCTATATTTACCAAATGAAGTGTGGAGCCTTAATTACGCAAATATTTCTCCTATGAATTTTCAGAGAAGGCGGATTCCTTTGAGCTGTATAGGTCAAGAAAGGTTTTCTGGAGGATATGGGACTTAAACTGGGCTTTAATCAAGCTGTAGGATTTGTATAGATAGAGAAGATACTGGACTTCATTTCAGATAAGGTTAATAGCCTGAGTATTAGAAAAAATGATTGGGAATTTCCTGCCTATGATGGGGTCATGACTTGGGTTTTGCAAATACTTTAGCTTTCTCATCTCTTTCAGGTTGCCCAAATTCCCCCATTTCTCATTTAAATACCCTTCCATGCCATGTTCCCCAATAAAAAGTTAAGATTTTTGTTATCAGGAAGCTCATAAAAATAAAGAGCATTTTCGTCACCAAATAACTTCTGTTTGCAAAATATGCTATAGTTTTGTGTATACTTTCTGAAATGAGTGTAAATTAAGCAGAGCAAAGGAAGACCACGTTATATGAATAAGTAAGATTTGAAATAGGGAATATACCAACCCTAGTTAGGAGTCTAAGATCCAAAAATTCAAAATTTAAGTGGCTAACTTGGGGTGTTTAATGAGCGTAATTAAACATGACTCCTAAATGCAAGAATTGGGTGCGAGAAGTCAAGTTCCCTGGGTCATGAATGAGTCACAGATTCTTGGAGCCTCGGAGTTAGAAGGGTCTTTCAATGCTACCTGGACCATCCATGCCTAGACAAGAATCTTCTTTATAATCATTAATTAGTTGTCCAGACATTGTTTAAAGATGCAGTTATAGGGGAATCTACTCTGTTTCTTGTGAATGGGGAGTCTTCTACCTCCTAGGCCAGTCTATTTCACATGAGAACAGTCCTGTTGGGAGGTTTTCCCTTCTGTCCAAATTTGCCTCTTTACAACTTCTGCCCATTGCTTCTTGTCCTCCCCTCTGGGGCCAAACAGAATGAGGAACTTGGTGGAATGGAAGGAAATTAAGGTAATCTTTTGAAGAAGCAATCCGTCCAATCTTTGAATTTGTAGTGAAGGGAAGAAAGAAAAGCTAAGCATATTGAGCTTGGGATAAGTAAATTTCAAAATGTTCAGAGAAAGGTTAGGTAGGTATCTGTGGTCTAAAATTCTATAGGGAAAACCATTCCAAGAGAAATGGAAAGCTATCAAAAATTACCTTCTGGAGAAACAGAGGAAAACAATTCTGACAATGAGGAAAGGTGTGAATTGTCTGATGAGACCAATGAGATTTCATAGGAAACTCACTAATAGATTTCTAGACTTGGAGTAAGGAAAGCATTAATTGAATCCTGTGACAGACACAATATTTGTATAACCCTGGGTAAGTCACTTAACCTCTCTGAGCCTTAGCTTCCTTATTTGTAAAATAGTGATAATAATTGGACCTGCCCCATGGAGTTGCTGGGATAAAATGAGATGGTATATATATATATATATATATATATATATATATATATATATATATATATAGAGAGAGAGAGAGAGAGAGAGAGAGAGAGAGAGAGAGAGCGAGAGAGAGATGGTATATATATATATATATATATATATATATATATATATATATATATATATATATAAAGCCCTTATCAAACCTTAAAGTGCTACACAGATACAAAGTATCATTACTTATTAAAATAAGGTAGGAATAAGAATAATAATGGAAGATTAAAAAAAAGTGTGACATGCAGTCTTGGGGTAGCATTGATGGTGAGAGCAATCCTTTTGCTAAGCTAAGTTTTTCTTGCCAGTTTCAGCTTTTGCTAAGCCTAAGTATTCCTGACATTACAATAATAATTATAATATGCCCATTTTACAGCTGAGTAAACTGAGTCTGAGAGTTAAGTGATTTCAGGATCAAATAGACACTAAATATCTGAAAACAGGCAGACTGAGTTCCATCTTGGAAACTTAAAAATAATAAAATCCTGGGTCATGCTGCTTCCCAGACAAATCTGGGAATGTTTGATTTTGACTTGTTTCTATAGTATTTGAGTCAATTTACCCAGTAGAAACTAGCAAGCATTTTGAACATTGAAATATTTAACAAAAACAGGCTGAAATATGAATGGACCTTGATCCAAGTCCAGGAGTAATTGACAAATTGTCAGTAGGGAAACCCCTATGATGTGTGTAGAGCTGGAGCTTCCTTGATGAAGATCAAATCACTATCCATGTTTATGTCTACTACTCCCTGATTTAGCTTTCTCATGGAATCTCTCCATTTTCATCTTGTTTGTTCCAGGAACATAGCATTATCCAGGAATTCTGCATGACTAAAGTGCTCTGTCCAGTTTATTTGCCCTACCATTTAACCTAGAGACTTCCACTGCCTGTGTCAGCCATTCTACTTTTGGTGGGGGAGGTAGGACATGTTTCTTCCTCCTCTCCATTTTTTCTTGGCACTCTTTGTTTAGTCCTTTTTAGCCATGTGCCTTTCATTCACATCATTCTGGGTAATGGAGTCCTTACATAATGGTGTCCATCCATGTGCATGTTTCCTCCTTTCTCTTGCTGCTCTGTTAAAGCTCATATATCTACTGGTTGTTTGATAGATTCCCACAGTTTTCCTTAAATCTCAATCCTCCTTTCTGAAACTTTAGCCCATGGCTCCTGGTTGTTATTGGTGATGATGGCAATGATGATGATGATGATGAAGATAACTAGCATTTATATAGAGTTTTAAAGTTTGCAAAGGTATTCACATATTAACTCCTCTCCCCTCCCGTCCCCTCCCTTCCTCTCCTCTCCTCTCCCTCTTTTCAGAACCCTCCTGGCATAAGAGTGATTATCAATAATAGTAACTGTTGCTGTGTCCTTCCCAGCCTGATGTCTTTCTTTTTTTTGCCTCATTAAAGGGGCCATGCTCTGGTTACTTCTTAAACAAGTCTATTCACTGAATAGATGTTACCTCACCCTAAGTGAGTACCTGCTAGACCTTGCCCTAAACGGGTCAAGGTTTCCCGGTGCATCCTGGGTCATCTCCAGTCATCCTGATGAATATCTGATTCAGATGGCCCTGGAGGAGTAGTGAGGCTGGTGACCTGCACAAGCTCTCCCTCACTCAAAACAAAGTCAAGTGCAAATCCTGTCACCATTTCTCTGATGGCAGGTCTTCTTCGGCAACGAAAGATGAACACTACAATCATATAGCACCAAGAACTCAATACAGTATTCCAAATGCCCAGAGGTTGTCTGATCAGGGCAGAATGCAACTATTCCCAGGTGTGTTGGAGTAACACTAACTCCTAAGTGCTGATAAACATTTGCAGACACTTCCTTGTGTCCCTTCTCTTCCTCTTGACACTATATTTCTATTATCCCACTCTAAAATTTTGCAATAAAACACTCTTGAAAAGGTAAAGTGGGTTTTATAGATGTTTTAGAAAATTCCCCAGGCAGCAAATGGAGAATGAGAAAGGAGGCATTGTTTATTCTGATTGGCTTTATCTGGAAACTCCCCAAGTATTGCTCCTGAACAATTACCTCATTCTTTGTCTTTTCTTCTTCCCCCTTTGCTTTTTTATCTGCTAGTTGAGTTATTTTGGGATATGGCAAGTGGGAGAAAATGAGTACTCCTTAAATCTTCCCCCTTTCAATGGAATTCTCAATCCAGGAAGTTTAAGAATCACTTCATGAAAGACTAGTCCAGCACTTAAAGAAGAAAGGGGATGGAATATGAAGGATAAATCTGGAGCTTGTGAATGATTACATTATATCAGAACTGGAAAGAACCTTCTAGGTCATCCAGTTTTCAAGTAAGAATGTGAAATGCTATAGCTTGAAGGAAATTTTAAAACTCATTTAAAGATAAAGAGTCTTACAAAACTCAAATGACTTGCTCAAGATCTGTGTAGACAATTAGCTGTAAGGGAGGATTTCAATCCAGTGCCCTTTCCAAGGAGGTGGTTATTAACTAGAATACAGGAGCCATGAGGGAAGATATTAAAGGGCATCAGAGCTAATGAGCTTGGGGTATGAGATGGATGATACAGACAACTCAATATGAAAAGATTTTAAAGGGACTTTTGTGAGAATGTCCATTCCAAGAGTGTCATGAGGGTATCAAGTTATTGTTGTGATGCTCCGTGTCCCAGAGCATATCCAAATGATAGGAAACAGTTCATGTAATGCAACTTACACAGGGTGTATTGGGAGTATAACAGTCCAGATACTGGACACCTTGCCACCACTATGTCCTGTTATTAGTAAGACCTGTTTCTATACACACCAAGCCACTCATGCACAACCAGCCTTCTCTTAAACTTTTTGAATAGTCCAATGGTATGCCTATCTAGTCAATGCATGGCTCCACTGATAGCATTTTAGGGAATTCTTCTTCAGTATAATGAATTGTGGTAGCACCTGGACTCAGTTGACCTTCCTAATCCCATAATGCCTCAATCTAGTGGCACAAAGGATTCAATTCTGATAAATGACCAGGGGATTATGTGGTCTATTCAGTTTATTATCTGCTGTCAATTAACAGACTGACTAATCTGAAGTCATTTTGTGAACTGAGTCTTTGGAAGAACGTTGAGCTGAATCTAGCATTTGGGTAATCTCTCAGCAATGTCAAGCACTATTATTCGTCCTTGAAAAGATATTTCCTGTATTTTGAATGTTTCCTTTTCTGAAATTGATTCTTCATGATAACTCCCTAAATTTTTGGAGAAGCACTAAGACAGTATAGGTATTTACTAATGCCATAGCCAATATTCTTCCCAAGCCAAAACATCATATGATTGGTAAAGTCTTTAAAACACTGAAAATTTAAGTTTGTAATTGGGTTCTTCTCATTGATTCAATTCTAATGAGTACAAGGGCAAGTGTTACCCTTCTTTGGTTTGTCTAAATCATTTAGTTCCAGTGTCCTAATGGATTTGGCTGGGCATTTTGTCCCCTCGTGTTTAAAGCCATGTGTGTGGAAGTGTGTGGAAATTGAATCAATATGTTTCTGATTCTTTCATAGTTAACTCATCAGAAGATTGTTTTGTAAGAGCTTTTTGATGTCTGAGAATACTATGAGCCTTTCCAAATGGAATTTCTTTGATCAATTTCATTATGATCAATAAAAAACAGTGAATTTGGAGTCAGAAGACCTGAGTTCAGATCCCAGCACTGCTATTTACCTTTTATGTTATTTGGATGGGTCATTTCCTCCCTTTGGGGCTCAGATTTCTTATCAGTAAAATTACGGGGATACACCAGACCCAGGAATTCTTAAACTTTAAACTCCTGCACTTTTTTCTAAAATACGTTTTAATTATATTTGAATATAATTTTGAAATCCTATAAATTTGAAATCCTTTGAGTTTTATTTTATGTATTTAAGACCATTATTCTGCGAAAGAATACACAGGATTCATCAGCCTGCAAGGGGATATGACACACAGAAAAAGTTAAGTACCTCTGAATTAAAGGATCTTCTGGGTCCTTCCATTTTTCCATCAACTAGTCAAGTATTTATTAATACCCTTGCTAGGTGCCAGGCTGGGGACATAAAGAAAGAAAAGAAAAACTAATAAAGAAACAAAAAACTCTACCTGACTTCAAAGACAAACCCTATTCATGAGGAACTCATACTCTAATGGATAAGATGACATGTAAATAACTAGGTATAGCTAATGTTTTAAAGGAACATATTAGAAAGAAAGGCACAGAAGACCTGGGGCTAGAACTCTGGTCCTTTAATTGGTGGACAAATGATCTTCCCATTATGCCACACTCCAGTTTGACTGGAGTACAGGGTTCATGTTGGGAAATAGTGGGAGAAAAGATCGAAAAGATAGGTTATGGTGAAACTGTAGAGGATCTTAAGTCCCAGGATATGGAGTTGGGATATGATCTTGAAGTCAGTGGAAAGCCATTCAGTGCTTTGAGTAACTGGGACTAGGAAAGAACTCATGCAGAATGTGGGATTTGGATTGAATCTTGAAGGAATAAAGGGAAAGTCAGAGGTAGAGTTAAGTAGGGAGAACATTCCAGGAGTAGGGATATAGCCAGTACAAAGACATGGAAATAGAAAATTGAATGTCAAAGGTGAGGAATAACCAGTAAGCTAGTAATTTCACAGAGTTAGATAACATATAAGAAGATCAGAAAAGAAGAAAGAAGCCAAGATATGAAGGACTTTAAAGACCAACAAGAGGAATTCTTAATTGATCCTGTAGATAATATGGAACCATTATAGTTTAGTGAATGAGAGCAGGGTGACATAGTGTTAGAAAAATCACTTTGACAGCTGAGTAAGGATGGATTAGAGCAGAGAACTTTGAATGGGGGACATCAATTAGAAGGTTATTGCAAGAGCCCCAGTGAGAGATGAGGAGGACCTGAACAAAGATGGTGGTTGCATGAGTGGAAAGAAGGGAATGTACCTGAGAGATGTCATGAAGGTAGAAGTAATGAATTGGGTGTATGTTCTGAGTGAGGGTCAGAAATCAAGGATGCCAAGGGGTTTGTAAGACTGAGTAATTGGAAGGATGGTGGCATCCTTAACATTAACAGAGAAGTTGAGAAAGGGGGAGAAGTTGTTGTCAGGGGTGTATTTTTATATTTAGCATATGTAAAAAAAAAAGTTTAATAATTGGCTCTCCAGGAAAAGAAAAGTACACATCCAACCTCTTAAGTTTAACCTGAATTATGAACCTTTTTTTACACTACTTTCTTAAGTTTAAAGCAGAACATCGATAAAACAATGAATCAAGCCCTAATCCGTAGTATTTTTTTCATTTCTATGGTTTAAATTCTCACACTGAAAATTTAACAGTTGGATCTCAAACCAGGATGAGTTAGATCCAACACACCCTTAGGTAGAGGGAGAAAGATAACGAATTCTGTTTTGAATGTGTTGAGTTTGAGATACCTTAAAGGATATCTAGTTTAATGTCTCTGAAAGTATTTGGGAATGTGGGACAATAGCTTATGGTAGAGACCAGGTCTGGATATAGAGATTCGGGAATGATTTGTGGAGAGATAATTTGTGTACACACACACACACACACACACACACACATTTTTGGGAACCCATGATCTCAATGATATATATGTTTTATAAACTCCCTCTACCACTACAAATTGTAGTCCTTCACATTCAAAAGTATTTTTGTCCACATGTATCTTTCCACAGTTTCTTCATAGAAGATCTACTCTAAGACATGGAAGACTTTCTTGTGATTCTTTTACTATGTAGTGCGTCTCACTGTTCAAGCTATTACTCCTCATTCTTACTACATGTTTGACCCTCCTCTTCTGGTCATTCATGTTCTTGACACATTTTTACTCAACTTCTCATGCATAATCTATCATTCATGCTATGCTTCAGCACTCCTTGTTGTTTAAGTCACCCACAATTGTGATACCTTGGAAAGTATAGTATTCCATGATGCACAGCTGTATTACATCACTGGGAAAATACTAGTATTAAAATTTGGAACTTTTGCAAAAGAAAGCAGCTTAAATGCCTCAGTCAACTTCCCAAATGTGGTCAAGGCTTTGTTCTTATCATTTATTCATTCAAAAAGATTTATTAAGCTGCCATATGCAGTCACCATTCCTGCCATTGGAGACACAAAAACAAAAATAAAGCACATCCTGCCCTTTGGGGTATTTACATCATTTTGGGAGAAAACATGATCCTAGATATGTAAATATAAAATACATACTGGGTAATTTCTGGTGGGGATAGGGCATTAACTAGGAATTCATATAGGCCTTAAGTAGAAGTTGGCACTCTAAGCTAAGACTTGAAGGCACTAAGGACTCTATGAGATGGAGGTGAAAAGAGAGTTCATTCTAGTGGGTTTAGGTCATTATCTTTCTGAAGCACCCATCCAGATATGCATGCTAGTGGGTTTGAGCCAATGAATTGACCACCTTCTTTGAATATCATAACATGATATTCTTTACTTATTTTTTTCTTGTTAAAATGAATAGGTCCATCTCTTTCAAGTGACTCTGAGGAGGACTTATAGCAAAGATTCTTAACCTTTTTTGTCTCATGGATGCCTTTAGCAGTTTGGAAAACCTATGGACTTCTTCTTAGAATAAAATATATTGGATTGAAATGGAAACCAATTATACTGAAATCTATCTATCACAAATCAACATGTCCCAGTTTAAGAATCCCTGCCATACAATATTATAGGTTTTGATACAACTAGTATTTCATGTGAAAATGGGAGCACCAGGCCTTCTAATTCTAATTGCAGGGCTTTTCCCACTATATCACACTGCTATATTGAAAAGGGCAATGGACTTAGAGTCACCAGAGATGGTTCTAGCTGTGATCCAACTTTGGACAATTCACTGAACCTCTCAAAACATATCTCCTTATCTGGACAGTGAGGATATGGGATATACACAATGTTTCTACTAAATCTCATATTATGATTAAAAATCATAATATTTCTTCACATCTAATATTACTTAAATTTTTTGTCTCAGATAAAATGATTGTTGAATTAAGTGATTTTAAATCAATTGTGAAAAAATAGAAGCAACATTTCCTAACAGTCAGGAAGACAAGAGTTCAAATTCAGCTTCAGACACTTAATAATGATGTGACCTTGAGCAACTCATTTTACTTCTCCGCTTGCCTTAGTTTCTTCATCTTTAAAATGGAGATGATAGCCCCTACCATCCAAGGATTGTTGTGAGGGTCAAATGAGATAACATTTGTAAAGTGCTTAGCACCGTATGTGGCACATGGTGTAAGGTCTCAATAAATGCTTGTTCCCTTCTCCATCCCTCAGGAAGACCTGGGTTCAAGTTCCACATCAGTAATTAGCTTTGTAACTCTGGACTAAACACTTCACTTCTATCTTCCCCAGGCAATGCTCTGGGAATTATCTACTAAATTATAGATGCACTGTCATCCTCATGAGTGATGGAGTTCCCACACTTGGAATTCCTCAGACTGACCTACTGACAAATTCTTCATATATTGATGTTTGCATGAAAACAAAACTGTCACTCTAGGAAGCTTAATCTGTAAGTCCTAAATGATAAAGTAAAGAAGAGCAAGAAGTAGATATATTCATTAATAATGCAAAAACATATTTCATGAATATTGGTTAACTATACTTACAGTACTCAGTTACTCCGGTAACTTCTTCAGCAGTTTCATGAGTCAATTACATAACTCTGTGTTGGCCCTTAATACAGAATCATCATTATACATGAATGCCAATTTACACCCAAGACTAGCAACATTTTTCATGTTACATATTTTTAAAATACTCCCCCCTTTTCTCTAAACCACAGGGAAATTGATGGTGTATAAAACCACTTTACACAAACAACAGCAGCATAGTCCAAGATTGAGAAAAAGATGCCCTGCTGTAACATTTATATTTTACATGTTGATTTGGAAAACATGGTCACCCAATGGTTTGTATTTCCCTGTTTAGTTCATAGAAATAAAGCTAATTAGTGTTTTTGAAGTATTGCTAACTGTTTTTAAATTATTCTTTCTTTAAAACTTAAATACAGCTCTGATCTTTTTACTTTCTTAAGAACATTTTCTAGGAAAAATATCAGTATGTACCAATATTACAAAGAAATTCTGTTTTTACTTATAAGTACCAAAAAGGAAATTTACATAAAAAGGGGAAAAGAGGGGCAGGGAGAGGGAGGTTAAAACTCCTTCTGGTTAATTAACCAATCAAAACGAAAAGATGAAAGCATGACAACCTCAAAGTTCTAGTGTTGTGGAAAAAAATATAGCCACAGAATAATGGTTATAATGAATTTCAACTAATGAAAACCAGAAACAATGACCAATGGAAAGAATGAAACCAGTTGGATAAAAGAGGTCACATTGCCCAAAGACTGAAAAATATGTTCCGCTCTTCTTCTGCTAGGATTGCCACCCAAGCTTCAGTGCTCTCCCAGTGGCCTTGGGAAAATAACCTTCTTGACCATCAGGTAACCATTTGCATATCATTCAGATTTCTTTGAAACAAGTATAGGCTTGACCCATCTTTCCATCTGTATTATTCCTCAGCCCAGAGATGTGTATGCTACTAGTAGAGAGGAAATATCTTCATGTACACCACCATAACCCTTAGAAAATTCCATCCCTAGAATTTTCCTGTCCCTGTACATTGGAGGCTCTGAGCATTCATTATAATATGTGATTTATTTTTTTTAAATCTTTATAGATGAGGAATGCCTTGTTTGTAGTAGGTGTTCAATTAATATGGGTTAAAGTGAATTGAATTTCCTGACTCTAAAAGTACAAGCACTTATGAAAAGTCACATTTTAAAGAATCTCTAATTGTGCTTTTCCCATGTACTATGCATTGGGGTGCTGCTTATGCTTACTCCCCTGATTTCCCACTCTGCTGTCATCATGGTCTGAGCAATCTTTAACTCATATACATATGGGTTGATTTAACAGTCACCGTGCTAGTTCCCTGCATCCAGTATGTTCATGCAAAAAGTAGCTAGGATTCAAGCCTAGGACTGTGGACTCCAATTCTAGTGTTTTTTCCAAACCCATTTCATGGAATACTTATAAATTACAAAAGAATTACATTTATCTAGTATAAATGCAAGCTGGGGGGAGGTGGAGAGACAGCTTTCTTTAGTTTTGAATAAGACTGATCTATTTCTCTTTTCCAATCACACATTTTCTGGATAATCTATTTGGTGATATTTTCTTCCATGCTAAACATCATTAGAACATGCAGTTGCCTATTTACACTAACCACACTTCTCTTCATTGCTTTTCAGATTGTTTGTAATTGGGATTCTTGGGATATTGTGGCATCCAAAGATTTGTTGCCATATCCCACTACTGGGAGAGCAATGATGGAGAATAAACTGGATTTGGGGGTCAGTCTGAGATAGGCATGGTGCTGCTCACCTATGATGCCTGCTCCATAGGAATCTGCTTAGTTACTAAATGCAACAGGAGATGCCCATGCAGAGATCAGGCAACCACTTATTGGGGATGCTCAATTCAATTCAACAATGACTTATTAAACATCTGTAATATTAATGAGCATAAAGATATGAATATGACAAACAATACAGGCCTAGTTAATAAAAACTTGCATTCTTGTAAGAAAGACAAGAAATGGGTACAGAAATGTGCCGTCTCTTATGAGCTATTTTAAGGATCAAATGAGATAGTATTTACAATGCTTGGTGATAATAAATACTTAATGAATGCTTGTTTGCTTCCCCATTCCTTAAGGGAAGCCTTTTTTGATTCCTTTAGATGCCACTGTCCTCTCCATCCTCAAAATTATCACATATATATTATATATTGTATATAATATATACACACATTCATATATATTTATATAGTATATATACACTATACATATACACTATACTATAGTATACTATATATAATTTTATATATAACTATATATAGTATATATACTATATATGAACTATACTATGTATGCTATATATATATAGTATATTTAATATATATATATTTATAGTAGCCTCCAAGGGGAACAAAAATTCCTTGAGATCAAGAAATATTTTTTGTTTTACTTTTCTAACTCTGAAACCTGGCATAATTCCTTGCACATAAGAGGTACTAAATATAAGACTGTCAGAGGGCAGCTAGGTGGCAGAGAGGATAGAGTGCTGGGTCTAAAATTAGGAAGACCTGAATTCATATCTAACCTCAGACACTTGACCCTGGTCAAGTTACTATTTGCCTTAGTTTTCTTATGTATAAAATGAGCTGGAGAAGAAAATGGTAATCCACTCCAGTATTCTTGCCAAGAAAACCCCAAGTAGGGTCACAAAGAGTTAGACACAACTGAAAAATGACTAAATGACAACAAAAATGTTTCAGAATAAGAAAATTTAACCCTGACTTCGAAGAGCTTAAAATTTAGCAAGGGAGATAAAACATGTACTTGAATAACTCTAATACAAATGGGATTATTGTGTTTACAAAGGAAAGGTGCAAAATGCTTTAAGAGGCAAGGTGCTCTGAGTTGTGGTAAAAAGGATTTTTACAATGGAGAGGGGGTCAGATTAAATGAAAGAAAACCAGTGGTGCAGATAGAGCTCTGGACCTGGAATCAGGAAGGCCTAAATTCAAATCTGGCCTCAGTACCTTAATAGTTATGTCACCCTGGCCAAGTCATTTAACCTCAGTTTCGTTGCATGTAAAATGGGAAGACTAATAGCACCTTCCTCTTAGAATGGTTGTGAAGATTAAAAAGGTAATATTTGTAAAAATTGCTTAACACAATGCCTGGCATATAGTTGGAACTATGTAAGTACTTATTTTCTGCCTGGCTTCCTAGATGTTTTCTAATTCTGAAATTTTATGTTTTCAGGGAAAGGAATAAATTTCAGTCTGATATGGTTAGAAAAATACTTAAAGAAGATGGAATTTGAGCTGGACCTTGAATGATGGTTAAGCTGAGAGATGGGGGAGTAGAGGAAGGGTGATATCTGCAATACAGCTGGGCAATTTCAAATCTCAGAAATACTAGCAGCAGTGAGGAGCTGTCCACAGCTGAAGCTCTTGCAAATGGGGTGGGGCTAGTTTAAAAGCAAAATATTGAAAACATTCAGGCATGGTTTTGTCCCAAGTGAGTCAAATTGGGAAGTATATAATTTGTGTAAGTTCATATCTTTTCAGATACCTGGTACCTTGGACTCTTTTCTGCTCTTAGACCACACTTGCTTGTTTTGCCTTTTGGATCTTCATGTTCCTTTATTTTTGGACCTTGGCTGTCTGATGCATTATAGATTTAGAGCTAGAAGTAACCTTAATGATTATTTAGGCCAATGCTCTGATTTTGCAGATAAGGAAACTGATACCCAGATTGATTTAGCGACTTGTACAAGGTCATACTTCAATACTTCACAAAAACATAGAATTGCAGAACTTTATCATTCTCTCACAAATCTTAAAACACCATTTATCTGAAGAGTAGCCGGTAAATACATAGCCCCTTTTGACTAGAGACAGTCCATCACAATAGTTCAAAGTGCTGAAGTTTCATCACTATGGATGTTCTTTGTATTGACATAAGTTGCTACCCATCTATTACTTGAAAGTTAGACTTCTGGAATTTCTGTGACCAATAATTCATCCTCACATGCTGGCCAAGAGACATTTCTGAATTTACCTAGGCTGGGCCTTGCAAGATAATCATAAAGACCACCACTTGTCTCACATTCAAAGCCTTTCTAGTTTGAGAGAGCTTGAAGGAGCTTGTACTCTGCTTGCACAGCCTTCAAGAACCTAGCCTCACCCCTAAGCATAGTATATAGCAGAGCATGAATTGAAACTCTGGTACTCTGACTCCACATTATATACTCAGTTATCTTTCCTCTTAAATAAGCCTACTGGTACCATTATGTGTGCTAATGTTTTTGCCATAGTATCTGTGAAAGATTCCTTTTAGGTGAAAAGGGGGTGGGACTTAAAATTCTTAGACTACTTTTGTGCATGTATGTAGCGGTGGTTGGGAGGTAGGAGGGTGGTATATGGCAGCAGGAGGGTGGTATATGGCAGCAGTAATGGTAGTAAATTTTGGCCAGCTCAGCATTTCAAAATGCAAAGAGACTGAAGCATAGAAATTCAGCCCTGATGCTGCTGTTCCAATTCTATCCCATTCTTCCTCCCTCTCAGTTACAGACAGTTTCAATTTAATAGAGCACAGCTGCTTTGCAATGCTATTAACCAATGGGAAGCCAATGCAACCGGTTAGAGTCATTGGGAGTCTTCCAATTTTTTTTTTTTTGGAATCAGTTTTCCAGTGCACAAAGAAATGGTTCCACTATTGAGTGTTTTATTTTTATGCCAAAACACTTATTGCAGTGTTACAGACATAGAGTTTCATTCTGAGTCCACAATCCCCTTTCTCCCACATGCTCACGTTTGTATAGCTTAGTTTAAGCATATCCAAATGTGATAGAATATCAGAGAATACTCTGGCTGGAGTATTCTTATATAATATATTATCTAGTTTGATTCCCTTATTTTACAGGTAGAGAACCTAAGACCCAGGGAGATACAATGACTCACCTGAAGTCACATATCTAGTGAATGAGAGAGCTCCAATTCAGTCATCCTGATCTGTGGTCATGTACTCTTTCCACTTTGTCATGACATTCAAATCTAGTAAGCTGGATCGCTTGGAGTGTTTTCATTTGGATAGACATCAGGCAAAAGAACAGTTGCTTAAATTTGTTGGCACTCTATTTCAGCGTCATTGACCAATAACAAGATTGGTATATACTGGAGAAAAGAAATTCAGTCTTTCAAAGGTGTCTTTTACCAATCTCTATTTTCCCATCATATATTTATAGCCTACTAACTCCTCATAAAGTGAGATCAGTCAAAGAAAAACCTTTAATAGTCTTTCTTCCAAAAAAATGGAAGACAAGTTTGTGATGAAAAAAAGTTTGATTTTTGGTTTTGTTTTTTAAACCTGCCTGGGTATTATGTGGGTAGGAGTACATAGATTAATTTCCATTCTTTTATATGTCAAGGGTCCATGATGTCATCAATGGGAGTATTCTCTACTGAAACACTGGAAGCTAAGAAAGCTCCATCCCCACCCTGCCATGCTTTAATGGATGGCCTTTAGGAGGCAGCTAAGTGGCACAATGGATAGTCATTAAACTGGAGTCATGAAGACTTGAGTTCAAGTCCTGCTTCAGATACTTCCTGACTGTGTGACCCTGAAGAAACCACGTAACTTCTTTCAACCTCAGCTAAGACAGAGCAGCTAGGTGGCTCAGTGGACAAAGCTCTGGATCTGGAGTTGGGAAAACCCAAGTTCAAATGTAGCTTCAACACACTTCTTAGCTGTGTGACTCTGGGCAAGTCACTTAATCTCTGTTCTCTTAATTCTCTGTAGAAGAAAATGACAAACAACTCCAGTATTTTTGCCAAGAAAACCCCATCCTTGGTAATGAAGAAGTGACACAACTGAATGACGTGACAACAACAAAAAGGGGGAGATAAAAATAACACCTCTGTTTCGTGGTTGTAATGAGGTTCCAATGAGATAATGAACGCAAGATGTTTTGCAAACCTTGAAGTGTCATATAAATGCTTATTCCTATTCTTGTTCATGAGTCAGTTCAAAGGTCATTTGGTAATGAGCAACTGTTCACCAATGGGCTAGGTCAGACCTACCTACAAGCTATCCCTAGGCTGGAATCTTTTCCAGCTTATTAAGCCCTGCCAGAGTTTGCAATTAACTGGGCCAGCACTGAGAATAGTAATATCTACAGCCATAATGGCTAGTGTTTTGTAGAGTTCCAAGGCTTGCGCAACATTTACTTGTGTTATTTCATTTGATTCTCACAACAACCTAGTGAAGGAAGTGCAACTGATACTGAAAGAGGTGAAAGACTTGCCCAGGATCACAGAGCTAGTAAGTGTCTAAAGATCAAAGGTCAGTCCTACTGCATGGTGAATCATTCTGACAGGCTTTTAGTTGCATGGGGATTGCAAGAGGAGATGAGTTATGATTTGTATCAGTCAAGCAGCACACTAACTGAATTATGGCATCCAAACAATCCGAGGTATAATACCTAACAGTGAGCCAGGGGACCTCGGTTTTAATTCTGCTACTACACAGGTGTAGGCTAGAGGTGTTAAATTCATATACTATCGAAACATTTCAGAGTGTGGTAAGAACCAGATTAATATATAATTGGGAAATATTTAATAAAATAAAATGAAAATGCAATAGGACATAGTTAATGTTAATATGTGGCTTTCTAGGTCAATATACAGTAGGTATCCTTACCTTCAGGGAGCTTGACACTTTTATAAAAGATTGAACAAGTTGCAACTTTTTGGGGTATCGGTCTAAAACAAGAATGGAATGAGAAGGGGAGTGTTAAACTGTGATGATTTCCCATTCCTGAGACTGCATGACATTTTGATACCAAGTGGATCTGTGCTTAAAATGATGAGTTCTTTTCTGTGAAAAGATACCATTTATCTTTTTGAGGAGGTATGGCTGTAAAGAGAGGTTTACCTAAGGACTAAAAACTTTATAAGTTCAAGAAATAGAATGAAAGGGGCTGAATTTTTCTCTCCTAGAACAACTCCCTTTTCTTCACCTTTAACAAAATAGGAACTGATTTAATTTAAAAGTCTGCCCCATCTTAAACCTGGCTGTAAGTAAGAAACCTTCTTTGGTTTGGAAAGCAGAGAGGCAGGAAACAAGGAAAGCCTGCTTTGGGATTTAAGATGTTTATTACAATATAACACCTACACAAACCTCCTCTCAACATAGCATCACTTTTTCCAGAGAAGAGGCATGGTGTCACCTGTCTATTTTTTTTTTAAACTTCACCCAATGACCTTCAATTAAGCTTCTATAAAGAAAGGCTGCCCAGATGTCTTCACAGCAAAGCTGAGACATAAGACAAATAACCCTTTGAACTATTAGGAGATGACTCATAAAAAATGGGATTTACTGTGAAGGAGAAGGAGGCAGACAGACAGAACTATATTGAAGCCACATCAACAGCAGCTGAAGCCTCAGCTTTTCCAAACCCTCCCCTTGTAAACAGTCGGGTTGCTTCATTTCCAGTGAGTGAACCCTGGACACTTTTCTTGAATAGAATTCATGACAACTAATCCAAGGCAGGTTGAATTTTGATGTTCAGGAGGATATTCTCCTCCCAATTCCCATGGGTGAGAAATGTGCCCTTGGTTGACATGGAAGAGAACATAACTTATTGTTTTGTTCCTTTAAAAAAAATGATATTTAAGCCCCAAGTCTCATCTTGAACTTCCATTGAAACTGAAAGATAAAGGGGAGGGCATTGTAGAGAGAGAGCCTGGCCCAGAATTAAGGAAACAGGTATATCATTCAGGTTAATATGAGAGAGAGAGAGGGATTCCAGCTCCCCCTTTGCTATGTATTCAGCTGGGTGTGTGTGGGCATGTGGGAGCTGGAGAGAGACAGGAGTGTGGTAATGGAGAAAGTAAAGTGTGTCTGCATGAGAGTGAGGGCATTCACCATATGTATGAGAGAGGAAGAAGTAAGAACAAGGCTGGGAACGTTTATGAATGAATGTAAAAAGTGGGAAGCAGGAGGTGTAAAGTGAACATATTTGAGGGGTGTATAAGAGACTGAACTAGGCTTTTTTAATGTAGGTAGTGAATATTTAAAAATTGGTGACTAATTTTTGCTTCTACAACTTTCTTCTCTAATGCTTCCTAATGCTGAGGCATTGACCCTGGACTCTTGAAAGCTAAGTTAGCAGAGATCCGTCTCTGATGGACCCCAACAATTGGAAAGGATCTGGAGACAGGTCTAGGTTCTGCTGTTGATTGAGCAGATTAATTTGATTCAGAGGGGCTCATCACCAGAAGATTGGGGACAGGATGAAGTCGTTTTTGGCCAATATGGTTTGATGGATTGTGATCTAAATTGTTGGAGAGGATACCCATATTGATCAAAGTCTTGGATCCTTGAATTCTTGAATAAAGATGACCTTTTCTCCAGTTTTTGTCTGGGTTTTGAGCAATTAGGTATTTTCTGTAGAATACCTGCATGTGAATAGACAAATTATTCCCATCTTTTACTAGTTGCAGAAATGACTCAGAGGGAATTTTACTCTGAAGACAAGAAGATAAAATCTAAGTGCCAATTCAATCATGTGAATTAATCAATACATATTTATTAAGCACTTACTACCTATCAGGCACTGTGCTAAATCCTAGAAATACGCAAGGAAACAAAAGACTGCCCCTGCTCTCAAGGAGCTTATAATCTAATGATTCAATACAAAATGCCCCATTTCTTTTACCCTATTTCTTACAGGCTGTGACCTCAGACACTGGGTTTCTGGAAGTCAATCAGTGAATCCTTCAGTCAGCATTTTTAAAGCAAGAACTGTGCTAAGGCCTAGAAAATGACTTGAAAAGACTTTTTTATAACCCTAAAATGAGATCGAGAGTGCTCAATAGTCAGTCATTTTGATTTTAAATCTCAATCAATGGAATGGTGACTTTCTACAATCTACAGTGGCTCCCTCTTTCTTCTTTACCCTCATTTCCTTCCCCTGATTAGCTTCCTATTAAACAAGGAACAAAAGACCTAATAAGGAACTCAGTGAAGTAGGTTCACTCTCTGTCACCCCCTCCTCCCTCTAGAGCATATACTTCGGTTTTCTAGGATTAACATTAAAAAGAAATGATGAATGAAAAAGTATTAGGTTGTTCATGAATTCGAAGTAACTCTGGGGGAAAATAGAAATCTGGTCGAATTAAGTCATTGCTGAAGACAATAAGAAAAGTGTCCTAGGAGAAGATCCATCTTTAAAACGGACAAAAATATGGGATATTGAATTCGGAATAAACTGTTTTCCCACTGGAGAAATCTCCTTGCTTTTGGCCAACTAGAATACATTTTCAGGACTCAATACTCAGTTGTGCCTCATTCAAATTCCTCTGCAGGCTCTGGGTGAATTGTCCAGTTACCGTCTAGATTAAGGAAGTCTGGCTGCAAATTTTTCCATTGGTTGTTTCTTTCTACTGGTCTCGTGAATGGGGAATGAAGATCATCCTGTCCACCGTCTGACTCCTGTCTGACTATCCAAGCAGAATGGATGTGACTGGCCAGGTTTTGCCACCTGAGGCTAATATTAAAGTGTCAGACAGTTAAGAGTCACTTGGAGGAGATAGGTCAATAATAGAAAAGTACTATGGCACCTGTCTTATCTTCTGATGTCATTGCCTCAGGATGGGAGTTGGAACAATGTGAGCCCTTCTTTTCTCCTAAGAGACAGACTTTTCCACCCACTTTTATTCCAGTGAAATGAGTGTATGTAATACTCCCACATTTTTGCCAATGTATAGAGGAACAGTTGATCAGCCCCCCAAAGCAGGTTTTTCCTCCTCCCAGAGGGTAACTGAAGTCAGTGACTGCTTGGAGGCCTACACAGAGCATAACTGATTATTGGCTGGAGAAGAGAGAGCATTGACATTGGCCAGGACCTCACAGCCATGTTCCAGGCATTCCAGGGAGAAAAGTAAATGCTTCCCCACTGAAGCTAAGCTGTATGTATGTATGTATGTACGTGTGTATATGTGTGAAAGAGCACATGCACAGGAAGGCCTGGGACCAGATTGAGCCAGGTTATAGTATAACAATGCATGGCTCCTGGCCAGTAGATCTAGGATGACAGATTACCATTGCAATGGGAAAGGCAGTGTGCTGAAGCCTTAAACCTCCCTGTGGATACTTGGGACCTGGAGGATCAGTGGTCTCGTCAAAGCACTATCTATCAAAATTGTTGTGGTTGACATTTCCTGGTTGACTTCTAGGACTGAAAAAGGAGTCATCTAGAAAGTGGATTTAGACGAGTTGGAAAACAAGGTGGCTGCTTACTATGTCACTAGATCTTTCTGTTGTCCCTGGTCTGTGACGCTACAGGTGGTAGCTATTTATGTGAACCTAGGAGATTTTAGAAAATATTGCAACTGAAGAGTGTGTGTGTGTGTGTGTGTGTGTGTGTATCTGTGTGTATGCACCTGTGAGAACACTTGAGCCTATAATTCATAGATGTAAAAGGGGGAAAGCGTCCCTCTGCTTCATTCCCTTTGGAATAACTTAGTTAATTAATAGTATCTTACTTAGACTGTACTGACTTAGACTATACAGCAATATTCCATGCAGTCACAGGTCAACAGAGAGCCAGGAGAACCATGGACCCCTCTAGGTAAGAGAATGCCTTCTCATTTGGATCTTCCTTATAGATATGGGCTTTATCGAAGAGCCAATATGGGTCAATCTCCTACCCCCATCCCCTCTTTCCTCATTTAAACTTTGAAATTTTGGGGAAGAAAGTTGATTTTAGGGGTGTGGGGGGGACTGCAGGGGAAATATGTAGGGATTTGGGGTATTTATTTTAGTTTTGTTTCCAAATATAAGCCAAATTCTCCCTCCAATGTTCAACCAAACTGGCAACCTCACAGCTTGAGAGCTGTCCAAAAAAGTGGCAGATCTTGGCTGAAACACACAGCCTTAATGTTTGTTTCTCGTTTGGAGTTAAACCCAGTTTATTACAATTCTCAGTGTGAAAATACCCAGCCTGCCAGACCAGGGTTCCATGGCTACCTTGTTGCGTCAAAGGCAGGACAGCACAGAAACGGAAATTTCAGGCGGGTAAGTGTTGCCATCATGTTATAAATTGTGTCTGCTTTTGCTTTGCTTTGGGGCCCTCTTCAGAAACTCCCTGGTTTATTTTAGAAAAGAAAACAGCTAATGAGAGAGTGAGTTTAAAAATAAAATGCTGCCTTCTTCCTTTGATGGAATAATTATAAATGGGGTGCTAATCCCCAAATGAGGAGTGCTTACTGTTGTGGATAGAAGTTTGGCCTTGAGTGAGGAAGACCCAGGTTCAAGTCATGTCTTTAGAGATACTCACTGTGTGAACAGAAGCTAAGTCACTTAGCCTCAAAATGCCGTAGGCAAGTTTCTAAGTCTACAAACTCATAGCCATGGAAAGTGCATCCACACCAGGAGTTCCTAGAATTGATGAATCTTGAGAGTTGACCTTCCTTTCCCCAAACTACCACCCACCCCATAGAAAAGAAATCCTCAAATGATCAAGCTACACTTCAAGAAAACTTTCATTTTCCTAATCAATCATTAATTGACTCAATTTTCCTAAAGGATAATTTTCATTATGCTGGTTCTTCCTCGGTGCTACTTACAAAGTAGTAATAGACTTATAGAATGATTATTTCTGCCGTAATCAAGGAGGCCTCTCTGTGTAAGATATAAATGTCCCCATAGACCAAACACTTCCATCAAGAGATTTCTAAAAATTCAGGAAACAATATTTAGTCTATTTGAAGTGTTTTTTGGACATAGCAGGTGCTTAATAAATGTCTGCTGTTTGTGTGGATTTAACTTGTAGAATCATGGGAATTTCAAGGTAAAGGGAGCCACAAGGATCGAGCATGTGACCCTCTCATTTTATAGTACACAGTGCCTTAGCTGACTCTGTGGTCTATTATTCTGAGTTTTATCTGGGACAAATAAGACTCAAAGCTCCAAATAAAAGTCCACCTAATTGTATGTGTTTTACCTACTGGTAGTCCCAATTATTTTTTAAATTAATTATTTTGAAGGGAAGATTTGCCTTCCCTTCTCTTTACTTCCTCATCCTTCCCTTTTGCCGCATTAAGAAATCAAGAAAAAATAATATTCCTTGTTTCAAACATGTATAGATGGGCAAAACAAATTCATGCATTGGTTATGTCCAAAAAGGATGTGTTAATCCGTGTTCTGAGTCTATCACCTCTTTATCTGAAGGTGGATGGCCTATTTCATCCTGACTTCTCTGGAATTATGATTGGTCATTGTGGGGAACACAATTCCAAAGACTGATTGTCTTTATAATATTGTTGTGATTGTAAACACTGTTTTCCTGAGTTGACTCACTTCACTCTGCATCAGTTCTTAGGTCTTCTCAGGTTTCTCTGAAACCATCCTGTCCACCATTTCTTATAGCACAACAGTATCATATCACATTAATATATTATCATTTGTCCAGCCATTCCCCAATTGATGGGCATTCCCTCACTTTCCAATTCTTTGCCATTGCAAACAGAGTTCCTAGAACTATTTTTGTACACATGGTTCCTTCCCCTCCTTTTTTTTTCTGATATCTTTAGGGTCTAGAATTTTCAAAATGGTATCACTGAGTCAAAAGATATGCGCAGTTTGGTAGTTGTTTTTAAAATCATGCTTTGTTACTTTGAATGTACAAAAACTGCTGGTGTATGTAAGTGGATAAGAAAGTGAAGAAGATAGCTTTATTCAAGGTATTAACAAGATTCTTTTAACTCAGTTTCCCCTCTGCACTATTTTCTTTCTGAAAATTTCCCACCAGGTTGATTCTGAGTCTGACTTTGATACCTTGTGAGTAATGTGGAACTCATTACATATTGCTATAATCACTGAGCTACTATAGTAAGATGCAAGTATATAGGACTCTGTTGCTGTAATTTATATTGTTCTGAATTTCTGGCCATTACTTGTTTAAACTTTCTAATTCAGGTGACTAGAGAAAATAAATTCTTAAACTTGCAATCTCTGTGCTTGTTGACTTAACTACATGTTCATGTGCAAGGTTATGTCCATGAAGTATCACATTTTTCTAAATGCTATGAGAATAAAACATGTCCTCAAAAGTGGGGATATGATAAAGATGTGAAAGCCAATCATTGTAATGGCTTAGTAAATTTCAGTTTAAGGAAAAATAATGAGATTAGACTATTTATAAATGTGATTGGCCTCCAAATGTTTACTTAAAGGATTTTTGATAATTGTAATTGTATCAGTAACCTTAGAAATTTTGCTGCTGTGCCAGTGAAAACAGTAACAAAAGGCTAAATTAAAATAAAGATCCTGAGTCAGATATTTTAAATTTGATTTTGAGGTAATAGAGAATATGATTGAAAGAAATTCCATGAAGTATGTAGAATCTCCTTCAGGTCCATTTGAATATCCAGATATTTAACCATAAAATTGCTTAATATTTGTGCATGGGATAAAATTTACCTTGTCTATAAGGACTCAAGTTGGATTAAGGCTCCTATTTATAAAATTACTTTAATTAGTTGTAAAGAACTTTTCAATGATTTGTTTTCTTTTTGAGGTCTCTCTGATAATATCAAGAGAAAGAGAAGGATTTATTCTACAATTGGGTACTTAAGGATTTTTTTTTAGGATTCTTCCTCTAGGTTATTGATAGTATTATCCATGCTCAAGCAAAGATGGAAAGAACAAGTAATGTGAAAAATAAAACTTTTCAAGTTTCCAGATGTGTTATAGCAGCTTAATTTGTTGTTCTTTCTATAACCTTGATATTGACTCCGTAAGATTTCTATTGGCTTTCATTATGTGACCTATTATGTGATTAGGCTTTGTAAGACCTATTAAATTATAATAAGTCTTATTATTAACAAGTTTAAGCAACATTAACTAAGTGGAACTTGGAAAGTTGATTTACCGGAAAAATATCTTTGCAAAATCTGTAGGAATGAAGTAGAAGGCCCATTCCAGATAATACTGACATCTTTATCACATCATATCTTTATCATATTCCCACTTTGGAGGATATATTTCATTCTCACATCACTTTAAAAAGATGTGATACTTCATGGACATCACCTTGTACATCAACATGTAGCTAACTAACCCACCAAGCAAGAGACGGTAAGTCTAATGTCAATATCCAGTAAAAGACACCAATATTGATTCAGGTATACGTACTTCTACATCTGAGCAGAGCAAGGAAAACAATTTGTGAATAGCTGTGTAGCACAGATCCTTTTGACCCAGAATTTTCTAGAGAAAATGTTTCCCAGAAGTAGATGACTTCATGTAGTAGAGAGTTAAAACCAAGACAAGAGAACAAGAAACCTATTGTTGAAATATACATTAAAATACATTCCTGTTCCCTGTCCTTTTTTGTCATTCTAATTATAGTGATGTTTATTGTTCATTATTTGTAACGGTGCCCTAACCCTTGTGGAAAAGCACCTCAGCAGTAGATTTAGAACACAAATGGAAGTTTAAATTCAGGTCGTCTTTGTTAGTTCCTTGTAAAATTGTTAATTATATCTCAATCTGTTTCTGGAAATACCTTAGTTCTTCATGAGATCCTACTCTTGAGGTCTGACTTCTCCACCACTAATTGTGGATAATTTTGCCAAATAATTACAACTGTTTGTATAAATAGCTCTCGAAGTTGTGTCTACTAGGACCGAGTTTTGGAAATGATTTTGACTCTCCAATCTTGTTCAGAAGTTTTGTTCAGACTGTTCTTAATTTATTTTCTATTTCTTGTCAAATTTCTTGTGGTATGCACAAATAACTGTTTTGTAGCATTGTGAATCTCTAGATGGCCCAGTGGTTTAAACAAACACACATGTGTGTATACATGAGTATATGTGCGCGCGCACACACACACACACACACACACACACTCTTATGTGCAGGACCAAAAGGAGAACTATTGAAAGTGAAATTTTGAGAGAACATAATTGACTCCATTTTGTGCCATATTTGCTATTATTATACAAAGGTACTTACTGTCTCCTTTAGTACGTCCCTTTCCTAACTTACTGTGGTTACAAAAGAAAACTCACAGGACTTTGAATAGTTCTGGAACTTTTATTTATTCTATCTAGGCACATGGTAGGAGCTTAACAAATGTTAATTCATTAATTGATAAAGACAATACTGTCTTCTTTGGACTATACTAAAGGTCTTTGCCAAATTTTAAGCACTGTTTCTCTTTTGCTCCAAATGTACCTGTGTAAATACACGAATATGGAATGGGTTGCCTTGGGACCATTGGAAAGCTTTAAGCAATGGCTGGATGACCACTTTTAGGACATGCTGTATTTAGAGTGCATTCTTTTGAGAGAATGGGCGAAACTGGATAACACTGAGATGCCTTTCAACCATGAAATGATCTGCTTCTTTGATACCTGGGAAAGCTTTGACTAGTACTTCACTCAGTCTCAGTTTTTTTTTCATGTATAAACAGAGAACATTGGGCTTGAAAAGTCTAAGGTTTATTCCAGTTCTCAGAAACATAAATTGGGCCTACAGTAGTTATGTAAGGCTTTATATTTTCCTGTCATGGTTCAGGTTAGGTTTAGGAGATAGAGGACCCCATTTTTTGCTCCTCCCTTAAATTTGGGTTCTGAGTTATTTAGGTTAGAGTTTTCCATCTTATTGAAGAATGTACCGACTCAGAGGTGCAATTGCTATTTGTCCTAATTTGAAAAGACAATTTCTAGATTGTCACTCTGTGAAAATATTTACTAAATAAGCCTATCCTCAGATATCAGTCATAGAGTCCACTACATTTATTTTATTGGCTATGTCTTGGTTCTTCCACTCCAGCCATTGTCCTCATCTCTCTTCTCATCCCGCAAGCTTGGACTCTGTCTGAGGAATGCCAGGCTCTAAGAAATGAGTTTTGACTCATCTTGCTGGGAAACATGCCGCACTACTTCCTGGGCATCTTTTTGCCTTTCTACTTTCATGTTTTATTTCCATCCTCTCATTTATGTGATATCTTTCTATATTACAATGTAAGCTACTTGAGGACAGGGATTATCTTGCCTAATTGTACTGATATCCCCAGAGCATCTATGGTGTTTAGCACTTAACAAGAGCTTAATGAATGCATAATCTTTATCTATTTATTCTATTTAGAAGGCAAATTGGCAACATACACGATTTGCCACTGTGTAGAAGCTAAGGGTTGACATAATTATCATTAGTAAATAAGTAGTTTGTGCCTCTGTTGGTTCCTTTTCCCAGCCATCTTCTATATTTAATAAAATTAAACTAATCACTAGGGAACTCATTAAGAATATTTAGCCTTGAAAAATTTTTAACATTGAAACTCTGTTTATTGACCTTGGAAGAGTAATAAATGATGTTTATGTTTAAACATAACTTTTTTTCCCTAATATTAAGGGCTACTTTTAGAGCCATCAGTCATCAATAATACAAATAAATAGGGTTGTTCAATATTAGACTGTTACTAGAGTTTAGGCATAAAAATATACACAGACTGTACATACACAAATGCATATTCATAAGCATGTGTTTGTGTGTGTGTGTGTGTGTATCCAGGAAAAAAAAAAGGCAACATGAGTTTAGGGTCTTTCTATACTTCAAACTCAGATATTCCATGAAGAATCTGAAAGTCAAAACTGAAAACTTTGTTTCATCTAGTCCAACCACCTACCTGCACAGGAATTCTCTCTTTTAGAGCAGTCTTCAAATATTCCAATCTAAAAAGTTGCTGAGTTTTGTTTGGTATTAGAGTTCCACAAGTGTGTATTTCATTTACACATGAATTTATAAATAAGATTATTATTTTATTATTATAATTATAAATTCAGAATGAGTAGGGCATGGCAGTGGCCCAGAAATATACCCATGTCCAAGTGTTTGATTATTCTTGGATAAATTGATTGTAAAATTCAGTGACCTTCTAAAATTAATCTATAACCTACTTGCTTCAAATTTATATGAATTAGGATGACTAAATTTCTTATTACATTATAGTCAATACAGTCTTCAAATATTTAATAAATGCCTAATATACAGTAGGCACTTCAGTGGACCCCTGAGAAGCTAAAATAAAACATAATTCCTGCTTTCAAGGAGTTACAGTAAGTTACGGTCAATCCTAAACATTTATGCATTTAACTTTCAAGACTTCAAGCATTCGCATGATTTTCTTAGCAACCTAATTTTCATTTTTGCATTGGCAGCTGGGTATATTTGCTGTTATGTGCAGCAGAGGGAGAAAAAAAAGAGGGATGTCATGTGCTCAAACTTGTGGAGTGCCTGGTACCCTACTAGGCACTTCACTGGTCTTTTTCACCCTACCATTGTAAAGAATTCCCCATGTATTTGCTACATATTTTCATTGTTTACCTTTAAAAATCAAGTTTTGTGCTGCAACTATACCCTCAAAGCATGATGTAAATAACTTTTCATCATAAGATGATGCCAAGATCTTGCAGATCCTGGGGTCTTTTGACAGCACTAACTAAAATCCCTTGATTTTCAGAGGGTGGTAAGGGTAGAGAGGTTTACAGCAATATACTATATCTTACAATGCCCACATACCTGATACAATCGAAGGCAAGATTCAAATTGAAAAGAAAAGTTTTAGTTATAAGAATTTTATTTACTGTACAATATTTATGGTATTGTAGATTTCATGTATTATGAAAAGTGAATATTACCTAAAATAAAAGAAATTGATTGAGATGTTAGCACAAAATAAGAACAATTGTTTTGCAATTTTATTTTTGCACTGAATTTTATGTGTTATTTCATGGTTATCATGATAGGAAGAATGAAAATTAACAGAATTAATGTTTTCTTATAAAGAACAGTATGAAGAAAGTTGTATTTTCAGTATTCTCTGTGTAGAGATTACAAATTTTGGTGGCTGCACGAACCTAATCCCCTATTTCCCATAGGGCCAAGGGATTAATATTCACATTTTTTTTCCTTTTACATCATTTTCTAGGAATGTAACCACTGTGAAAGTTGAAGATTGACTGTTAATATGCAACTGTAAATAGTATAAGGGAGAATGTTACAGGGATGAAAAAAGATTCAGAAAAATGTTCTAGGATAATGCAGAAGGAAGAGGGATCACTTTCCATTGAGGGCAATGGGGGCAGTTTCATGGAGAAGATGGCACAAAAATGGGGACTTGAGGAAATAAACAATATCAACAGGGGGGTGGTGATGATCAAGAGGTAGAGTATAAGTATGGAGAATGACCTGCAAGAATGAATGAAGGCAGGATGAGAATTCAATTTTGCTGGAAAGTAGAGGCTGTGAAGTGGATAATTTTAATCCTTAGAGAGCACCAGTACTTAAACAGTATCCTTTGCATGATGTTAAGTTGCAAATGGTGGTAACCAAGAATCTTTATTCTAAAAAAAATTTATTTAAAGTTTTGAGTTCTAAATTTCCTTCCTGCTTGCACCCCTCCCTCTCTTACCCTTCTCTCTGAGACAATAAACAATCAGATATAGGTTAGAAAAGTGCAATTATGTAGAACGTTTCCATATTAGTCATTTTGTACAAAATGACTAGAATTTAAAAAATGAAAGTGAAAAATGTCATACTCCAGTCTGTATTCAAACAATATAAGTTTTTTTTCTGTGGAGATGGATGGGATGCTTCATCATTCATCCTTTGGGATTGTCTTGGATCACTGCGTTACTTAGAATAGCTGTCATTCACAGTTATTCACTGAATAGTATTGCTAGTACTGTACAACATTCCCCTGATTCTGTCCACTTCCCTTCCCAATGCCCACATACCTGATGTGGTAGAAGGTAAGATTTAAATTGAAAAAAAAAGTTTGAGTTTTAAGAATTATATATGCTGTACAGTATTTATGGTACTGTAGGTTTCATTTGTTATGAAAAGTGAATATTGTCTAAAATAAAGAAAAATTAATTGAGATGTTAGCACAAAATAAGAAAAATTGTTTTGCATGTTACCAGTTTTATTTTTGTACTGAATTTTATGGGTTATTTCATGGTTCTGTTCACTTCACTATGCATCAGTTCATGTACGTCTTTCCAGGTTTTTCTGAAATCATCCTGCTTGTTATTGTACAATAGTATTCCATTACAATTACATGCCACAGTTTGTTTAACCATTCCCTGATTTATGGACATCCCTTCAATTGCCAATTTTTAGCTACCACAAAAAGAAGTGCTATAAATGACTTAAAATGAATTTTATCTAAAAATGCAAAACAGTAAAATGTAATAGTTTCACACATTTTTTGAAAATAGCTCTACAATTTTTTTTAAGTAAAAGATTATCATCATGAACTTTTTAGATAGCTCATTGTAATATTGCAGGAACTTATTATCTGCTTTGTGACCTTGTACTACTTAAAGAATTTTGAATGGTTAAGTGGCCATATTGGAAATGTGATGATGCTCTCCTCAGTTGATACTTTTCACAATTCAATGGTTTGCATAGTTCTGGTTTTGGTTGAATGGTCAGAACTTTCTAATTCAAAAACTGAGTATGGAACAGCCCTTTGGAAAGTCATCTATCCTCAAAATTAATCAGTTGGACCAATTATCTTACAAGGGTTATAAAATTTGTCAGTTAAATTTTCAGCGTTATCCTAATTGTAGAAGTATGGCAACTGAACTAGGAGACAGGAAAGCAGGATTTTTAGCCAGTACCCCTAATGAGAGAGCCAATTTCTCTTTTAATTCTTTGGATACCTGTAGGCATCAGATAAAAACAAGGAGAGAGATTCCATGCCTTTGGGGTGGTGTTTAGACTGCCTAATGTATTAGAATATTAAATTGGAAAGAGGGAGAACAGGCATACAGGCAATCCTTTCCATGACAGAGTAATAAGCTATGAAAAGTATGATTATTTGGAAGGTTTTCCTGTCTGTGTCTGTGTTCCTCTGTGTTATGGGTATACCCAGGGAAGCTTTGAGCATTAAGGTATGCTGTGAACTGCCTGGAGTCTGGAACCCAGAAAACATTGAAAGGTTTGTTCAATGACAGCTCTGAATTATGAAAACAATGATGGCGCAATCTTTGACTGCACCATACGAGTCCTTTCTGTGGTACATATGTATCAAAAGTTATGGGACTTGGCTCAAAGGTCCCAGGACCTGACACATCATGTTGTGAGGGGATGCTGGTTTCTACCCTTTCCTCTGTTTCCTTCTCTTTAAATATGTAAAGATTAAAGTTGATTATCATAGGACACAAGGACTGAAAGTTAAAGCCTATGGTTGATTGCATCTACCCAAACCACATGGCCAAGTCTATTCATTTCCAAATGTTTGGCAATATGTGGAACAATCACGCAAATGCCCAGTTCCACCAAAATTACTGAATCTATTAAATGTTTTGATGCCCTGATGACATGGTTTATGAGAATGCTTTTGTCTTGCATCCACACTTCCAGCCATTACTTCTACACATACTTGAAGTCAGTTTAAAACATTTCTTGAGGAGATATGATGGTATGATAACAGTGAAATAATTTTCTTTTCCCTTTGTAGTTACTTCTCTTAATTATCACAGGATAAGGAACTGCATCATTGTCGCAGCTCAGCTTTTCTGATGATGCTTTTAATGACCCCAAGGAAAGGGAATTGCTACTAGTGTCTTTGAAATATCTGGCCATTACTTGGATGATTCATTTTTCGTTCCTTCTTCTTCATATATAATCACTTAAATTACATATTTGAAGGATAAAATGTTTGGAAATAATTGCTTGCTATTCAAATCTTATTTTAAAAATAAGTTATGAGACAATGCTATTAAACTTTTTTCTGGGCTGAAATTTTATAGAGTTCACTAATTTTTAATACTCCAACTATAATCCTATAGGTTACATAGATTTATTGCATTTTTTAATCTTTGTTTCCAGGCCCAAAAAGAATTGGGAATTTCAGGAGTAAATAATGAGGGAAAAAACATCATTGACAGAAGGAAGTATAGCTCAATGTCACTAGCCTCCTAGAGCCATCTAGGGTACATCTCTTACATGAGACCTTTCCTATTTCTCTTCAGTTGTTGGCACTTAACTGCCTCTTGAAATTACCTCATATTTTTTCTAAATACTTCATAACCATGATAGAAGATAAGCTTTTTGAGGATAGAGGTTACTTTGTTTTTGTCTTTATACCAGTACTTAGTATGATGCCTTGGGCATATTAAGTACTTAATAAATATATACATATACACATATTTGTACATATACATGTATAATTTCTTAGAGAGATCCGTTTGGAATTCAGCAATAGTGTATGCCAAAGAGTTAGTCAAACTTTCATTTCACCGATGCTAGCCCACTCATCCCTTATGATTCTTATTTATTATTATTTTTACTAACTTTTTTCCAATTCAGGAAAATACAAATGATCGATGAAATGATAAATTCACATGACCCAGGCATTTTCATCTGAACTTTAACCAAAAAAGTTATTATTGCTGTAATTCATCAGGTTTTCAAACATATTCCTAGAGAGATGGGGCCAAGTCTTAAAACTAATCATCTTTTTTAGATGAGGCCTATATCTCCATCACTGGATTAGGGAGCAACGAAGTAAAATAGCTCTTTGATAAAAGGTAAGGATTTTACAGACATTTCTTATTCTCCAAACTGCTGTGTCTCCTTATCAATCCACTTGTCAATTCCCTCCAATATCCACTCTCTCACTTTGTCACTGCCCAATGAAGCAGCTCAAGTTCAGGCAACTAGCCATTAGAGCTATAAGAATCTTGGATGGTCAATAAAATGAAGTTTATATTGAGGAAGTAGAAGAGAAAAAGACAGACAAATAGAGAAAGAGAGAGAGAGAGAGAGAGAGATGAGAGAGACAGAGACAGAGATAGAGACAGAGACAGAAACAGAGACAGAGACAGAGATAGGGATAGGGAGGAGGTCATGGTCAGAAAGAAGATTCCTGGAGTTCTCATTCATGGAAGTATAACACATTAAGATAAACAGTATGACCATACTTTCCTGTGCATACTATAGGTGATAAATAAAGGTACAGAGAGGATGTTTGAGCAGGATAGCATTGGTTACTATCAGATAGTAGCACAATCAGTGAAGATTCAAATTATTTGAGGGAATCCAGAAATGTAAAATTAAGAGACAATAATTAAAAAAAAAAAAAATCTACTTTTCTTTACCAGGCCCATTTAAGCCATCTGTCTGAAAAATATTGTGGTGATTTGATAGTTTCTTTTATTTACTCTCTTAGAAGTTGATATTATACTTCTTCAAAACTATATCCATATTGATGGATTCTCTCCATCAATAAGGATGATAATCCCTTCATACTTAATACTTAAACTTCATGAGTTCCTGTGGCTAAAAACAAAATGAGTTGCTGGTCTAATTCATGGTGATGAGTCTCTCTCCATGATCAGGTTGGTACTTGCGGGTGTATCGGACAGGTAAACAATCCATTACCAAGCCCGTACACAAAACCACTTTAGCAGCATACATGAGAGTTTGCAGTCTGCTGGGACGGCTTTGAAAACCTGTAGCTCCACAGTGCAGCAGCGGTGTAGTGGATAAAGTGCTGGGCTTCAAGTCAGGAGGACCTGAGTTCAAATCCAACTTTAGACACTAGCTATGTGAGCCTGGACAAGTCACTTTACCCTACTTTGCCTCAGTTTCTTCATTTGTAAAATGAGCTGGAGAAGGAAATAGCTAACTGTTCCAGTACCTTTGCCAAGAAAACCCCAGAAGAGGTCACAAGGAGTGGGATACTATGGAATAACAAACTCCATAGTGAAGCAGTGTAGTAGGATTCTGTAAATCTTTGTCAATCCTCTGGTTTATGAAATTCTTATACATAAGTATTATTTACTCTAGTGTTTTTTTTAATAAAATATATCCTTTTGATGCCATATCCCAGTCATGATTTCTATCGTGCTAAATTTCTGCAGTGTATGTAAGAGATTAGAATTACCTCTTTTCATTGATCCCTGAAGATCTAGTAAAAACTCCTCCATTTGTCATTAGAAGCTTTTCACAACCTACCACCTTCACTATGAAAATTTTTCTGCCTCACTCCAGACTGTTTTTGTATCCCCTCCTCAAACTACTTTGAATTCATTTTGTATACATTCTGTATAAATTTGTATGTATTTATGTTATCTCCCTTATTAGAATGGAAGTTCCTTGAGGACAGGGACTGTTTCCCTTTCATCTTCACATTCCTAGCCTCTAATGCTGTGTGCTAGAACCATAGCGAATGTTTCATAAATGGTTGCTAATTGATACATGCTTAATAAATGCTTATTGAATGAGTTATCATGTTAATTCCTCTTTGATAATGCCAGTGGCCAATAGTAAAATTCCTGGCTTTGGAGTCAGAGAAGTTGGATTCAAATCTCCCCTCTCTTTCCCATTAGCACAAATAATGAGTTCCCTGAAGTGGTTCAATTATTCAGATTCACAAGCATATATCCATTAAGCTGGAAACAATTACAACATTTTACATCATTATAACTTCAAATTCAAATACATGCAATCATGTCAAAATATTCACCCTTCATATTAACTGGAAGTTAACTATATGCCATTCTGACTTTAGGCAAGTCACTTTCTACACTCTGTGCCTCAGTTTTCTCATCTGTAAAATGAAGTGATTTGACTAAAATGGTGTAAGAAGTCCCTCAAGTTCCATGTCTATGATCCTATAATTCTATTTCCATTTTATAGCAAGGTAGGGTTAAATATCCCATAATGAATCAATTTAGAGTTCAGATAAAACCCATTTCTCTTGGTTTTCATGTTTTCTTTTGCTGTGAAATTGTAAGAAAAGGGAGAAAGGGAGAGAATTATTTTCTCTTCTTTTAGGGCATATACAGATAGAACATTATTCCTAATTCATCCCAGTTGAAATCCTCGTTAACTTCACTAAGATTTTCACCAACATCAGCCCCATATAGGAGAGACCCTCCAGAGAATGGAAGCCCCAAGCAGGGAGGGTCTTCCTTTTATTTACATCTTCTTGCAAGCTAATGCTGATCTAGCACTCTCACAGTTACAGCATTTGAGTAGTTCACTAATAATAGTAGTAACAGCTTGTGTTTACATAATACTCATAATTATTTGACATTTACATAGAACGGTAAGGTTTGCAAAGCACTTTGCGTACTTATTGTATTTATTTTTTTGAGGAAACAATGAGACCTTATATCTGGATTCTTAATATAGGGTAATGATTGCTGCAACTTCTCTTGTTATGAAACCTGTAGAACCGTTTTGGTGGATAGACCCGGAATGGTGCAGATGGGGGGAAGAGAGTGGTGAGGGAGAGGGGAAAATGATCCTTTAAGAAAATTGGATCATTCCAAGATAATTCTTTTTAAAAGTAGATTACTTAAGGGACTTGATTAGATAATTTGTGTTATGAGAGGTTCTTTGCTTTACAAAATCATTGACCCAAGACCTTTTTTAAGTAGGGAGTTCTCACAGAAAAAAATGGCATGTGATTCAATATAAGAGAAATATTTGAACATAACTTTTTGAAATGACATCTATGGTATCATAGAAGGGTCCTCAGACAGGTCCTCAGGTAGAGATTTATTTTTCCATTTTCATGTCTGCGAAAAGAATATATATTAATTAGTATCTTTGGTTGACTAGTTAAAGAGAGTTCAAAAGAATTTCATTGCTGTGTTGAATGTATGTTCGTTCATTTTGTAAGTATTGGGGGAACTGTCCTATAAACGTAGTACAGAGACATAAAATAAAAGCAGAGAAAGTTATCCTGAGCTGTATATACATGATCATTTGGATTTCTAATATTAAAAAAGCTAATCACTAGTTATAAAACCCACTAAACATAATTGTTTTTACAAGTCTTTGAAGACAAACTATAGCTTCTCTTCTAAATCTTTTCCCAGATAACAAGTTTCCATGCTCACATGGCATTGTCTTCAGTCATCAAGCAAAATATATTTATTAAGCACATACTGTTTACTAGGCACTGAGGTCACAGAGACAAATGAAAGAATTCCTTTGTTTAAGGAATTTACAATCTAATGAAGAGAAAACACAGGCATGTGGCAGTATACACAGGATAAATATATGCAGAACAGATACCATCTTGGTTATCCTCTCCATATCCTCCAGCTGCCTATGTCTTTTCCAAGATGTGGTTCTCAGATTTGAACACAGTAAGCACTCCTCAATCCATCTGACCAGGATCCAGTATAGCAGAACTATTCCCACCATTATGCTCAACACAGTGCCCTTCTTATTGCAGCGGAAGGTCAATCACATTGGCTTTTCTGGTTTCTTTCATTATTTTGTGCCAACTTCACCATCTTCAAATTAGATACCATGATCCATGTGCCTGTGTCATACGAATGAATCTTGTAAGAATCAATAATGCAAGAGATGCAAAACAATATTGCTTTGGAGGAGGAAAACTATATTCCTTTTTAATTAAAAATTTTTGTTGGATTTGCTTTTTCACAAGAGATATAGGAATTCCTGGTGTGAGAAATCCCTCCACCAATAGAGGTCATCATTACCTCTGTAACTTAGAGTCTCAGAGGGTCACCAGGGGCGTTAAGTGACTTTCCCCAGTTACATTTTTAATACATATCAGAGGTAGCATTAGAATCTATGTATTCTTTATATTTGACACGGTTGAAATTAGACTGACTACCAAGTGACCTTGCCTCATCTCAGAGTTGAAAGTTGCCTGAGGGCAATCGAAACCAGTTGAAAAGAGAACTCTCAAAACCAACTAAAAAAAGAGTGGAGCCCCAGTTCTGACCGGAAGTTATCACACCCCAGCCTCCTCCAACCTTCTTTATGGACTTTCAGTTGTTATGCAAAACAACTTACATAACAGCTTCCCTAGGCTGTATTTCCTATGGGACTCCCTCCCATTCTCTCTGCCCTTCTTGGGCACTCCAGTACTTTGGTATTGTGCGGTGACCTGGGATTACAATCCCCTTACCTCTATTAAAGATCCTAGATTTTGTTACTTTGGTAGTATACTTATTTCAAGCTGTCGGACAAAAGGACTATCTTCAGATGTAGGAACTGCCTGTGTTGGATGCTGGGCTAGCAGAAGATGGGTGAGCTTAGGTCTCTCTGTAAGGAGCTGGGCATTTTCTCCTCCAGGTTGTAGTTCCAAGGAAGCTCAGCTACATTGCCCAAAGATCAGGCAGGATGTACTTCCCAGAAAAGAGATGATAATAGTGGCCTAAAGGGAAGGACATCCCAAGCTAATGGGGAAGGTGCTCTTTCCATAGAAGCTAGAGTACAATTATAATCAGGCAGCAGCTCCAGGAAGGATGTGTCCCTTCTACCAAATTATGATTAATGACTTGGAAATAAAATAATAATGGCCTGATGTTTATACAGTGTCTTATATTAGGGACAGCTGAGCAATTGAATCCTGCCCATTATACCTCAGGGTCTAATTTACAGCACTAAGCATAAGGATTAATGTCTTTTGTTCTTAATGATACTATTGGGACATAGAAGGAGGGGGTTAAATCCCCCTTTTATACGAAAGCATCTGTATTTTAGAGAAAGTTCCATAAAAAGGCAAATTCATGTAATTAATTATCATTTTCATATTAATACTTGGTAGTTGCACATTATTTATTTCCAGGGAATTGGAAGTCGGAGTTGGAGGCCCTTTGCATGTTTGGGCAGACCAGGGAGAAGGGTCTTCTCATCTGCCTATGAACAGAGTGGTGTTATAAGCAGGATGTTCACCTATCACCTGAACTTTGGGAATAATTACCCATTTGGGGTGTGACTCTGGGGCAATATAAGCACTCATTGGGTACTTTCCCAGGTCAGGAGCAAATAGCCCTCAGGACATTGTGCCTACTGACTGACCTTGTCCCAAAGGTTTCGTAGCCAGGATCTCTCTGCACAAGCCTGAAGTAAGGAAAAAGTTGGAACAGAAACAAATTCTTCTTCAGCTAAAGTTTTGGTATATATAGGCACGAGATGTGGTATATTTTTGGCAAGTTTTTTAATGATTTAAAATTGGTTGATGTTCATTTCTAGTGTCAGCTCTGTCATTTGTAAGTCATGTGAATATGAATAAAGCATTTAACCTCTCTGAGGTCAAGCTCCTTCATTTGCAAGATGGGGATATTAAACTTTGCTTACTGGAAAGTTGTGAGACTCAGATGAGATAATACATATGAAAGTAATCTGTAACCATAAAGTATATACAAATGTTCCTTTAGGCCTTTGGAAAGAGAGGTTATTCTGTGACCGTCAATGCTTCATCATGAGTCATAGTTTCCCCAAGACCTCTGCCACCTGTGCTTGGGGAGGTCTAGTCACCCGTTTGGGTCAGGAAGGGAGAAGTTAGCAGCTAGGAAGGGAAGAGCCTGTCCAGTCATTCTCTGGTTGGCAGAACACGGTTGGCATACAGTTATTATGAAAGAGACTACAATACTATTCACTGGGGTCAGTAGCCATCATTTGCAGTTTCTGCCTTTGTATGTGGTTCTACCTTTTAGACTCTTAAACTCCCATTTCTCCTCTATGCTGTGAAGGCCCACAAGGACACTTTTCATGCCTTTACCATAACTCATTTTTTTCTGTATGATGTTGGGGAGTGGGAAAGAAAAGGAGACAAGTGGCTGGTCTAGATGTGAAGACTGGATCATAGTTAATACCCACATACCAGGTACCGTAAGATCTTCTGAAGTCCTGACCCAATGAGAATTCACAGATAGTTCTTAATGTAGAGTAAAATGAGGGCTTTAAAATGAAGCACATTTCATCTATGATAGATGGGTTTCTAAAGTGTTTGTACATATTTTTTTCATTTGAAGTAGGGTTAATTAGACCCGTTTTCTGAGTTGTTTTTTTTAGGGAGGCAGTATCAGGCTTCTGACTTGAATCCAGATAATCTGCTATCCATTCCTCCCATAGTTTCTCTTCCTCTCCTCCCCCATTTTTACAGGTTAGGAAACTAAGTTTCAGAGAGATATTGTGATTTGCCCACACAGTAACTAAGGAGTAACGAAAGTATAGATACATATCTAGTTAGAGAAAATATTTATTAGTCTGTAAATGTATACACAGAGTCTGTTGAAGGCTCAGGTTAAAACAATCAAAAGTTTAGGAGAAAGGATGATATTTGTATAGGTGGTAAATGCAAAAGATCGCTGGAGCTAGGAGCTGAGTTCAATTCCCAGGCTGGTCACTAACCACCTTCCCAATTATGATCAAATCATGTGACCTGCCTGGGCTTCCAATTCCTCATCTGTAAAATGAACATAATGATATTTGTACTTTCACCTCACAGGATTATTTTAAGAACCAAATGAGATCAAATATAAAACACTGATAGAAATGTAAAATGTTTTTATTACTGATGTTGATTTTTTTCATGAATTTTTGCTCCGGAGATGGAAGAGATAGCCCGTTATAATGGATAGAAGTAGGTGTGTGTTTTGACTCCAGTCTATTTTTGTGCTTCTGACACTGGGACATAGTTTCTATTGTTAATGCCAACATATTTATTAATAAAAGGATGATCATTTGACCATCTCTTTTAAACCAAAAATCTCTCAGGTTGGTGGGTTCACAGTTTATACGCTCTTTGAAGAGTAGATGTTCCTGAGGGTGACAATCAATTCTGATTGGTTAACAGTTAATGAGAGGATGACTCTTGCAATGATAGGCTGGGTTGTATTATGAGAGTCTTGGAGTACATGACTTGAATCACCCAAAGCTTGGTCAATTAACTTATCAATTTCCATATCACCTGTCCAACAAAAGGAATAATCAACATTTTCCCAGACCTGTTTAAGTAAACATAATGAACAGGAATTAGCCCAAACTTAGAATTTCTTTTACAGTTTTGATTTGGATCTCTGCCATCTTGGCTGGGTAAGTCTTTTAGAAAGATTTCCCACACTGGTTGATTTCTGGATGAGGAAATAAAAAAGGGGAAAAAACCTTGGTCTCAATACAATAATTAGTTATTAATACAAAAGAGAAATGACAATTTCTCTCACTGTGATGCAGGTTATATGTTTGTCCTTCTGCAAGTTGAACACCCCCAACAACTTTCCATAACTCCATGCTAGGAATAAGTAGCTGATGTTGATGAAATCACAGCTCTGGATCAAAACATAAATAAAACACAGATGGATTGGTAGACAATTCAATTCAACAAACATTTTAAGAGCCTACTATGTGTTAAGTATTGAGGATACAAAGATACAAACCCTATTATCCCTGCCCACAAGTACTTTACTTACATTAGATAAATAGGAATGATTGCTATGAAATAAAACACAAAAGATCTTGACTTTAATTTCTTTAAGGTCTCTCAATGTCTTATTTCCTTGGAAAGGATAAAGAGAGAGAGGGAGAGAGGACATAGACCATCCCCCTCCTTCCTCTCCAGTGTCTGATGCGGTTTATTTGTAATTGGGTAAGGGGGTGTCTAGGTCAGTGTGACAGCCAATGTGGAGGGCTATTACAACACATTATATAAATAACCCTACATAATTGCTACCATCCATCAATTTGTTGAGATTAGTGGTGATAGACACTGCCAGTTTCTTGGAATGAAAACGACAGCACAGCACAGCCCATACCATCATATACACTAATCAATGCCAGTTTTTAAAGTCTTTTTTTTCCTAAAGGAGGGTAAAATTGTTCCTCTACAATTGTAGCCATTGATTCATTTGTCAATTAAAGCACCAGTATTATTTCCTTGTGTTTTCCTCCCATGTATTTGTAGTGCCTTTTACCCTATCCTGCCCCTTTAAAACCCCAAATGCTATAAATCAAGAGCATAGCTCTCTCCTCTGCTTTCTCTTCTGCAGTTTATATGGAGCATGTGCTGACATAGCAACCCAGGCCAATTACGTTTCTGACAAATATACCGTTCTAATGCAGAGTTACATCAAAGGATCCTCATTATCATCACGGTAATTCTTCCAGCAGTAACTCCCTAGAGAAAGAAGAAAGTCAAATTTAAATGATGGCTACCCAGCCATCACAAAGAGAAGTTGAGATTTGGCACATTTCTCATTATTTGATTAGTAGAGGCAAGCTAAACTAGAGAATTCAGGTTCCCAAATGGTTTGAGGGCCCTGCGATTTCTGAATTGTCTGTCTAAACGGATCAAAATAGTTAGACCACATCTCCATTTTCCAATTCATTCTGTGGTTCTTGAGCAGTCAGAAAGTGGGTTGGGAAAAGAGAGTCAACTTCATTAGAAAATGAAGCACAAACAACTGAGTGAAATTCAGAAATTCATGAATGATTTTCCTCTTCAGGTTTTGCTTCATCAATTCCCTCCTTTCTGATTACAACCCTGTACTTTTGCAGATGTGCTTTTCTATCTTAAAATAACTTTCCTTGAATTTTTCATCCCCTATAGTTGTTGTTCCATATTTCCCCTCTTCTTCCTGGCTAAATTTATAGGGAAATTAGTCTCCACTATCCATCTCCACTGCCACAGTACTCACTCCTAGACATTTCCTACTCTGGTATCTGACCTCAGCACTCTTACAGAAGCTGCTAGATAACTCTAAGGTCATCAATTGTCTATTGGTAGCCAAATCCAAAGACTTTCTCTCATCCTGAATCCTCCTTTGATTTTTCTGGAGGATTTTGGGGGACTTGGGATCAAGAAACTTGGGTTTAAATTCTGCCTCCGACACCTACTTTATGACTGTGAGTGTATAGGTCCACTTCTCTAACCCTATTTCCCCATTGGTTAAAGCAGGGATAATGATATTTATAGGACTCACCATACTGGGTTGTGAGGATAAACAAAGATAATATGTATAAAGCACTCCAAAATTAATGTGAATAATGAAGTCTCTAGTCATCACATTATTCTAATTCACTTTGTGTATTTCTGTTGGACTAGAGCCAATGAGCGTATTTTACATATGTCTAACTCTGAATGGTGCAAATTTGAATTCATGCAACTGCTTTGGGGAATTCTTTAGACACGTTAATAGAGACCTAGCTGCAACTTAAAGTGTTACAGAAGGTATTCCAAAAGTATTAGTGCAGTTTAAAACTTTAAGAGCTTAAATCTGTACTAAGACTTTCAGAACATCCTGTATAATGTCAGCTGTTATTGTAATTAGTCACAGTGAGTGCTAGCTATTATGATTTACTATCTTCTTCCTGACCCTTACGTGTCAGTGTCCCTCAAGACTCTGTCTTTGACTGACTTTTCATCTCTCTTTACAATTACGCTTTTAGACATATCATCCACTCTCATGGCTTTCTATTTGAATCTCCCAACTCTCATTTCTTCACTGAGATCCATTCTCACATCTCTAACTACTTGCTAGACATTTTGACCTGCATATACTGGGGACACATCAAACTGAACATATCCCAAACCAAAGTTATCATCTTCCTCCCTAAACCTGACCTTTCCTATTCCCAATATCCATAGTTCTGTTGTTGGACCACTGTCATCTGAGAAATTAAGATTCGGAATCTAAGAATTACCTTTAACTCTTTCATCTCTTACTCTGTTACAATCAGTTGTTAAGCCTTGTTAATGTCCACAAAAATATCTCAAATCTATTCTTCTCCATTGTTACCAACCTACTTCAAGCCTTCATTACCTCTTTCCTGAACTATTGTATAGACTTCTAGATGATTCTCTTGCCTATCCAATAAATCAGTCAACAAGCAATTATAAGCAACCATTATACACTAGACGTTGTGCTGGGTGGTGATATAGGTACAAAGGAAAAACAAGCACAGAAAACCAATGCCCAAAGAGGGTGTTCTCCGTTCTCTAGACATGGGCCACGGTTTATGTAAATCCACAGAGGAAGGGAGGTTGGAGTGCCTTGTTTGAATAATGACATAGTTCAGTTGGACTGGAATAAATTTGATAAGTGACGGAATTTTCATTTTCAGTGTGTTCGACAACGTTGATGAGTCTGTGACATGAACTACAGTTTCCTGTTTGTTTCTAGTTTGAACCGAATCTTGTTCTCTATATTCACAGGCCATTACAATACTGGAATGGCCCCAGTTCTATAGACAAGTCAACTGAATGAAACTTGTGTTTGGGTTGTTTTGATTCGATGGCATGTTCCGGACAAAGCTGGGGTTCACACTGCTCCACATAAGATGTTTCATTACCTGTGGAAAAGACATCTTCTCCCATTGGAATTGTATCTTTTGGTGAGAACTATTTGGGAATGAAGACCAGCTGAATTCATAGCCTCCCTTCCCAGATTTGCCAAGTTCCTGAGGAGATTATATAGACCACTCCATTAGTCATAAATACTTTTGAGGATAATTAGTAGGAAATGAAAAGGTCCAGCGTGGTTTTGTCTTCCTAGAAATCCTTAGAAGTTCTTTGGGAGAAAGGGGAAGGAAGAATCTTTAAACTTTCAAGCAGAATAACATTGTTATTTTTCATGGAAAATTGCTGGTTAGAAACAGGCAATAAAATGTGTTATACTCACCAAATTGTCATTTGGGACAATAAATATCATGCACAACTTTTTTCCGAGTAATGTAAGGTATTGCTGCTCATGGTGTTTCTTCTTGAAGTGGATGTGGGTGTGACTTAAAGGGATAGTCAAGTCATGTTGTACAGCCCTTTCCTCTTTGATTGCATGTTGTAGTAATAATACCTTACATGGCCACGTACCTTTACAAAGCACTTTTATGTAGAATATCTCATTTAATTATTACCACAATACTTTCAGTCATCATCACTGTCCCAGTCTTACTGGGGAAGAGACTAGGACGAAGAGAAGTTAAATAATTTGCCCACACTCAAATGACTAGAACCCAGGTCTTTTGACTTTTGATTTATTTCTTTTCCTAGTACAACAGATAAAACTCAAGGTTAATTTCAGAAAAAAAAGGTTCCTGGAAATAGAGACATGACTAGCAATTCTGGTGCCCATTAGAAAACCCACAAAACAGCCCCCTCAAGTACAGACAGATACAGATGGGGGTTTATGAGGATGACTTCAGGGAGAGACCTTAGAACTTGAGAAATAAGGTACCCTGGGAGAAATACCCTGAGATTCTGCTGCTGGAACTCAAATAAAGTGGGAGGTGGGGCAATTAGGAAACCCTCCTTTTGAGTCTTCTTGTTTAATGATTCTTGCTAAGTGTTAAATTCAGTGTTTCCTACATTCAGAAGAACCAGTGCAATCATAATCTAAATTTCTGTAGGAGGCAAAGCCCCAGGTGCCTCACTCTAATTAAGGCTTTTTCTAAACAATGGACTTTCTGATTCTACTGTACTGCACTCTGACCCCAGCTCTCACCCAATCAAAAAATGATTGGATCAGACATTAAACACCTATAAATCACCACCCTTTCTAGTACAGGCTCGTATACTTACAGAGGGAGGCATACCCTCCTTTTAATGTGGTACCCTGCTTAAAAAAAATCAGTGTCTCCTGTTTGCAAACCCATGTGCCAGGCACAAAGAAAAAAATCAACGGTGTCTGCTCTCAAGGAGTTTACAGTCTATCAGGAGGTGGCTTATGACTCACTCAAACAAATATAAAACTAGGTGTAATAAACTGAGGCTGAGATATTTAAAGTCCTTTAAGAAAAGTTGAGGAGTAAAGTAGTTTCAGCTGAGGTTCAGCAGCCTTTATTGAGTTTTTCCTATAGGTCAAGAGTCATTATTCATTCTCACCAGCGGGACCAGTAGGTATTACTTAGAGATTCTCCTTCTGCATGTGGGAAGCTCTTCTATATATAAATCTTGCCACTTAAAAAAATAATCAGAGTAGACCTAGACCTATCTGTAGTCAGATGAGGCACCTATGTACGTGGTCCATCAGGGGACAGCATGAAGACCCTTCCAAGAACTTCATGGCAACTCTGATGGGTGAATGGGAGGATATTATAGAAATGGGGAGGGAGGTAATGGATATTTTATATGCCTTGCATATTTAGAGGGCAATGGAAGTGGGAAGCAAGATAAGAAATGATCTACTGCTATTTCCCTGGAGTCACTATACTTCAAAGATTGGGATACTGTCAGAGAAACATGTCTGGAGGCATAGACCCCATACACATACTATCAATGCACTCTCAGTTTTGATACCTTGAATCAAATTTCCAGTTAGCCCATCCTTATTATAGCTCTTTAGCCTTTTTTTCTCTTACCTCTAGTCAAAAAAAGGAGGAAGAAATCTGAACTGGATTGCTACCATTAAACCATCATGTTCCCATGATTCTAAACTGCAAGGCATAGTGACTCCAGGAAACTGCCAATAATAGATCATTTCTGTTCTTGCTTGAACATCCTCTGCTCTCTCTACTACCTAAAAATGCATAAGACATATAAAACATCTAAAAGATAACTTAATTAGCATTCAACTGCCCTCTGAAGTGGCATGGTTTTAGAGATTATGACCAATCAACATATGGATTGTGAAGATGTGAATGTGATCTATTTCTCCCGTTTTCCAGTGAATTCCTGAGTCGTATAGTCCATCTGAAAGACAATATACATTTCACTACTTTTTACTTGGTGGAAAGACTTGCCATTGCACAATAAATATTGTCAATAGCACTTGTGAAAGATACATTGCTACTGCTTGATTCCATCCTGTCAACAGACAGAATAGTAGAGCAGTAGCATGTGTTTGCTAAGGATCTGTCTGTGCAAGAGTAAAAGGAGACTAAGCCTCCTTTGTGGTTTAAGAACAATGGTAATGGCCTGGAGATTCGATGAGAAAAAGCTAAAAAGTAGAAAAGCTGTGTGAAGAAAAGGCTCGGTAGAGTGAGGGATTTAGTCTGTGGGTGGTTTTTTTTCTTGATAAAAAGGACTTTGTGGAAAGGGAACTTAAGAGAAATAAGAAAAAGTAAGCAATATGGACAAGTGTCTTATTGCAGTGAAAACTTTCTGAGCTTCAGACTTTTGACAGCAACTTAATTGACATTCCTCTCCTCTCCTCTCTATTTTCTCCTTTCTTTTCCTTGTTAATTATTTTGATTTATTATATGAAAAGTCCTAAAAACCATTATTCAGAAGCTTAAATCAGAACTTTTCTACCCAAGTAAATTCAGTCAAAGGGAGGGGAGAATAGTCCGCTCCCAGAGAATGCAACCCATAGCCTCTCAGCACAGCAGACAATCCCTGACCCTCTAACCCTCTGGAGATGGTGGCATAGCAAAGAATGCAGCTGCACCCCCAGTTGCCACTTGGGGCTGCTGTCAAGACATGCTCTAGGTGAGGGATCTCATAATGACAAGATGGGACTTTGGGAGTGTGGTCTTGGAGCTTGGTGAAAGAGTAGGGGCTGTTGCACTACATGGCTCTGGGCATCACATAGTGAATTATCACTGGGGTTAGTTCTCCCTGTATCTACCATGCCAGTCTCCTAGGCAAAAGCTCCTACCACTCCTTCATGAGCTCATTGTTCTCTGCTGGAGACATAAAGATGAAAACAAACAAAAAAAACCTAGTACAGTCTCTGAGCTCTCAGAGCATCAGTTGAAAGTGATTTTACATAAGCTCCATCTATAAATATGACTGTAGCCTGGGTGATCCCATCATTTCAGTGAGCTTAATGAGCTCTACAAAAAAGACACACGAGCACTTCAACAGCAGCCACCAGTACATATTGCAGGTGGTAGAAATGCTTAATTGGGTCTGTAGTGATATGCTTCTTTAGCCAAGTAGAAATGTAACTTGAAACTAGAGTTGGGCTAACTGGCTCTATTTCTGTCTTATTGAGAGTAAATGAAATGAAAACAAAATAAAGAGAATCACACCTATGACTGAGCTGAAATGAGCAGAAAAGGATTTCTCTCTTGTACCTTTCTCCCGTTATTAACTTGCCTATTTCTATAGACTGTACAGCCTAATCCCAGACTCCCAGACAAGGATTTAAAAATATATTGTAATTCATTTGCATTTGTCTGGTCTTCAAAAGGAGTGGGTGTATAAGGACAGACTACTTGGTACCCATCCATCACCACTTTTAGAGGACCACTTAATTTCTCTCTTTGCTTCATTTACATCTAGGAGAGCTCAGTGACCATGTGGGAAGGGGAAAGACCTTAAGATCTTCTTCTCCTGTGAGACTGTATGGCCTCTAAGAAACAGGGTTTTGTCCTTGTCATTTTTAGATTATTTTTTCCTTTCTAGGTGCAGGGAGTGGAGTCTCTGACACTGGTTGGATGAGCAAGCAGTGGGAATCCATGAGTCATAAAACAGACCAGATGTTGCAGTCAGGAGTGAGGAGCTATCTTCAGGAGTGACCTTTGGAATATTGGAGGCACTCACCTGGCAGTCAGTCAGCATCTGGATATGAAGTCAGAGGGACCAGAGCTAAGTAAGAGCTGAGCTAAATTTTGAGCCAACTCCCCCAGAGACCAAGGTGATGCCAGGGAGAATATGCCCTGGTGATATTATGGAAAGAACATTTGTTCTTGCTCTATCTTTGAAGTAAATATGCCTAATAAATAAATGTATGTCCATAACGCCCTCAAGCGCTTTGTTTTCTCATGTGTTTCTTCAGAATATGAGTGAGATCAGAATTACTGTAAAGTAGCTCATAAATGTCCAGATTTGTGAATTTCCAGCTCACTTGGGTAACTCAAATACTCAAAAACATTTCTTTTGTTGTAAACTTCTGGATACCCATCTAAACCCATGTCTCTACATGGTTTAATCCATACATGGATTTAATTTGGTGTGTTAGGAAAGTTCACAGTAGGAAATGCTTATATTCAGTGAGAGAGCATGAAATTCAGTTCCAATTTCTGACCCTGGATCACATAGCATGGGATTCTCCTAATCAGTGTGTATCAACCAGCATTAGTCCTTTGGGCCTGCTTCAGAATCCTCACATCTGCACCATTTTACTGATGTTTCACTATTATTTTATTTTGAAGAGAACACAGGGCAATCTTGTGTGGCTAGGAGCCATGATAAAGCTGTAACTTGAATGACATTTGACACCCAAATTCCTGAGAATAATATGCCTCTATGGCCTTGTACTTGGCCTTGTTCTTAGATCTGAAGTACATATTGACCAGTCTTAGTCATCTATTGCAGGTCAAGGTGAAAACTCACTCAGCTAGATATTAAGGAAAAGAGAGCATACTTTCTCATTCTGGAAACCCAAATGTCACTATGGATCTTGAACTCTTGGGCAGGTGCCCCTTGCTCCTCCCGACAATCAGAATTAAGCAGTTTTTAGTTTCAGAATCATTCCATTTGAGAGAATTGCTATATCATTCTAGCTGAAGGGAATGAGGACCTCTTCCTAGTGGAGGGGAAAAAGGGAGAAACATTTGGGGGTCCTCACATCTAAGATTTAGAGTTGGAAGGGATCTCAGAGGTCATTTGCTTCAACCTCCTTATTTTGCACACAAGGAAACTGAGGCCCAGACAAGTAAAGCCATTTGCCCAAAGCCATACAGATAGTGTAGGGTAGAGACCGATCTTTATTTTACTATTAACTCTGCTGTTGCCTGGGTGCTTTGTTCCTACATAACCTAGGGCATCACTCCTAAAAGTATTGCAACACCCTTAGGATAGACATCTCTCAGTTTTTAGTTATTTCCTCCTCTGCTCTCTGACCCTCTGACTCAGTGGAGTCACTTCTTATAACTGATCTCAGGCTACCGATTAAGAGTCCTATGATACTCTCAGTGTATAGTCTGTGCTCCTGGAGATTAACTTGTGCATGAACCAAAGGGTAGATGGGGAAGCATAACAATCTGGCTTCGTGTCACTTGTGGGAATGGTTCGTGCCCACTGGTCTCAACCTTCCCTCGCATGCCTGTCATCAGAGTACTGGGACACTCCTAGAGTTATAAGTCGGAACTTCAGTGGCAGCACAGAGGAGGGTCTGGAGCAGGTGTAACTACACCAAGGGAGGGAGTATTCTCTCCCCCTAGACAGTTTGGCCTGTGCGTTGGGAGGGAAGTCAGACCCACCTAGAAGGGCAGGGGTATGCTAGAACCAGCTCAAACCAAGTCAGCTGCTGAGAGACCATTGTTAAATTATCCCAGTGAGCATTTCAATTGGAAATCAGTGCAACACAATAAATTGAGGCTTGGTTTATTGTTTCATTGATTCTTTAGACTTAATAAAGTGATAGTGAAAATAATAATGTAGGTTAGAGGGAAAAGTATATTGAAGGCACATTTCTTGTAGCCCCCCTCCCCCGGCCTAAAGAGCTGGTTGTTAAAAATTACTGACACACCCTTTGAAAGGGGAAGGGTTACCTTAGTGACAGGACATGAAGTGTGGTGGCCTAGGTCTGGGTTATAAACAGTTCTGCAGGGGACTATGAGGCATGAGGCATGTGAAGGGGTGCCAGTCTCTGCATTGCTGCAGGAAGGAAATGTGCCTGCCCCAGATGTTTGAACACTGGAGCGGAGCTCCAGTCAGCTGCCCTGGCTATGGCCTGGACACTCCTATATTGTGACATTTTGGTTGGGCAACCAAAATGAGCACTTCTATAAATGCTCTAAGCATAAACCCTGTTGCAAAGGAGATGCTGCTTATGGGAGTGAGTATCAGAAACAGCATTTCTGAGTAAGACATATTGAATATTTAGAGTGTGTTTGAATTTGTTTAATAGCAAATTGCCACCTGTACAAATGTATTTATGTGCTGTGATATCTGAGAATTGAAAGTGGTATCCCAGATGACCCCTTGGTTCTGTAGTTGTGAAACGTTTCCTTTTCTTGGGAGTGACCCATAGCTTTAAGATAGATACCATTTTTTTCAGAACCTTGCAAGGTTGATTAATTCAGTTTAGCAAACATTTACTAAATTCCTACTATAAGTAACACCCTGTGTAGTAGGCACTGGATGGGGAAACAAAGGCAAAAATGAAACTTACTCCACCCTTGAGATCCCATTTGTTTTTTCTGGGGGGAATAGAAAGAGGACCTCCAGAAAAAAAACAAACCCAAAGAACTCTTCTCCACCCTGCAAAGTTAATTAATTCTTATTTTAATCACTAATAGTAACAATGCCAATAATTTATATTTGTATGGTGATATACGGCTTTTAAAATACCTACCTTTTTTTGGGGGGGTGAGTGCAAGGTTACTGAGTCAGAAGACCTTTCTCATGATTAAGCCCCAGCTTTGACATTTTCTCTAATTGAGACCTTGACAAATCCTTCATCTGCAAGATGGGGATAATCATGATTGTATTGTCAAGTTGAGTGGGATATTGGGAGAAATTCAGTTTGTAAATCTTAAAGCACTATTAAAAAGGGAGTTGTTGTCTATCATTCTCTTGACCCTCACAAACTAATTTTTTTTACAAAGTAGGTTTGTTATGACTATCCTTATTTTATAGATCTTACTCAAGAGAATTGGTCTATCTATTGAGGAATACACACATACAACATCCCAACAATGTTTCCTTTCAATGCATTCATGTAGATTAGTTTTGTAAATATTTGAGGAAAGACAGATGTTTCTGGTGGAATTTATGTTCTCCCAAGAGGCAGTTTGGTCCAACAGATAGAAAGCTGTTCTCAGAGTCAGGAAAGCATGGGTTCAAATTCTGCTTTAACATATACTGGCTGTGTGATCTTCTTTCTTCTCCCCCCGACCAGGTAAATCACTTAACTTGTCACTACCCCCTGACAATGATGTAAGACTAAGAGCTGCAGAGCAGGTGCTAACTTGCATGGATAGAGGGGATTTCCTCACGGGAGTTCCCTATGCCAATGAAATCCCAGTCCAAAAAGAATTCTTTATAATCAGCTATGACCAACTTTATAAGCATCTTCCTTGTTTGCTGCTTTGTAAAGTGCCCATGGAAAATGCTTATGAAGTAGAGAAATGCAACATAGGAAAGTTTGGGATGAAGAAATGTTCAGTGAGACTGCATTTCAAAAAAGCTCATCACCGAAGTCTATAATCATAGAGAATAGGCCTTTGATGCCAAGGGAATGAAAAGTTTCTATGGAGCGCTGGTAGGAGACAGACCAAAAGAGACTGAGGAAGAACTCCAGGAAGTCAGTGGTAACTCAGTGGATGACTAAATAACTTTCCCAAAGTCCTCTTGGTGCTCCTTTTGCAACATTTCAGAAAAAAATGGCTTTGTGGTGAAGTTGCCTCCAAAACCAGTTGAAAAATAAAAGTGGTCACTCTCGCTTCCAGGCTCTGGGTAATTCCAGCAGCTGCAGACAAACTTAAAATGAGACAGAGGAAAACACACACACACATGCACACACACACACACACACACACACACACACACACACGCACACACACACAACCTGAAAAAACAAAATATATTTCCAGGTTTTGTCCAGACTTTCTATATTTGGTAGAAATTTTCCAACTTGGGACTTGGCTAATATAGGGTGTTCAATGGTTCTGCAGGCTTCCTGACTGGGGGAGACTCCCCAGCCTTCCACCAAACACAGGGAGATGTCTCAGAGGCTTTAAAGTGTGAAGATAATCTTGGAAGACAAGTGTGAATGTAGCTCCCTCACCACAAGGAATTTGGGCCTGTCCACAGTCAGAGGGGGTTTAGGAGACTGAGTAGCATTTGGAGAGATTGCAGCTTACTCTGAAATAATACCCCTGAGACTCCTGCCAGCTTTGCAGCAGCTGTTCTCCAGCCCAACCTGCTACCCCCACCACACCCCTCAGATTTCTTCCCCTTCTCTTTTCAGAGGGATACCCAACCTGCTTGAGAGGATTGAAGACCCAGAGCTTCTAGGAGGGGCATGGAACCTGCAAGAACTTCAAGCTTCCCCTTCTCCACAAGGTATCACAGACCTGTTAGAAAATGAGATAGAAATTTCCATATATTTCTCTGTGAGTTCTTTGTGAGCTAATTTCTAAAGGCAGGGAAGCTTCACTGTGGAGGAAAGAAATATAAAGCCTCCTCCCCTTATTCTCCCCACACCCAATAGAATATTCCTAGAATGTGGATTAGTTTTCCTAGAGAAAAGAAGGTTGATTGGGGAATATACTATCAATGATCAAGTATCTAAAGGGTTAATAAAAATAACTCACATTTAAACAGAACTTATGATTGCAAAGAATTTTACACATTACCTCATTTCATTCTCATAAGAATATTGAGAGGGAGGTATAATTATTATACCCATTTGATGGATCAGGAAACTGAGACTCAAAGGAATTAAGAGACTCATCCAAGATCACACAACACAGATAGTAATCTTGTGAGTTAGGATTGTTTCATTCTTTGTATTTGGATTCCTAGCAACTACAACAGTGGCTGACACACAGTGTTCAATAAATGGACTTGACTGACAGGAACTGAGCCAGGATTTCCATGACTGTCATGTAATTTTTCTCAAGTTGTTCTTAGAGAAAATGTCCATATTGTATATACTCTTTGAGGACTGAACCAGAGGACAGCAACTCAGAGAGCTACATGAGGAAAAGAGATTGGTTAAAAGGTTAGACTTATAAATCTCCTTAAAGGGAACTGTTAGAATAGGTTACGGAGGAAGGACATGGACTTTTCCTTTCTCTGGAAAGCTTAAAGAATAAAATAAGGAACTCTTCCCCGGAACCCCTCTTTCCCCAACTTCACCCTGGCAGAGAGAGATGCGCTCATAGGCCTGGTAGAGATGGGCAAATTAATTAGCTGCCTTTTGGGTTTAACATTCAGAATCTGGGCTTAGAGACATAACAGTTAAAATTTTGTACACCCTTTAATATTTTTAAAGGCTTAATCTTTGAAAGTGAGGGAGGAATTGGAAAACATAAGGAAATATAGGGAGTCTGCTGCTATGGAGGAGGCATCTCCATGGTGAACTTTGGTAAATGGGACAAATATAGGTTGAGGTGTCATGAAAAATAGACTACTTTTCTATATAGGAATACACTGGTAATTCTTGCTGGGCATAGGTAGATTAAAAGGGCTAGAGTGGAAATTACCCTAGAGACTCTAGTTTGAAGGCCCCCCAAATTCTATTTGAGGGGATTGTGTAGGCGGTGAGGAAATGGTTCAGTCTTTGAACTTCCTTCCCCGGATCCCCTAGTTCCCTTACTCTGTCCTCTTCTCAGCTTTTGACCCAGGGATGGGCAATGCCATATTGTACCTCTTTAGAGTCTCCCATTACATCCTGGTTATGACATAAAAGACTTCTCTCCAGATAGCTAGAAGGAAGATGGTGTGGGGGAGTGTGGAAGTTTGCATCTTCTCTCAGTTTCTTCAGCTTGGTCTACTTACTATACTGAAGGAGAACCCCTTGTATCGGTGTTGTTGCATGGTCCCAAGTGCTCTCAATGGGTTTCTGCTGTTGCATAAGGCTGGTTCATACATTTAAATACCAAGTCCTATGTGAGTAGTAAGGAGTCAGTAAATGTGGAGCAGAATTGTATCTGTACTCACTATACTCTTTCTAGAATCTGCATCATCAGGAAGGGGAGAGCAAAACTTGAAATGTTGCTTGTAAGCTAGAAGTGTGCTTGGCTGGAGGAAGCATCGTGATGAATTCTTTTTCTCCTTAGATTAAAGCACAGCCTTCTCTTGGATTAAACATAGAAGCAGGACAACCACAAGATCATTCTGAAAAGCACATTTCTACGAGATATTAAAAAAATGCTGAAACTTTTTAATCAATAAGGAATAATTTCATTTTGGCAGCAAAAAATCTCCTGAATTTCCCTTTGACTAAGGGCATCAGATCTAAGACTGAGAAAACCAAGCTTCCTTCTTATCTTATAGGATTTGGGGACACTCAGCAAACATGTTCAGTCTCCTCATGTTGCAGAGTAGGACCATGGAGATTGAAAAAAAACCTAAAAGGTCATCTAGTTCAATTCCTTTATTTTACAGATGAGGAAACTGAGTCCTGAGAGATTGACTAGCTCTAAGTCACACAGGTGGCAAATAGTCAAAGCCACCTCTGAACTTCTTCATTCTAGAGTGTTCTGACAATAGGCTAGCAGGGGTGGGGAACCTGAGGCTTTGAGGTCCCATGTGGCCTTCTTGATCCTCAAGTGAGGTCCTTTGACTGAATCCAAACTTCACAGAACAAATCCCCTTATTAAAATGATTTGTTCTGAAAAACTTGGACTCAGTCAAAAGGCCACACCTGAGGACCTAGAAGACCACATGTGCCCTCGAGGCTGCAGATTCCCCACCCCTGGGTTAGGACATCACTCTGGTACACATAAAGAAAATACCACTAGCCTATGATAAAATAGAAGCAAGACCATCCTCTAGAATAGAATATACTCAGCTTTAGGGCCACCATCTGACAACTGGTTATTTCCTACAGGTGTTTCATAAATATCTCAAACTCCACATGTACAAAATAGAAGTCACTATCTTCCTAAAACTCTTCCTCCCCCTAACTTCCATTTCTCTTGACTCCTTCTGGACACCAAAGTTTACAACCTTAGAATTTTCCTTGACTTCTTCTCCTTCATACACACACACACACATACACACTCGCACACACACACACTCACTCACACACATACATACTCATTCACACACACACTCATATGCACACTCACACACATACACTCACACACACACACACACACACCATCCAATCAATTACCAAATCTTACTGACTTTATCTTCACAACATCTCTCTCAACTATTGCCTTATCTCTTCATACAATCAGCTCCTACTTCAGACCCTGATCAGATATTGCCTTGACTATTGCAATAGATTCCTAGTTGGACTCCCTGTTTTTAATCTCTTTGCTTTCCAATCATTCTTCTAAACCACTTAAAAAAATCTTCCTAAAACATGTCACGTTACTTTCTGCTCAAAAGACTGTAATAGTTCCTCATTTCCTTTGCAACATAAGATCTCAAACTTTTTTTTTGAAGGGGGGATAAAAAAGGGAAAGGGAAAAAGCATTTATTAAGTGCTTTTTATGTGTTAGGCACTCTGTTAAGGGCTTTACAAAATATCTCATTTGATCCTCATAACAATCTTGAGAGATAAGTATTACTAAAATTCCTCTTTTGCAACTGAGGAAACGGAGGCAGACAGGTTAAATAACTTGTCCAGGATTACACACCTAGTAAGTATCTGAGGCCTGATTTGAACTTAGGTCTTTTGATTTCAAGCTAAGTGCTCTATTCATTGCATCACTCTTAAGATTTGTTGCTAAAGAGTTTTATTTTATGTGGGTTGTATCCATCAATATTTACCATATTCAAAATTAAAACTGATAAAATTTTAAAATACTTATAGATTATTTAAAATTAATAATAATCAATTCTTTACATGTTGAAAACATTTTTATGAAAAGTTACTATGTTTTCCAAAACAAAAACAATTTGGTGAAAAGAATGGCATTGTTTGATATATTTTTGCAAATGTCTTTAAATATCTGGCTTAATAGAAGACAGCTGGATTGTCCTATCTGCTTCTACATTCAATCTCTTGTGGTATGTTGTTTTGATAGAATTATATGAAGAAAATCTGGTCTCACATCGATGTGTAATTGGAAAAGGGATGAGTATTTTAATAGCAAATAGCATGTAAGTATTTTTCTGAAAGTGATTTTTTCCTTGCAGCTCCACTGAGAGCATCCTGAGGACCTCCAGGGGTCCATAGATCACACTTTGGGAACCACTGCTCTAGCATAAAACACAAATTCCTCTGTTGGGCATTTAAAGTCCTTCCTAATTTGGAACCTATCAACTTTTCCTGATTTATTTCATATTACTCACCTTCATACGTTCCCGGTAAATGAGTGTATTTATTGTATTCCCTGAGTGTAGAACACATCTTTGCCTCTTTGTACAGGTTGTATCATAACTGGAATACACATTCCTTCACTTCCACCTCTTAGAATTCTGAGCTTTCTCCTCTGAGTCTTAACTCAGGTGTCACCTCCTGGACAAAATTTTTTCTAATCCCCCAATACGTCAATGTTCTCTCTCTCCATAAGTTGTCTTCTATCTACTTAACTGTGTCCATGTTATATGTCCCAAATAAAATGCAAGTTCCTCCAGGGCAGCAGCCACTTTTCCTTTTGCTTTTTCTAATTCTGGCTGCGAACACAGCACCTTGAACATATCAGGTACTTAATTAATGCTTGCTATTAAATTGAAGATCCCTTCACTTGAATTGAAGAGGCAGCTAGGATGCTTCTTGGGAATAGGACTCGTATGATTAAACCATAGCAAACCATAGCCAGGACGACATAACTAGATGCTGACAGGACATCCCAAACTAGACATCCTATAGGAATCTAAAATTGAACTTTTCTCAGACAAAATGCATTATGTCCTCTCTGTCTCTGTCTGTCTTTCTCTGTCTCAGTCTTTCTCTGCTGTCTGTCTGTTTGCTTCTTTCTCTTTATGTGTCTCTCTCCTCTCTCCTCTCTCTCTCTCTCTCTCTCTCTCTCTCTCTCTCTCTCTCTCTCTCTGTCTGTCTCTCTCAATCTGTCTCTCTTTCATCTCAGACATTTATTAGGTGTCTGACTCTGGGCAACTCATCTAACCTCTGTTTGCCTCAGTTTCCTTAACTGTACAATGAGGTTAATAATAGCACCGAACTTTCAGGGCTGCTGTAAGGATTAAATGATATGGTCTTTGTAAAGTGTTCAGCAAAGTGCCTGGCATGTAGTAGGTGCTGTAGAAATACTTATTCCCTTCCCTTTCCCCCATTTATCCTGAGCTTATAGGTCAGAATGATGATAATACATTTTTCCTTTATTTGGGATTTGCTGACTTCATTCTTTGTTCATAAATTGAGCTTCTTGTTTTTATCATTGTTACTTCTTGATTATCTTCTCTCTTAAACCCACCTTTCTTTTAAACTGATTTCTATCAAGGGAGCAGTGCTTTAGTTACCCAGGTTTACAATCTTGGATCCATCCATGATTCTTTACACTATCTCTGTCTACATATCCAATCATGTGGCAAGTCTTGCCCAGTGTACCTCTGCTTTATTTGTGATGCCTGCCCTCTTCTATTTATAGCCAGCCTTCGAGTTCAGGTTTTCATCATCTCTCATCTAGCTTGTTTGAGAAGGTCAAGGATCTCTTCTGGTCAATGCATCTTCCACCCACCTGCCCATTGACTGACCATGTTGCTCCTGCTCTCAAGAAATTTCTGAGGCTCCACCTTGCTGCTAGGATTAAATACAAATGCCTTTGTTGGCACTTAAAGCCCTTCATGATCTGGCTTGAGTTGACCTTTCTAGGCTTATTTCACATTACTCACTGCTCAGAATTTTTTTTTCCCCATCCCTTACAAAGAAATTGGTCTGCTTACTGTTGCTCATACCCTGCCTTACTTATTCTGCCTCCATATCTTTGCAAGGCTACCCCTCGTGCCTGGAATGCTCTCTGTTCTCACCTCCACATCTTGAAATCTCTAGCTCCCTTAAATGATCAGCTCAGGTGCTCACCCTATCTGAAAATTTAGATACCTATTCCCTCAAGTTGTTAGGATTGTTAGGGCTTTCCAAGTTATTTTAAAATTTATATTGAATATGCTTTGTATTTACTTATCTGAATACACAGGGAGGCAGGGTGGTACAATGGACAGAGTGCCAGGCTTGGAGTCAGAAGACTTCATCTTCCTGACTTCAAACCTGACCTCAGACACTTTCTAGCTATGTGACCCTAAGAAAGTCACTTAATCCTGTTTGCCTCAGTTTCCTTATCTGTAAAATGAACTGTGGAATCAAATGGCAAACCATTCCAATATCTTGGCCAAGAAAACCCCAAAGTGGGTCACAAAGAATTGGACATTACTGAAAAATAATTCAAAAACTGAATACATGCTGTGATCTGCTTCCCCTGACTCTACTACTACCTTCTCTCCCCTGCATAAGGAATCAAGGGCTTTGTGTGGAGGCAGCTAAGTATAGTGAAAGGAACGTTAGGAGCTGAATTGAAATCCTATATAACTTTGGGCATGTACTGAACCTCCCTGAGCCTCAATTTTCTCATCTGTAAAATGACAGATGGTCCCAAAGATAGTCCCAAAGATCCTTCCTAGCCCTAGATTTTTGATTCTGTATGGAGCAGGATTTTTTTTTCTTTTTGATTTTGTGCCCAGCACAATTAATTCCTGGTACATGCTAGGCATTTAATAGATACATAATAGGCTTATTTAAATGAATGGAATTAAATTTTCCCAATAATTCTCTGAGGAAGTTAGGGCAGGTTTTACAACCTTCATTTTACAAGTAAGGAAACTGAGACTTAAAGAGATGAAGTCACTTCCCCACGATTTTGTTGGTTTCTGACGGAGCTACAACTACAACATAGATCACTGAGACCTAGAATTTTACACTTTTCACTAAACCACAACTGCTTCCAAGGTGAATAAAATGCCAAGACTCACCCCTGATATAAATTAGAGAACCTTCCCAGCCTTTTCCCGCAGTTGACATACTTCCTTTCAGTAAAAGCTCAAAATATTTCAGATTCATGCTAATCATTTCCAAAAAGAAATGGGGGAACCAAACACAACTTTGAATGTTGCAAACAAACCCTTTCAGCTAATAATTGTGAAATAACATCGAACTAGCCAGTTCCTGTTTTCATTTTCCACAAATCTATTCTGGTATCATTTTATTCCTTTGAAGCAGATTTAGCAAGTTCTTAATGATTAAAAAAAAGAAAGATAAAAAGAAAGAAAGACTTCATGCTACTTCTATGTATGATTCTATCTCATCATCTCTTCCTAGGACATCTTGTAATGTTTTGCAGTTACATAAAAATAGGCAGAAAGTTTAAGTTGGTGAATTGTAAAAGATTTAATATTTAAACTAACGCAAAAACAATATTAAACAATTAAAAAGCCCAGTCTTTCAGTTGTATCAGTTCCCCCAAAGCTCAAATACATAAGAAAGTTTAATGTATAACTCATCTCTCTCTCTCTCTCTCTCTCTCTGTCTCATAGATTTAAAAAGGAAGGTAGCAGAGACAGAGAGACAGACAGAGAAAGAAGGGATAGTAAATGGCTAGAGAAGAGGAGAGGGAGAGAAGGAAAAAGGGAGAAGAGAGGAGAGCAGAGGAGTGTATCTACCTTTAAACTGATTTGTATACATGGCACCTAATGTGTACTTCTGTAGGATTGAAAGAGATGGCACAAAGAAGTAAGGAAATATTATGAAAAGCCAGATACTATGGCTTTTACAAATACCACAATATCAGAGTGAGACTTTCAAGATAAAAGTCTGACAAAAAAATTCTTTCCTTGTGCTAGTAATAGCACCTCCAAATGGAACAAATGGAAAACATTTACCTTTCACTGTTTCTCCTGTGTTTGCTTTTGACATTATAGTCAGATCAGACCAACGTTACAACCAACTCTCAATTATTCAGTGTTTGACTGTGATCTGCAGATTATCCATGGTCCTTTGCCTCTCCTTTCTGCTGCTCTCCTCCTTAGTTATTTTTGTTCATATATAATCCTCGAGTCATACAATGTCAGAGCTAGAAGGACACTTAAAAGTAAAACACTCCAATCCTTTCATTTTATACATGAGAAAACTGAGGGCCCAGACAAAGAAAGGGACTTGGCTAAGAACACACAAGGAGGTTATAATAAAGTCAAGACTCATACCCAGCTCTGCTGATTCTTAGACCAGCCCTCTTTCCATTATGCCACATGAAAATGAGATCAGTTGGCATTGCTCAGTGAGAACAGCTATAGCTTAAAACCAGTTGGACTGAAAGAGTTCAAACCATGTTAATGACATTTGGGGATTATGTAAAGCTCTTTGCAAACCTTAAAGCATCATATGGATGTCACGTATCTTTGTTGTTGTGGCTGCTGCTGTTTTGATTACTACATATGCGTGCCATCAGTCTGTTAGTAGTATGAATACATCGACTGACCCCATATTTTATGTGATGCAATGCTACTATACTCTCATCTTTTAAACCGCAATTAACAGGAGGCATTATCAGTAGACCACCAGCACTCATTGGTCCCCCTGCCTCCGCTTTCTTCCCTCTTCAATTTATCATCGGCACAATTGCCAAATTGTTATTCTTAAGGCGTAGACCTGACCATGTGATTCTTCTGCTCTAGAAAATTCAGTGGTTTTCCTTAGGATTAAATATAAACCTCTCTATTTGGGGTCATAAAGAGTTGGACATGACTAAAAACAACTCAGCAACAACGTTTGGTATTAAAAACCCTTCAAAAATCTGGTTCCAACCTATCTTTCTAGAAGTGTCACATTTCTTTTCCTCAACTCCTATATGATGGTCTCCATATATGATATTTCATCTCCAACATTTATATCTGTTTAGAATGTCTTCATATATTCCTGGAATGGAATGGAGTGGAATCCCTTCACCTCTGCTTCTAGAAATTCTTAGCTTCATTCAAGGATCAGGTCAAGTGATCCTTATCCCCCAGTTGGCCTTTCCTGTCATCAATGATGCTCACCTTCTACGGAAATTACTTTTATTTTTTGTTTATATTGAGTTTAATTATCTGAACACATATTATTTCCCCCCATTAGAGTGTAAGGTTCCTGAAGACAGAAATGGTTTTATATTTTTCCTTTTCATCCTCAGTATCTTGCACAAGCCTATGATCCAAGACAGAAAACACAGAACATGCTCTTAATAAATAAATGGATCTTGAATTGTTCAAAGTCTCTCCCAACTGCTTTTCTCTGTCTATAATACTCACCTGGTACCTGAATACATACTGACTTATTATATCTCTTGCAGGGCCCTATATTGCTAGGTAACTCTCTGGTCTTAACTTTTTTGTGTGCATATGTATCAGCTTTCCAACTGAATTATAAACTGATTGAAGGTAGGGCCTGCCTATCATATCTCTTTAAGTGCCTTAGAGATGGATACTTCATGAACATAGTAGGTGATCAGTAAGTAGTGATGGACCCACTCAATGCTTCCCATTATGTCAGTTTTTATTAAATTCCCTTTTTTAGTGTCATTTAATCTTTTTAAGTTTTTGTTGCATCTTCCTACTTTCATATGGATGTGAAGCTGGATGATTCACATAGGCTACAAAATAAATAAGTACTTCAGGCTACAATGCCTTAATCATATAGCATTGTACTTTTAATTCTTAACCCCTACCAGGCCTCATACTGAAATGGTAGAACATGCCATTCAAACACACACATAGGCACATATACCCACACACACTACTCGGGGGAAATGCAAAGCAGGACTGCAAGACCTTACTTAGTTTAACAGTCAGAATACTTCTGATACCTTACATACTTTGGAGAAAAGCTCCCTGACCACTTCTAACATAGGGTAGTGGGTGGCCCAGTCTGCTCTTGGGGCAGACGCACTGCTACGGTTTCTGGTGAAGGGGCGCCTGTCTGCCACATTGCTAAAATAGGCCCCTGCTGGATGTAGGTGAAGGGACAATTGTCTGTGCAAACCCAAGGCTTGGCAAACATATGTTTGGCAAGCTCTCATCCCATTTAACACATTAGTGCTCGCAGACAACCTTTTGAAACAAAGAGGAAAATAAAGACATGCCAAACAAATACATTGTGTTGATTCTTTGGAAATGTGAAGCTGTGCCAGACCAGTACAGTGAAGTGTGTGTGTGTGTGTGTATGTGTGTGTGTGTGTGTGTGTGTGTGTGTGTGCTTCCACCAAGGGAGGGTAATTACCAATATGCCATAAAAGTAGTGGTTTCATGACCCCAGGGCTACCTCCCAACATGCTTTGAGGGCTAGTCCAAATTAGGTCTAGTGGAATTTAACATAAAGGGAGGAATTTCATTCCTGAGGTGGGAAAAAAGTTGCTGTGGACTTCATAGATTGAACTAGAGAGTTTAGGAAACGGAACCGATAAATTAAATGAATTTCCCTCTCTTGCTTCTTATCACAATATCTTGATGGCCTTCATTACCATGATTGAAGCCTCTATCATTAATAGTAATAGGACTTCAGAGATGGGAATAATCCAGTCAAAAAAAGGTAGAAGAGTAACCCAAAGACTTGTGGATAAGCACAGTGGGGGTAAAAATGAAGGTAGAGCACAGTATCAGCGATGATGTGGGTGAGCATTATCCTGATAGACATCATTGAGGATGTGTAGAAATAAAAGAGGGGGTGGGTCAAAAATGAGAGATCACAGTTAGACAGACTCAATGGTCCACTGGTATCCCTTATAGAGAAGGAAAAAGAAGCAAATCTTTAGTGTACTGGGTAAATCTCCTTTAAGTATTTATGAAAAGACAATGAGTTCGCCCTTCATTTCCAAGGAAGACCACTCCATCAGAAAAATGATGACATGACTTGCACTTGACTTTGCTTTGAGTGACTTTGAAGGTCACCAGCCTCACTTCTCCTCCAGAACCATCTGAATCCAGTGACCAGATACTCATCAGGATGACTGGAGATGACCCAGGATGAGGCAATGGGGTTAAGTGACTTGCCCAAGGTCACATAGCTAGTGAGTGTCAAGTGTCTGAGGTGAGATTTGAACTCAGATCCTCCTGACGCCTGCCCTGGCGCTCTATCCACTTCATCTACTAGCTGTCCCCCATGAAAAGATAGACAAGAATTGTGTAGGACCAGGAGACTCTGAGGGGCTGTGATCAGTGATGGTAGAGTATGCCCTCACCAATAAAACCTGGATCCTTTAAAATATCAAAGTATTAAGCATGTAGCAATATTGTTTTATGTGTTTCTTATCATTGTCTCCTCCTGAGTATTACAAAATTGACTAAAGCCAACTTTTAACACCTCCATAAGCCAGACAAATCATTCTAGCTATAAGAACTAGCCTTATTCTCTTGTGGTGGACAGAAAAGGATTTTCCTGCAATCTTTCTTATGAATCCTACCCTCCTACTGGCAGTTTCTGTAGCCTCATAGTTGGGAGGTGGGGGAGGGAAGAAATGTCTTTGGAATTGCTTCAAAAATGGCATAAGTGAGTTAGAGTATGAAAAAATAGGTGTTTGGCTCCATGTCTGAAGATTCTGTAAGTGAAGTTAACCCAACAGGGATAGGGATATTCTCAACTATATAATTCCCACAATGCAAAATTGGAACCACTTTTGCTCATCTCTAGACTTGAGTTACTTCCCCCTTTCTCCATGATTTTTTAGTTTATCCATAGGGACTCAACAATCTCAAGTTCTTCGAGTACCATGGAATGTTATTTTACTAGATCTTGGGACTTGAACTCATTGAGTGATGCAAGATATCTCCTTTCATATTCTCATTTATCTTGGGTTTCAATTCACTTATTCATTTTTATTCTATACTCCCTACCATAAATCCTTTTCTTAATAGAGCTGGAGTCTTCTTAACAATTTTGTTTCCTGGATCCCTTTGACAGTCTGGTAAAGGCTGTGAACTCCTCCTCAGAATATTGATAAATAAGCTAAAACCCATAGAATTACAAAGAAATACAATTATATTGAAATACAGTTGTAAGAAGGAAAGAAAAAAGGGTCACAGACTTCAGGTTAAGAATTCTTATAATAGACCTCTCTCCCTTTCTTCATCATGTATCATCATCATTCAACTTTTATCCCTTCTTTAATTTTCCTCTTGTCTTTTTTCTTTGCCACATAATTGCTTTTAAAAATCTTTTGTCATCCTTACTATTGATAACAAGTCTCAGCTTATTTAAGCATTAGCCTTCTAGACATTCTAAAATGACCACAATCCAGAATGATATTTTTTTCCTCCATCCTTAACTGTTTACACCTTCTGTAATCCTCTATGTGTTTCTTTGTAAAATCTAAGTCAGTTGGTAAGATTTGGGTATGAGACATTGAGCTCTTTTCCTCCTTAAGGGTAGGTATCCCTGCTGACTCTGCTTATAGCAGGTCCCAGTCATATACCTTCTAGCAAAGCATGTTGGGGCTAAACACATGAAATAACATCTGCATTTCTCCCTCTGTGAGTATGATGATTCCTTCCCTTCCCATTGTGAAGACATACTTGACATTCAGAACAGGTCTAGTGAAACAAAGAAAAATTACCCTAGATCATGTTTAGCATGATCATTACCTTTATTATTGGTGACACCCCAGTTTTCCTAAAAATGGTGGTGGGAAGTAAAAAAGAATTGAGGACAATATACGTTCCATGCTTATGTTACATATGAAGTGATATGTGTGTGTGTTTGGTGGGGGGAATGAGAGAATATGAGTGTGAGACAGGAAACAAGTACTAAACCTTTCCAAATATTATTTCATTAAATATGTATGTGTGTGTGTATTTATTATATGTATACTGCCTCTATGTGTATATGTGTTATATAAAATATGTATGTGTGTGTATTTATTATATGCATACTGTCTCTATGTGTATATGTGTTATATATTTATATGTATGCATGTATAATGGATTTTTCCATTCACCCCTCCTCATCCCCTCTACTCCATAGACAAAAGAGTTAAAATTCCATTCATTTGCTTGGATACCTTCACTGTAAAAACTGCATGTACTTGAGAAGAACTAGGGAATGCCGCTAACCAACAGCAGAAGAGCTTAATCCCTCCAGCTGAAGGGCTTACATGCTGCAAGAAAATGAACTTAACTTGGCTAAAATTCTTCATATGGACTGCCCTTGTATTTCTCAATGAGGGCCCCTAAGCCTTGTATGATTAATAACTCCATGATGATCCCAATTCATCATGAAACCTGGCAGCAGACAGTCCTCTGAGTAGGAGTCAGGAGTGGCTCAGTGTGAATGGCGCTGGGTTTGGAGTCAGTGGGCATGGGTTTTAAAGTCCAACCCTGCCAGCAGCTACCTATGTGACCCTGTAAAAGTGGTCCAATGAAGATGGTAGAAGACGGCTGTGCGGTTAGTTCTTCTAAGAGTTAGCTCTTAGCAGCAACTAGGAACCAAATGTTAAATTTTCAGTGGGAGCATTTACACCTCCGAAACCAGCAAATGCTAGAAGATAGGGCTTAACTTATCGTTTGGTTGGTTGTTTAGACCTAAGAAAGTTATAGGGAAACTGTTAAGAATGCAAATGAAACTTCAACGTGCATCTAGCATGCGCTCCTCCCACTCCCCCTAACCCCCACCCACAGCTAGTTATTAAGCATTTACCAGCACATTCCTGGACTTGATCACCTCTATCAGCTCTAAATATTTCTGTGAGCTTACTTCAGTTGTGTCTTAGCTGGTTTCATAAACTGTATTTAGAAATGTCTTTGCAAGCAAAGGGAAGTGGGCAACAAAGGCATTTAATCGAGTAACTGGATCCTGATACTGAGGGAGAGGGGTTCATGTGCCCATACTTGTCTAGGTTACTCAGCCTCGTGGGTGAGATTCAATCAATAAGTACTTGACTACACTCTGGTTGTTGTCCATTCTCAAAGAGAACCAAAATGATCTCACTATATTAGAGTCGAATTACAATGGGGCCGAGCGTGGCTGATCAGACTGACACACGCTCAGAATGCTCTATCACTGGTCGGGTTCCAACAGTCCATGTGAACATTTGGGGTGGATTCTCTAAACTGGTGCATTGAGCTTCCATCCGTGGAGGTAGTTTCAGGAAGCTCCAAAGTCTCTGACAGTTAGAACAGCCAATGAATAGGATGAAAAAAGGCAAAGGACAAAGTTTTTCCAGTTCTCCTCCTCCTCCTCCTCCTCCTCTTTCTCCTCCTTCTTCTTTTTCTGATCTTAGATTTATAGCTGGAAAAGAGATCATATCATCTAGTCTGGGCGGGGTCTTAATCTTTTGGATAATGAACCCCTTTGGCAGTCTGATGAAATCCAGATTTAGTTGAACCCCCCCCTCCCCATATTACAGATGAGGAAACAGAGGCCTGGAAAATCCAAGTGACTTGCTCAAGGTCAGCCAACCAGTGAGTAGAAGAGTCTGGATTTGAAAACAGGTGCTCTGACTCCAAGTCCAAGATTCCTCTTTGTTTCCTACCAATTTCTTTTGACATGTGTTTCCAGTGTAAAGAGGCCTCCTGCCAACTCAAAAGAGGAATCAGAAGTCAATTTGTATTAGAACAGTTTAGAAAACAGCAATAAAACAAATAAAAGAGCAAACAACATGTAAATGATTAGTCTGTTGCTCCAGAGGTGCTAACTTTCTTCAGGCGTTACAGGCTGTCAGCCCCAGGATGTGCTTCACAATCCACCCATGCCAATTTCAGCTTTGATGAAGCTCACTGTGGATTTTTGTAGGACAGTATATCAATGTAAAATATCTTTAAAAAGTGGATATTTGGAGACATCTGGACAATTTATTTTCCTCTGAATTTATCCATTCATCAAAGAAAAGCATTTATTTAATGTTTTCATAGTACTTGGTGCTATGAGGGAGTATATTTTTAAAAACAGATGAAAGTTCTAAAAGAATTGTAGTCTTATTGAGAAGACTGAAGCAGGGAGATAATATAAGTGAAAGATTATTGTGTATGTTTTCATCCTTCATTGATGAAGAAGACCATGCCACCAGAGGAATGATGACATGACTTGCACTTGACTTTGTTTTGAGTGAGGGAGGGCTGAACATATCACCAGCCTCACTTCTTCTCCAGAGTCATCTGAATCCAATGACCAGATATTCGTCAGGATGACTGGAAATGACCCAGGATGAGGCAATTGGGGTTAAGTGACTTGCTCAAGGTCACACAGCTAGTGAGTGTCAAGTGTCTGAGGTGAGATTTAAACTCTGGTCTTTCTGACTCCTGCACTGGTGCTCTATCCACTGCACCACTTAGCTGCCCTGAAAGATTATTGTATAGTATAGTGTATGGAAGACATCAGTGACTAGTAAGGGGAAACAAGGGAAGACTCAGTATAGGCTGAAATTAATTAGGAATAATTCTTCATTTGAATATTTGATTTCATACTGTGTGTTTGTGTGTGTGTGTGAGAGAGAGAGAAAAAGAGAGAGACAGGGAGACAGAGAGACATAACCAGAGAGAGAGACACAGAGACAGAGAAAACAGAGAGGGAGACACAGAGACAGAAAGATAGATAGATAGATAGAGACAGAGAGACAGACAGAGACAAACAGAGACAGAGAAACAAAGAGTGATGAGTGCAGAGGAAAGTCTCTGGACTACAAATTATAAAACTGCATGAAAGGACAAGAGGATTTGAGCCAGCTGTGAAACACCCAGAATGGGGAAAGAAGCAAACTCAGCAATAATGAAGAGAAGAAAGCGAGCCCTATGCCCTGAAGAGGCTTATACTGTCAAGCCCATTGTCTATAAACATATGCAGTGTTGTTTTCCTCAGCAGACCTGTTGACATCTGAAGCTTGGTTTATATTTGATGTGTATGGGGGAGAGGCATCATCTCTCAGAACCTATCTCACTTTTGCCCTGCTAAGGGAAATCAGAATAAAAGCAGTAGTGGAAGGAAGGAGCAGGGGGAAGGGTTTTAGTCAGGGAATCTGGGTTCAAAGAGCCATGAGTTCCTATTGCAGGTCACTTTCCATCTTGGGGCAATACTGGTACTATGTACATCATAGGGAACTTGGGTAGATAACTTTTAAAGGGAGTTTGACTAGCTGATCCTCCTCCCTTTGATGTTTACTACCTGTGTGGCCTTAAATAAATCACTTTACCTCCCTGGACCTCAGTTTTCTCATCTAGTAAACAAAAGGATAGGACCAGATGGCCTCCAAGGTCCCTTTCAAATCAAGATCTATGATTCTATACTCTCTACAGCCCATTAGAGCTCAAAAATTCTATGATCCTATGGAGTTTTTAATCTGTCAAGGAAGATATCATTTGTCACAACCCTCCCTTTGTTCCCATCAGCATTCGTGCTTTGCACTAAGTGCCAGAGTCATGGTTATCACAATTACACACATGGGGAATCAATCAGTTGATGGACATTTATTAAATGTCTACAATTGTGCTGGAAACTGTGCTCAGGAAGGAGGATCCAAGAACAAAGAGGAAATAGTTCTCACCCTCAAAGAGCTTACATTTGAAAGAAGAATTTAAATTCTAATGAAGGTATGGTACAGAATACTGATGGAACCTCAGAGTCAGTTGTTATCAAAAGTAAGAAGAAAAACTCATAAGATCATAGAAATTAGAGGTGGAAGTGATCTTCAAGGTCATTTAATCCAACACCCTCATTTTACAGATGAGGAAAGTGAGACTCAAAGAGGTTGCTGAGCATTGGATGGATGTGCCCATTGACAAATGCCTCCACCAGCTGTACTCCGTCAACTCCCACTGCCCATTTTGTTTTAGAGATGAGGCAGCAATAAGCTGAAGCAACTTGCATCCAAGTCAAGAATATGTTTCCTCATAAATCTTGAGAAATATAGGTGATCAAAGATGTCACAGATGGAAAAGCTTCCAGAGTCAGCGGGTTTGCCAACATCTGTTTGGGATAGCTCCTGAGGGAGTAATTGCAAACACCAAGGGCAAAAACAAGCAGGAACTCATCTCTAGACTTCACATCACCATGTGCCAGGTAAGTGAGTAACAGAGGCATCATCGGCCATGATTTAATCGTAGCTTATCCGGATGAGCTGGCATGGATTACTAAATTTCGGTTGGATGAAACGGCCATCCCAGGGTTGGCCCAAGGCAGAGCCCACCTGGTCATTGGAATCCACCTGGATCAATGGGATAACACTTCAGAGGAAAAGAGGAAACCATCATTGGAGATGGCTCCCACATTTTGTGATTTAGACTTAGAAGTAGATAATTTACTCTTTCACTGTTTTTCCCACTTTCATTTTCCTTTGCATTAAGTGAAAAGTGGAAGAAGGAAGGAGGGGAATTGTCTCATCCCTTTTGGCAACTTTTACTGAATTGTGAATGACTAACTTTCTGGGATTTTATTTTGGGGGGATGAATCAAATAAATATAGCTAATGTTTAAATACTACCTGAAGATGTCCAAAGCATTTTACTATATATATTATATCAAATGATCCTCTCAAGAATTCCATGATGTTGATATATATATATATATATATATATATATATATATATATATATATATAAAACATACATAAGTAGTCATTATTACCCACATTTTAAAGATAAGAAAATTTAAGTTACAATACATAGCTACAATTAGTAAAGTAATAGAAGCAGAATTTGAAGCTCTATTCCAAATTGTGTTCTATCTACTATAGCACACCGACTTCATTCATAAAAATAGCTCATAAACAATAAAAAAGCTCTGCACTAGAGCAGATTTTCTCCTCTTTTTAGCATCCACCGAGTCAGGAGCAGGGACAGGGGGGTGACTTATTGAGCAGTGAGAAATGGGATCCCAATTATTGATATTAATAACTCACACAAATGAATCACTATAGTATTTATTAATCACTTACTGTGTGAAAACAATGTGCTAAGTATGGGAATATTTATAGATAAAGAAAGATAGTCCCTGTTCTTGAGGAGTTCCCATTCTAATGGGGAAGTTTTAAGCTGTACGACCTAGGGATGGCCTTTAGAGTACAGTAGCAAAGCAGATGTCAACATATGCTCTTGAAAGTCATTTCCCTGATAAAATTATCTCAGTTTTTGATGTTGAACCATTTGACAATGCCAAGGAATTTGGTGACAAGAACTTTCTTTTCTGAGTCTTTGACAGATGTGACTGTAGCACATTTAGAAGCAGTTACCAGGCTACCTGTCCCTAGAGTAATTTACCTAATGTGATACAGTTTACAAAGCATATATGTTCTTTTATTTGATTCTTACAACTATGTGAATTAATGCAAGTGTTACTATTATTCCCATTACAGGGAGTAACACCTATGAAATTATGGATGTAGAGAACTCTTGGTCAAGGAAAGTCCTTCTATCAATGCATGTGGGGAGTTTTTCTATAATTTCTAGAAGAGAGTTGCCTAGACCTTGAGCACTGGAAGCTTAAATGACTTGTCAAATGTCACACCATCACTTGGGTCTGAGGCAGGACATGAACCCAGTAGTTTTGCTCCAAGACCCACTCTCTTTCCACATTTTCTCTAATATCTTTATTATGAGAAAAATAAGCCTCACACCTCTTATCTTTGACCTTTGGTTTCCTGAGTAGTAATTCTTTTGTACTAAATGATGCAGAATTCTGTAGTCCTTTATGGTTTCCAAAGTGTTTTCCTCAACCCTAAGACAGTGAAATTATTATTATTATTGTATTTTTACATATTTCTTATGTACAACTTCCATACTTTCAATAAATAATTGATAAAAATATTGAAAAGTCCTGGAAGAAGTACCTGAGGCACTCAGTTATAACCTTTCAAGTTAATAATAACCTATTAATGACTACTTTGGAAGGCTGGTTATTTAGCCACTTCTAAATCCAAGTAACTGTACCATCAATGTCATCATATCTCTCTATCTTGATGACAAAGATACATGTTGTCTTGCTATAATTCAGGTAGACACATATAGAATAGTAGTTAGAGCACTGGACTTGGAGTCAAGAATACTGTTGGAATTCTTCCCCAGATACTTAATAGCTGCGGGACTCTGGGCAAGTCACTTAACCTCCCTGTTCCTAAGTTTTCTCATCTGTAAAATGAGAGGGTTAGATTCAGTGGCCTTCAAGTCCCTTCCAGTTCTAAATTCCTGGTCCCGTGATTCCATCTCTTTGGCATTTCTGTGATCTAGTCTAGTAACCTTGTCATAAAAGGAAATTATGAATCACCATCATAATGGATAGTCCAGTCTGACCTATTTTTGATGAAGTCATAGTGGTTTTTAGTGATCACTGTTTCCTTTTCTATGTAAGAACATATACACCACTCCTTTTATAATATAAAATTCTACCAGGAATCAAAATCAAACTTATCAGCTTATAGTTTGCACAATCCATGTTTTTTTAATATAGAGGTATTTGCTCATCACTCTCCATGGAATGCCTCCATGATTTTTTTTTAAGGAATAGCAATTTAACTTAATAAACACTGCTGTCAGCTTTTTGTTTTTTTGTGTTTTCCATACCCCTGGGATGGGTATCTGAATCTGGTGACTTAAATTCACTAAAAATTGCCAGGGACAGAAGAAGAAATCAAAGCTATCTATAGTCATATGAAAAATGTTCTAAATAACTATTGACTAGAGAAATACAAATTAAAACAACTCTTAGGTACTATGTCACATCTATCAGATTGGCTAATATGACAGAAGAGGAAAATGACAAATATTGGAAGGCATGTGGAAAAATTGGGACACTAATGCTCTCTTGGTTGAATTGTATGCAGATTGAACCATTTTACATGACAATTTGGAACTATGCCCAAAAGACTATAAAACTATGCATACCCTTTGACCCAGTAATACCAATATTAGGTCTGAATGTCAAAGAGATCAAAGAAAAAGGAGAAGATCTTATTTGTGCCAAAATATTTGTAGCAACTCTTTTAGTGATGACAAAGAATTGGAAATTGAATCAAGTCAACAGCTTGCTAAAGGAGATCCAAAAAAATACTAAAGAGAATAACACCTTAAAAAATATACTAACCCAAATGGCAAAAGAAGTCCAAAAAGCCAATGAGGAGAAGAATACCTTAAAAAGCAGAATTTGCCAAATGGAAAAGGAGATCAAAAAGCTCACTGAAGAAAATAATTTCTTCAAAATTGGAATGGAGCAAATGGAAGCTAATGACTTTATGAGAAATCAAGAAATTATAAAACTGAACCAAAAGAGTGAAAACATAGAACACTATGTGAAATATCTCATTGGAATAACCATTCACCTGGAAAATGGATATAGGAGAGATAATTTACAAATTATTGGACTACCTGAAAGCCGTGATCAAAAAAAGAGTCTAGAGATCACCTTTCAAGAAATTAGAAAACTGCCCTGATATTCTAGAACCATAGGATAAAATAGAAATTGAAACAATCCACTGATTTCCTCTAGAAAGAGATACTAAAAGGAAAACTCCTAGGAATATTGCAGCCAAATTCCAGAGTTCCCAGGTCAAGAGGAAAATATTGCCAGCAGTCAGAAAGAAGCAATTTGAGTATTGTAGAAATACAATTAGGATAACACAAAATGTAGCAGCTTCTATATTAAGGGATCAAAGAACTTAGAATATGATATTCTGGAGATCAGGGGAGGTAGGATTGAAACCAAGAACCACCTATTCAGAACAACTGAGTATAATCCTTCAGGGGGGAAATGGACATTCAGTGAAAGAGGACTTTCAAGCATTCTTGGTGAAAAGAGTTGAATAGAAAATTTGACTTTCAAATACAAGAATCAAGAGAAGCATGAAAAGGTAAACAGGAAGGAGAAATCATAAGAGACTTATTAAAGTTGAACTGTTTCTATTCCTACATGGAATGATGATATTTGTAACTCATGAGACCTTATTACTAGGGTAGTTGGAAGAGATAGATAGACAGACAGACAGACAGATAGATAGATGGCACAGGTGAGTTGAATATGAAGGAATGATATCTAGAAAATAAAATTAAGGATGAGATAGAAATATATTGGGAGAAGAAAGGGAGAGATAGAATGGGGTAAATTATCTCACATAAAAGAGGCAAGAAAAAGGTTTTACAATGGAAGGAAAGAGTGGGGAGATGAGGAGGAATGAAAGAATCTTATTTTCATTGGATTTGGCTTAAGGAGGGAATAATATACACTCTCAATTGGGTATCTTGCCCTACAGGAAAGTAGAGGGAAGGGCATAAGTGGGGGGGAGGGGAATGATAGAAATGAGGGAAGATAGGGGAGGAGGTAGTCAAAAGCAAACACTTTAGAAAAGGGCCAGGATCAAAGGAGAAAACAGAATAATTGAGGGGGTCAGGATATGATGGAGGGAAATATAGTTAGTCTTTAACAACATGATTATTATGGAAGTGTTGTGCATAATTACACATGTATAACTTATATTGATTTGCTTGACTTCTCAATGTGGGTGGAGGGGGAGGGAAGGAGGGAGAGAATTTGAAACTCAAAGTTTTAAAAACAAATGTTAAAAAATTGGTTTTGCATGCAACTTGGAAATAAGATATATAGGCAAAGGGGTTTGGAGATCTATCTTGCTCTTCGAGAAAGTAAAGGGGAAAGTGATAAGAGGTGGGGGATGATTAAAGGGAGGGAAGACTGAGGGAAGGGGTAATCAGAATGCATGCTATCTCAGGGTAGGGTGAAGGGAAAGATGGGGAGAAAATTTGGAACTCAAAATCTTGTAGAAATGAATGTTGGAAACTATAAATAAATAAGTTTAAATCTTAAGTACTGGAAATTGAAGGGATGTTCATCAATTGGGTAATAGCTGAATAAATTGTAGTAAATAGTCTTGAAGGTACACTATTGTACTACAAGAAATGACAAAGGGTGGGGTGATTTCAGAGAAACCTGGGAAGTCTTATATGAGCTGATGGAAAGTAAATTGAGCAGAGCCAGATCACTGTACACAGTAATAGCAAAGTTGTAAGATGATCAACTGTGAATGACTTAGCTTCTCAGCAATAGAATGATTCAATAAAATTCCAAAGGACTTATGGTGAAAAATGCTACCCACCTCTGGAGAAAGAACTAATGAAGTCTGAGTGCAGCATGAAGCGCCCTTTTTAAAAATTTCCTTCCTTCCTTCCTTCCTTCCTTCCTTCCTTCCTTCCTTCCTTCCTTCCTTCCTTCCTTCCTTCCTTCCTTCCTTCCTTCCTTCCTTCCTTCCTTCCTTCCTTCCTTCCTTTCCTCTCTTTCGCAGCATGGTAAATATGGAAATATGTTTTGCATGACTGAACATTTATTTTTGTTGTTTAGTTTTTTTACTTGTGTCTGACTCTGTGTCCCCATTTGGGGTTTTCTTGGTAGAGATATCAGAGTGATTCGCCATATCCTTCTCCAGTTCATTTTACAGATGAGGAACTGAGGCAAACAGGTTAAGGAGTTTGTCCAGGGTCACACAGCTAGTAAGTGTCTGAGACCAGATTTGGGTTTAGGAAGATGAGTTACTATGAGACACTCTACTCACTGTATCACTTAGCTGTCCATACATAATTTATATAAAATTATACAGATATAGTTATCCCTCCAATATCTTGGAGATTCGAATGTAGTGCCCCCATGATCTGGAAAATCCAAATAAATTTTTTTTTGACTCTTCCTTTGTACAAGAGAAGAAGTCCAGATTATGATACTAAAAGATACAATATGTTGATATTATATAATATTATTCATATATTTTATGTACTTCTGAGTTTCTAAACCTTTTCTGTGTCTCTTGCTGACCTCATCTGTGGCATCCACAAATCTATCCCCAAATTCATGTTCAATTTCTTATGCTGACCCATGATATATTGAAACTGTAATGGGGAAAGGAATAACTGTTATCTATATTAAGTTGCTTCCTTCTCACAGAAGGGGGAGAGGACAAAGGGAGGGAATTTGGAACTTAAAAATTATAAAATTGACTGTTAAAAATTGTTTCTACATGTAAAAAAAAAATAAAAACATTAAGGAAAAAAATATGACCCCAGGAAAAAAAACCCATAAATTTCAATTCATTGTTAACTATTTTTGTTTTATCTTTCTGGTTTTAAAATATTTCCTTTAACAGAGAAAACAGATGCAAAATGATAATTTAGTCTTTTGCCGTTCCCTGTTGTCTGTCATTATTGCTACTTTGAGTAGAGAGACACTGTCCCTTATTTACTCTTTCTCTTGACCCCACAATAGCTGAAAATAATCCTTTTTTCGTGCTCTCTGCATTCATGAACAGCCTCAGCTCAATCTGAACTTCAGTGCTATTGACAATTTTCTTACAGAATCATACTTGTTTTTGTATCTATTTGCTATTATCTTGCCTTATTTTCCTTTTCTTCTTCTGTTCTTTTTTATTTCTATTCTATCATATTTCTATTTCTGTTTTTTCATTCATACCTCTAAAATCAAAGTTGGTTAGTAAGTTCCCTGTGCATTCATATCTGTCTTTTTAGATAGCTCCTACACCTCCCTCCCCACTTCAGAATTATTTGTTTTATCATTAGAACTTCACTCTTGAGAGCTTCCTTCCACTCTTGATCTAATCTTTCTTATAGAATTTTAGGTCACAAAATCCCTACTATTATTGTTCTGAATTCTTGGAAACCTGCTCTTCCCAAATCTAGCCTCTGCATTAGACTATAACTGATTTCCCTTTGCTTTTTCCATCAGGAAATCTAAGGATAGCTTTTTCCCAAGGCTTTTGTCATTTCTAATTCATCAGTTCTAGTAAATCAGAAACCTCTTTAGAGCAATAGTTCCTCTAATCACTTCCTTAACCTTTTGAATCTCGCAATTATCACTACAGAGCAAATCAGCTGTTTTGCTTTGGTATTCAGATCAGCAGTTTTAGCAAATGTTCAGATAACTGAAGCTTTCCATCATTATCATATCATGTCTTCCTGGAAGGTCTGTGATTTTTTCCCTTCTGTCCTTCTATCCAGTTAGTCTTCAACAGAGTCTTAAGACAACATGTCTGTTTCTCCATCCCTTGATTCACACCAAAACACTTTCTCAGTACTCCTCTTATACTATCTGACTTTTCAGATATATATGGAAAGTTTTCTCTCTTTTCCTCCTCTAAATCCCTTCTGCTTAGATTAGTTAGATTTCCAGAAAATACTTATTTTCTGAACTTCATTAGGTATACCCTATCACTTATCAAGGGCCCACATACCTATATGTTATGCCATGGTTCCAATCGTAGACACTTTGTCAGTTTTCCCCTTTGGAAACAGAGCTTTTTCCTCTGAAGTCCCAGTATCCAGTCAGCATCAAAGATCAACAATATCTGTAAGGCAATCAGTTTCTTGCCCAGAACTTCATAACTCCTAGCTATGCTTTTTACATTTCTTCTGTATGAATCCTAAGGAGTGGGTCATGGTCTTTCATTTTGGCAAGTGCTAAGGTCTCTCGCAATCCCAAATATATATCCAGGAATGAATGAATGGCGCATTTAATAAGGATTGCTACGTGCCAAGCACTGTGCTAAGCATTAGGGGTACAAATGGAGAAGGAAGACATTCCTTGCTCTCAAAAAAATCATGTACTAATGGGGTGAGGCAACACATAAAGGAAATTTTAGGCCAGTTATTTAAAAGGTAGAGAAAAAGCCAGAAATAGCATAAGCAAAGATTGTCTACAAGAATTATAACATATATACTGTGTCTCAAAAGAGTCTTGAACGATCCTAAAATATTTTGGTCCTTCAGAAATTTGATCCTTGAGGCCAAGAACATCCTGTTTCTTCCTGACATTCCCACCCCACCTCCCAAGAAAAGTGTGCTTTCTGTCCCAGAGTAACCCCTGTCAATGTAAGATTGGCTTAGCTAGAAGCTTTATATGAAATTTAGGCATCTTTGCAGTCCAAGGCCCAACTCTTTTGGCATCAGAAATCTTCTTGAATTGGGGTGGAATTTATCTTCAACTTCAACAGTTACTAAACTCATAACTAACATACCCACTGAATAGTCAATGGCCAAGTTGGGATTCAGAGCCTTGCCTTCTATTTCCATAATGAGTTTGTTTTCTACTGCATTAAACTACCTCTGTGGTAGCCTGCAAGATTACTGTTGGAGCAGACCTATAGAGACATCCCAGTAGATGTAATAATAACAGCTTATTTCTGTAATGATCCAAGATCAAGACATGACGACGATGCACATATTATCTCCCCTGACAGAATGTGAGCTCCTTGGGATTTGGGATTAAAGTGAGAGGATGCTCCAAGCAGGGAGGTCAGTTTGGAAGTTATCAAAATAATCTAGGGCAGAAGAAGAAAGGGCCTATTTGAAGGTTGTGGTTATGTGGGTAAAGATGAAAGAGTCGGCTTTGAAAGACATGTAGGCAGAAATGTCAGGATGTGACACCTGATTGGATATGTAGAGTGAAGGAAAGAGAGAAAAGGAGAAGAGAAAAGACGAGGGAAGGGAAGAGAAGTGAAGGCAATGGAATGGATGGGAATGGGACTACAATATGTATGATGAGCCAACAAGGGAACTTGAGAGGGAATGGTTGTATAGTTAAAAGGAGAACCAGAGAGAATAACATCATTAATGCTGAGTGAAAGGAGCAGAACCAGGAAAACTTTGTATACAGCAACAACCACAGTGTGTGAGGATTTTTTTCTGGTAGACTTAGAACTTCATTGCAATGCAAGGACTTAAAAATTCCTAGTGGTCTCTTAAGGCAAAATACCTTCCACAATCAGAGGAAGAACTATGGAATTTGATTGTGGAATGAAGCAGAACATTTTCTTTTGTATTATGTTTCTTCCCATTCATTTTAATTCTTCTACACAATATGACTAGGTGGAAATGTATTTAATCAGAATGTATGTATAGAACCTATATAAAATCGTATGCTATCTCAGGGAGAGAGGGGAAGGTAGGGGGGAAGGAGGGGGAGTGAGGGGAAAAAATCTGAGATATATGGAAGTGATTGTAGAATGCTGAAAACAAATAAAATAATAATAACAAAAAAGAAAATAAGATTATTAAAATCCATAGACAAGAGAGCATTGAGGATAAAGTGATCAAACAGGTCAAGAAGGTCAAGATAGGTCAAGAAGGGTGAGACTGAGAAAAGACCATCAGATTTGTCAATGAAAAATTCATCGATAACTTATGAGAAAGCCGATTTAGTTGATTGATGAAGTCAGGAACAGACAAGTGTTAAGAAGTGAGTGAGAGAAGCAAACACTTTTGAGGGGGGACAGGGCCAAAGGAGAGAACAGAATAAATGGAGAGTAAGATAGAATGGAGGGAAATATAGTTAGCCTTTAACAACATGACTATTATGGAAGTGTTTTGCATAACTACATATGTGTAATCTATATCAAATTGCTTGTCTTCTCAATGAGGGTGGGTAGGGAGGGAAGAAGGGAGAGAATTTGGAACTCAAAGTTTTAAAAATGAATGTTAAAAATTGTTTTTGCATGCAACTGGGAAATAAGATATACAGGTAATCAGATGAATAGAAGGGAAGGGGATAAATAGAAGGGAAGAGGATAAAAGAAGAGGTGGGTCATTGAAAGTAGGGCAGGCTGGGGGAAGGGGTAATCAGAATATACACCATCTTGAAATGATGGGAAGGGAGAGACGGAGAAAATTTCGAACCCAAAATCTTGTCGAAGTGAATGTTGAAAACTAAAAATAAATTAATAAAAGAGTGAGTGAGATTACAATTAAGAGTAGGAAAAGAAAGGGATGAAAGGGAAAATGGTTCAACAAAATCAGTTAACATATTGTAAGGTAGAAACATTGCCATCTTTGGATTTAGGGGACCTGGGTTCAACTCCTGCCCCTGATCCTCACAGGCTGTAAGTGTTTTAATTGGCAGCATTTAATTGGACTCACTTTCCTCATCTCTAAAATTAGATTAGAATAGATGGTTTCAGAGGTTCTTTCTTACTGTGTGACTGATCCTACAATATCAATTGTGTATATCAATAAATGCAACACTCCACACTCATAGGTACCTCTCCCATCCCTACAAAAAGAGAAGGGAAGTCCAGTTATTTCTCAGTTACTCTTCATTCAATAAATGGCACTTTGGCTCCTTCCCGCCTCCAAATTAATCAAATCCTCTCAATGAAGAATAGTCAATATATGGTGATATATTTATTTCTGTTTGTCCTAAAGTTGTTTGGGACATGAATTAAAGGTGTAATTTTTTTTTTTACCCCATCTCCATGAACACTTCTGAAACACTGAAACTAACTGCACTCCCTCTGCAGAAGGAAATCATTTTCCAGCACGTGGCACACAGGCTGAATGTGGTGCTCCTGGATGGTGAACAAAGCTGAAGCAATTATGGGCTTTGCTGAAGCTCTTTGGCTTTCTTTGAGTCAGGAAGAGTAATAGAGCATCTCAAGTCACTTAATTTTTCAAATTATCAAAGGCAGTGGGTGAGCATGCCCACTCTCAGGGGGACTCAATAATGTGTGTGCAGTACTGGATCCTATCCACTTTCTGGGAGGGAAACACAAGGACCTAATTAATGACTTGATAAAAGTAATACTGGCACTGGTAATCACAAAAATAACAATAATACTTCATAATGTTTTTCACCTGAAGAACTCTTGCTTCCCTCCAAGTCCACATTTACACAATACAGAGATGTCCAGGAAATCTGATAATCCCCCACATATGGCCAAGCCAGGATGGTGGTTGGAGAGGTAAAAAAAAAAAAGGGGTGGTGTTTGTTTTTTTATGTGTGTGTGTGCATTTAGGCAGGGGTTGTAGGGGTACAGAATGGTTCGGCATAGCAAAGAATCCCCTGTATAGGTGTCTGACAGCTCAAGGAGAAATTGCCTATAGAAAACAGGATGATTTCATCTTCCCTCTTTGCTCAAACACTAACCAGGCTGTTATTAATAAGTAAAAGCTGGTCTTGTCCTGGGATGTTGGGGAGCTGAAGGAGTCAGCTGGCTTCTGAAAGATCAGTGGAAGTCAGCATGACCTACTTTACTGCTCAGAGTGTTGAAAGTCACAGCATCTTAGAATGCTAGAGAGGAAAGGGACCTCAAAGACCCTCTAGTAGAGGTATTCTTAACCATTTTTAGGGGTCATGGACCCCTTAGCAATCTAGTGAAGCATATATGAACGAACCCATTCTTGGTTTTTGTTTGTAAATAAGCAAATAATGATAAATGAGTAAACAAAAATGAATGAATGTTTTAAAATGGATAAAATAAAAAATGAAGGAAAATAATTATACTGAAGTACAGTTAATATTTTTTTAAAAGTTCACAGACCCTAGACTAAAACCCTACTCTCCTACAATTGACTTGTTTTACAGTCCAGGAAAGTGAGGCCTAGGGTAAGAAAATGATGTCTCAAAAATCATAAAAATGAATCAATAAGCCTTTATTAAGCCCTTTTTGCATGCCATATAGTGTGAATAGAAAGAAAAAGCAAAACAATTCATATCCACAAGGAACGTATAGCATAATGGAAGATGGAATGGAGGGGCAGCAAATGTAAATAAATAGGTACATAAAAGGTACATGCAGAATACATGGAAGGCAACCTTAGAGGGGCAGGCGTTAGCAGCAGGGGACACCAGAAAAGACCTACAGAAGGCATCATTTGAACTGAGAGTTGAAGGAAGCTAGGAATTCTTAGGGGTGGAGAGAGACAGAATTCTAGTCATGAGAAATGAGTACTAAGGCACAGAGAAGGGAGATGCATATTGTGTTCATTGGGAATAGTAAGGAGACCAGTGTGGTTTGACTCACAGAGTATACGGAGAAGAAAACATACAAAAGACGGAAAGATAGAAAGGGGACAGTTTGTCGGTAGCTGATCACATAGGGCACCAGTGGTATTTGTTGAGTTGGGGGATGACCTTTACCTAAGTAAAAATCATTTTGGCAATTGTATGTAACAGAGAGTGGAGTAGGGAAAGACTTGAGGGAGAGAAGCCAATTAAGAGGCTATTGTAAAAGTCCAGGTGAGCAAGAATGAGGGTCTGAATTAGTGTAACCTATGTCACTGGAGAGAAATGAGTATCTTAAAGATAACAAAAATGAGCAAATGACAAGCTTCGTCAAGGGATGAGTGAGAGTAAGGAATTAAGGATAACATTGAAGTTTTAAGCCAAAATGATGGTATTACCTTTAACACTGACATGGAAATTCAGAAGAAGGATCGGTTTTGAAGAAAAAGATAATTAGTTGCTTAGATTGAATCTGAGATGTCTTGGGGCATACAATTAGGAAGGTTTAATAGGCAGTTAGTATTGTGAGACTAGAGCTCAGGATGGGGTCTAAGGCTGGTTATATAGATTTGGGACTCATCCGTAAAGAGGTAATAACTGAATCCATAGGAACTAATGAAATTATTAAATGAGGAGATAGAAAGGAAAGAAAAAGAGAGCCCAGGACAGAGCTTTGGGTCATATCTGCAGTTTATGGGCAAGGCTTACATGATGATCTAACAAAGTAGACTGAGAATGAACACCTGAGAGAGGTCAGTATTAGAAAAAACCCAGAGAGGAGAGAGTAATTCAGGAGTAAGGGATTAACACTGTCAAATACTGCAGAGACATAGAGATAAGGCAGGGAGACCAAAGCAGGAAGCTATTGTAATAATTCAGGAGACAAGTGATGAGGTCCTGAACTAAGGTGGTAGCTGTGTGAGTGGAGATAAAAGGTCAGATGAGAGAAATCTTATGAAGGTAAAAATAGAAAGATTTTATAACTTATTGGATATATGGGGTGAGGGAAAGTGATGAGTTCAAGACAATGCAGAGATTATGAAACTAAGACACTGGTAGGATGGTGGTACCTTTGACAAACAGGAAAATTTGGAAGAGAGGAGAGAGTAGAGAAAATTCCATATTTTATAGAGTTCAGTTTTGGACCTACTGAGTTTTAGTTTTCTTTAGGATATCCAGTATGAAATATCTAATAGACAACTGGTGACAAGAGATAGAAGGTCAGGGGGAAAATGAACTGAATGTGTAACAGGCAAGATGCTAAGGGTTGATAAACATGTATTATCCAGGAATAAGGTAAAACAGCACATGGGCTTTATAAAACAAGTATTCTGGATTTAAATAGCATAAAAAGTTTTCCATATACAAAGTAGAAAATTAAAAAGATGATTATATGTGAAATCACAAATCTGTTATGTATACTTACTTTATAAAAAAAGTATGTAATAAATTCAATATATTACTTTCCGAACCCTCCTGTGTGTCTGTGTTTCTCTCTGAACTTTCTTCTCATTCTTTCTGTGTATTTTTAAAGATGCTTCAATGACCATATGGACTCTGTTTTACTGTGTAAGCTATGGTGTGTATATGTGTGTGTGTGCACGTGCATGTGTATGTATGTGTGTGTGTATATTACTTGTGAAGGATATATCTATGTCCATATGGATTTGTCTAAATGTGCCTTGGGAATCTCTCCTACTCCTCTCTAAGGGAAGCTTAGCTCCTTTCTAGAGGTGAGTAGGAAAAGGGGCCATGAGGCTAGTTGCTCTACTCCCCTCCTAAATATGGATAATTAGCACAATTATTTTTTCTTAGTGTCAAGCTACTTTCCTGATCACTATCCCTTAAAGAGCAAGGAATGCCCCCCACCCTGACCCCTTCCTATCACATAACAGTTATGAAAAAAGACCATCAGTAGTGGATGTTGAGTTTATTTATCCAATACAGAGAGCAAATAGAAATCAGAGAAGTTATACAGATTTGAATGTACTTAATAAAGAGAGTTTATAACCTTTCTTATCTGGAATGAGATATCTCAGTTCAGCTGAGACAGAGGGGAGAGAGAAAGATCTACAGACAGAAAGAGACAGAGATACAAAAATACAAATGGATACATGCAGAGAGACAGAGACAGAGAGATACAGAGAGATAGAGAGAGACAGAGTCAGAGAGTCCTCAAGCTCATCTAAGGGGACATTCCCTTTAGTCTCTAGGGGAGCAAACTGGAAATCAGGGATAATTTGAGGAGTCAACTTTTCACTACATGTTCACTTTCTAAAATTGTTTCTCTTTCTGTATTTTTTTCTTTTCCTGAAGAGAGTCTGGAACCACATGTATCGTTTCTCAAAGGAGGAAGGAAGTAGGTTTCTCTTTTCCCTTAAGCTCTCCTTCTAACTCACCAGGCCCCTGCCCCACCCCTTGTCCCCAAGAAACTCAGTTTTTATCCAAGCTCTGTAGCTGGATTATCTTCCCTGAAGGTCTCAGTAAAAATGGTTGAAATGATTTTCAGTGATAATTATTCCAGTGCCCAACTTAGTACAGTGCCTATACACAGTAGGTACCTAATATGTGTTTGTTAAATGGATAAAAAGAACTCCTTTGTGCATCCATACATACTCCCATTCTGTATTACTTTAATCAGGAACATCTAAGGCCATCTCAGTCATTTGTAACAGTTGGTAAAGTCATAGATTTCAGAGTAGAAAGAGACTTCTGAAGTCATATCACATTTGTAACATGGATTCAGTATGGGATTTGCTTTCATTACAGTATGCCTGTGAAAATGGGAATGTAAATATTATGGGTTCCATTTTGTAGAGGAAAAAATGGAAACACAGTGACTGGTCAGGACAATAAAGCCACTGAATAAGAGTCCTACAATTCACACTCAAGTCTTTTGATCAAAAGCATGGTTCTTTTCACTACATAGTATTGTTTCTATTATATTGCCTGAATGGCCTAAGTGGCCTCCAGGGAGGGAGACCTCGGTATCTCTTTCCATTTTCAGAGAGACCTAGTTATTAGAAGTTTGTTTTATACTGAGATGCTATCTCCAGTAATCCTTACTAGATGACTCTCTTCTCCCCATGGATGCTCAAAGAATGTCTAGTCCCTCTACAGATCAGACCATTAAAACAAAGAAAAAATAAACAGTGATGATGTTTCCCTTGTCTTTTTTTCTCCAGGAAAAATAGTCCCAGGTTGTCTAATGGATCATTCTGTGAAATGGTGTTGACTCCTCTCATTCTATTCCAGTCACTCTCCTCTACATATGCTGCAACTTGTCAATACCCTCAGGAGTGGACAGAGCTCTAGGTCTGGGGTCAGGAGGAACTGAGTTAAAATCTGGACTCAGATGTATTCCAGCTATGTGACCCTGGTCAAGTCACTTTACCTCTCTTTGTGGATAATAATAGCACCTACATCATGCAGATGAAATGAGATATTTACAAGCATGAAATGAGATATTTACAAGCATACAACACATAGTAAATGCTACATAAATGTTAATAGTTGCTATTATCATTACTATTATTAATTTTACCACTGGTGCCTTAAGTGGAACACAATCTTCTAGATGTGATCTGAGCAGATAACAGCATGGCAGTACAATTCTCTTTCATATTTTTTAATAAATGAAACATGCACTTTCCAAATCTTTAATCACAATACAGATTTGACAAAATAGTAATATTCATGAAAGATGAGCTATTGTCCAAAAAAAAGAATGAATGAAAGGATGAAAGAAAGTCATTCTGGGAAAGAATAGTTCAATAGAACTCTCTGCCTTAGAGTATTACAACATAGCACCTTCCCTCTAAAAATAGTATGGCAATGATGGAGCATTCGTCATTTTTGTCTTTATCCCCAGTACTTTCCACAAAGTAGAGGCTTAATCAATACTTATTCACTTTAATTCAATTAAGGGCATTTCTTTTTTTTCTCCCACAGCACAATATGATACCTATCTCCTTATCTAATAAGGTTGTTATGACAGAAGTACTTTATATGCTGTAAAATATTATACAAATATGAGCTATTATTATATTCTGTGGTAGGTAGTATATTTAACAGGTATTTATTGAATACATACAATGTTTAAGGTACAGTATAAAAGATCCTTTTGTATCTTGACTCCAGTGTGTTAGCTCTCTCTCCTACCTTTATGTTATTTTCAAATTTAATAAGGATAACATTCATGCCTTTAATAAAGTCATCGATAAAAATGTTAAACAACACAAGACCAAACACATATTCCTGCAGTACTCCACTGCAAACCTCCTACCTAAATTCCTCCTGCACTGGACACAACAACCATTCCTTTACTTTTATTGATGGTTTTTTTTACATTGTAAACATTTGCAGAATACTTCTACTTCATGAGAGGTCTCTTGTAACAAAATAAAACACAGCTGATAAGATGGTGAGTGGTTTCTTCTAAAGGTGAATTCAACATTTGCATGTGTAGTATCTTTCCCTCATCCTCTCTATTAAAAATGGACAGAAATCTATTTTATGATTTATTCCACATCCCATTGGGAAAAAATTATTGTAAAAAATGTCTGTATTCAAGCAAGTAGCACAGTGGGAAACATGTTAGACTTAAAGTCAGGGAGATAAGTTCAAATCCTATTTCAGGTACTTAACTACTATTTGTATGACCCCAGGCAAGTCATTTCACATCATTCTGTTTTAGTTTCAACATCTGTGAAATGGGATTAATAATAGCATCTATCTCTCAGAGTTGTGAAAATAAAATGAGATAATATTTGTAAAATGCTTTGCAAATCTTAAAGTGCTATGTCATATATGTATATGTACGCACTCAATATATGTATACATATACATATATACACAAATACATACACACACGTATGTGTATATATATATATATACACACACACATACACGTGCATCTAATCCAACACACTTATTTTACATAAGAGCAAATGAAGACCCAGAGAAGAAGAAGCAGTACACAAAGACACTGGACAGTAGAAAAGAAATTTGAATGTATATCCCATAATTCCAAGTGCAGTGCAGTGCTCTTTCCACTACATTATGTTTTTTTTAAAAAATATAATAACATTCAGAATATATATTATATTCATAGATTCAGGCCTTCTTACATGGGGCATATTAAGGTGGGGAGCAGCTAGTGGTACAGTGGATAGAGCACCAGTGCAGGATTCAGGAGGACCTGAGTTCAAATCTCACCTCAGACACTTGACACTCACTAGCTGTGTGATGTTGGGCAAGTCACTTAACCCCAATTGCCTCATCCTGGGTCATCTCCGGTTATCCTGCTGAATATCTGGTCACTGGATTCAGATGGCTCTGGAGGAGAAGTGAGGCTGGAGACCTGAACAGTCATCCCTCACTCAAGACAAAATCAAATGCAAGTCATGTCATTTTTTCTCTGATGGCATGGTCTTCTTCGGCAACGAAGGACAAACACACACACACACACACACACACACACATGCATATTTAGGTATGTTTATGGTACAGAGGTAAAGGAAAGAAGAAATTTGTGGAGACAGAAAATAATGTCACTGATATACCTAGGAGCAGGTAAACTCCAAGATGGAAGAAGGATTGTCCACAGATGAGTGCTCCCTGCTTCCCTGTTTCCCAGGGTCTCCCGTGTAGAGCTTTTTTTCTGAGCCGGCATTTCATGCACACTGGGGTCTAGGATGTCACACTACGCTAGGAGGCTCAGGAAACCTACAGACAGTTTTCTAGCTTGGCATTAACCCAAGGGTGGAAGACTTTGGAGAGAATGGTGGGAACTGCACATTCCTGAGACTGAAGGAGGAGAAACCAAGTAATTATTTAAAGATGGTAATCAGTATAAAAGACTGTTCTACACTTGGCTATTGTCAAGTGTTAGAATAGGAATATTTCGTCTATGTGAAGGAATTTGGTGCTAATAGGATCCCAGAAACCATTACAGGGTACATAAAAGTGTAAGTTTTGGGAAGTATTGGGAAAGGGACTCCAGCTGGGGTCTTGGTGTTCCCCAAAGGATCAGTATCTCTGTATAGTCTGGTGAAGTTAAGGACTTTATGAGACACTTTGTAATAGAGTAGAAAGAAGATTGTACTTGAAGACAGAAAGCCAGGATTCAATTCTCAGGTCTGGTACTTACCTATGTCTTTGGGAAATTTCTTAACCTCATCAAGGATCAATTTCCTCATCTACAAGTATGTATAATAACACACACAGTAGATTTCTTACTATGTTATTACAACTAAAATGCTTTATTAACCTTAAAGTTTTCCAAAATGTTAACTGTTGTTCATAAACACTGAAGGGAACATGAAAGCTTTGTTTCACTGGTGTATGCCATGTGTTCTGTGCCAGCCTCTGGGCATTCACCTGTCAGAATTGAAACTAGAGAGTAAAATCAGTGGAGATTATTCAGACAGGCAGCACAGTTTTCTCATCCTTTATTCCTCCAATGCTGGGGTCCACTGTGTGTGGGCTCCTGAATCATCTGAACCAAGACCTCAGCCCAGCAGAGACATCTGTGACCACCATCACTCATCACAAGGGAGAAAAGCTTAGGAAAGTGTGGTCTGGCTCTTACCACTGCAGCATTTTTTTTGAGGGAAAAGGCAGGCCTTAGAAAAGCCTAACACCCCCAGGGTCCTGTTTGTGGCATCCCTGTTTCAGGACCCACCTTGCCTCATACTCCACCTCCCAACCCTGAAGAACCCCAGAGTCCTCTGACTCCTTATGTTCCAACTGCCTGATATTCGATTACACTCCTCTTCCTTAACTGCCTGTCATATTCCCTTATCTCTGCTGCCATCTTCCTCTATTTTTTCTCATTTTAAAAAGTTCTTAACTGCACTTCTGAGGGTAGAGTTTTAATCTTACCTAAAGTTTCTACTTTCTTAATACTGATTAGAATGTTCCACACAGAGTAGTTGATAAATAGGTGTAGGGAAAGCATAATAATTATAAATATAGATTTGAATATCCCCCATGTTGGAAAGAGAATGGGTTTTGCCCAGCTAGAGTCCACGACAGAGTAGAAGTCTACCTGACAGCATCTAAATGGAACTGATTTTCTGAGTGCTCAGTGACTATTTTTCTCCATTATCACCATCACCATCATCATTACTTTAATGTTTTATCATCATTATTTTCATCCTCAGCGATATTTATTGAGCACTGAACATAGTGTTCATAGCCTATAGTAGATATTTAACAAATATTTACTGGCTGACATCCTAGAGGCTAGAGACACAGAAAGATAGAAGACAAGGCCCCCAGGTCCTTATGGTGCTTTTCAGGCTAGTTCAGGAGGCAAGATATATGTCTAAGAAGTTGAAGAATAATTTTTTTTAAAAGCATGATTTAGTGGAAAGAGTACTGTCTTAGAATAAGAGATCTCAGTTTGAGTTTACCACTTACTAACAATGATCATGAATATGGGATAGTGGGAAAGCACTGGGCTTGGGGCTTCAAATCATCACTGCTAATTACTACCTTCATGATGCTATGAAAGTAATAGAGGCTCCCTGGGACTCAGTTTCCTTAACTGTAAAACGAAGGAGCTGAATTAGATGATCAATGGTCTCTTCCATCTCTATAGTATACAATTTATAAAATGTGTGCAATAAACTTGGAGTCACAATTCCTGGTCTTTAAATCCCAACTCTGTTGCTTGTCGCCTGTGTGACTTCAGTCAATTGGCAAAAAACTCTCTAAGTCTTTTCTTAATCTGTAAAATGGATTAGTTGGACTAGGAAATTTCTAAATCTTCCAGCTCTAGATCCACCTCAGGTTACTAGTGAAGAAAACGCTTTGTAAACTTTAAAGAACTGTGTGAATGAATGTGAGTTATTATACTCCTAATCACCCACTCACTGATTGCCGAGGCATCCAATACCACCATGGAACAGAGGAGGATCCCACTTTTCTATTTAGTGAAGCCCCTTGGAATGTTCACAGCTGGTGATTCTGAGTTAGTTATGGCAAGCTGTTCAGCTTCCTGCAGTTGAATAAGCTTGACTATACAGGAACATCGACAAGGCAAGAATCGTTTTTATAATGCCTGGCACAATATAGACAATAGGTGCTAAATAGATATTTATTGAATTAAAGAAAACTGAAATTAAATGAACTGGATTGAAAAGCATGGTCCTCCTAATCTGAAATCCTTCAGAAACAACTTCTTTCTCGCATTTTTTTCTTCTTCCTCTTAATCAATCATCTAAGTGCCAGGTTCTGTATGAAGCACTATCTCTACACCATACATTTTTCTGTATGTGGCAGTCTTTACAAGCTCCTTGTGTAATGTGATAGAAAGAATACTGGATTTGGAGACATGAGACACTTGATTTCAAATCCTTCCTCTGGCCTTTCTTAGCTGTGTAATCATGGGCGAATCACAAACTTGAAATTCCACATCTGCATATTGGCAATAATAGTGTCTGTATTCCCTTCTCAAAGGGAATCAAATCAGATAATTTCTACAAAGTATTTTTGAAACCTTAAATAAGCATTATATAAGCGATAAACATCATCATCACCTTCTTTTTCTACTTCATTACTGGCATCATCAGGAAGGGAAAGAAGATTTGCCTAAATTGATTGTAAAGCATATTTTTGGTGTTTGCATATATGCAAATGATTGAATGAAAAAGTTTTTATTAAGCATTTACTATGTCCCAGTCCCTATGCTGAGAATTGGACATACAAATATAACCAAACAAGATTCCCTACCCTCAAAGAGCTTATTCTGACAAGGAAAGAAACACATACAATTAAAGATGGAAAGAAAGGGTAGGAAGGAGTAAAACCTGACATGGAGATGAATGGAAAGTGTAGTGATGAGAGGAGACCAAGACCAAAAAGGGCGAAAGCTCACCAGTCAGAGCTCAGAATCACAAAAGTAGGAGTTTAAATTCCAAATGGGGAGGAGGCTGGAGCTTCAGGAAGTATGGCATGAGATGGTCAAAAAAGTGGGGTGTTTGAGTGTCTGTGTAAGTCTAACTGAACAATCCTAGTTGGTTAATTTCAAACAAATCAACGAATGAATAACTGGCTAATTTGTCTTAGTGAATGAGAAATATTGAGGAAAGGTTTTTCTGCTTAATTGTATGGCACCCCTCTACTGTGAAACTTCAAGTTTCTTCAAATGTCTTACCAGCTTTTGAGATTGTCAGATAGATGTAAGGAAATGTTCATATGATAGAAACCAACGAGGCCAGCTCTTCCACACTGTTTACAGACCTCATCCAAGGAGCTATCCTCACTACTTTCATTAGATCCTAGTGTGTAAGCACATGCTATGCTGAATTTAACTCCGCTACTAATTGTCTATACACTATGACCAAGAGGAAAGGAAGGCAAGACAATTATTCAGCCCCGGCAAAGCTGACCCATGATATTGACAGTAGTTGAGTGGTTGCTACCTTGTTCATCTTCCTGGGTGTCCTCCAGGAACATTTCTCTGAGTGTGGGTCAGCTGCCAGAGGGAAAGTGAAAGTTGTGAATAACCACAGAGTGGGTGGGGTGAGGGAAAAGGGACATTGGGAGGGAGCTGGCTGGGAGGGCAGTCAGTTAAATGATGACATCTTGGGAGGTGACATCGAAAGTCTCCACAAAGGGATTTGGGGCAAGATTGTTTATTGTCTCAGGGGAAAGAACACCAGCCACTTTCCCCTCAATTTGTTAACTTATAACTACTGGAGATTCAGTTGAGTCCAAGCAACTCCAGCATTTATTCTGTCCAATCTTCAGAGTAACATGCCTCATTGTGTTGATTTCTTCTTTCGTAAAACAAGAGCAGTAGTGGAATAGGAGAAAAAAATACCTTGCAGTAGCAAGTCAGAGCTTCATAGACCTGCTGACTCAGAGGCTGTTACATCTGGAAGAGAAGCTAGTCTACCCCTTTCCCTTTTTCAGGTGAGAAATCTGAAGTCAACAGAAGGAAAATAACTTGCCTTCGGTCTGAGAATAGTAGACCTAGAATCAGGAAACCTGGGTTCAAATCCCAGCTCTGTCATATACTAGTTATACGATTCTGGGCAAATTAATAAGATTTGTTATGCCTCCATATCCCCATCAGAAAAAAGAAAGATTATAGTGCTAGAAACTCCCTTTGATGCTGTTTTGCAGATCAAATGATATGATACATGTAAAATGCTTTGCAAGAATATTTTAATTACTAACAATAATGATAAGTATAGTTTTCTTTTTCATTTTAGAAAAGTTTTGATGTGTACATTTAAAAGTATGGCATTCTCTTCTAATTTATTCTTTTTTTTATGTTGTAGCAAAATGTGGAAGATGGTATATACAGTTGGAGGGTAGTCTTTTTAATATTTGTGAAATACTGTTATCAGATGGACTCTAGAAGGATGAAAACCAATAGAACTCATAGCCACAGTCTAGTGTCTTCTTGAATCAGAATTGTACATCGGAATTTGCTTTACTCGGGATATCTATTGGCAATGAATGAAAAGACTGTGTATAGTTACATTTCAGAGGACACACATGGTTTATCCATGGGTATAAGAGGCATTTCCCCTCTGTTTTGCCTCACTTCATACCTAGCTAATTTGAGGTTTACAAACAAAAACCTCATAACCACTTGTTGGATATGGTGTAGCTGGAATTCTTGTTTTCGTATGGGTTAGGCTAGATATCCATGAAGGTCTCTTCCATTTCTGAGATTCCACAACTCTGTGTGTTCCCTTTTGACTCATCGTGTTCTAAGCCCCATCTCAGATGTGGTATATGTTGAGCACAGTGCAGCTTTCAGGATGTCAGACTCTTAAACCAGTGGGGGACCAATTACTGTGTAAACATCCTGTTCTACACCCTATTATGGGAAATGATGAAAGGAAAGGTAGAGCCTCGCCATGAATATTTTAAGTTACAATGATGCCATTTGATATAGGTCTAACCTAGCCAGCTAATCTTGGAAGATGGGGCTATAAACATAATCTAAGTTGATGTCTCTCTCTCTCTCTCTCTCTCTTGCTTTTATACCTTTAATTAAAATGTCTTTTATGAATAAATTAATCTCTCACCTGCTGGATGGAGAGCTATATCCCTCTCCCCTCTCCTCATTTATAGAACCACAGGATTTAGAGCCAAAAGGAATCTTAGATATCCTCTAATCTAACTGACTTATAGGAGTAAACTGAGGCCCAGAGAAGGAAAGTGATTCATTCAAGATTATTCATAAGGTTAGTAAAAGGTGAAGATTCAAATCTAGATCCTCTTATTCTGAATTTAGAGCTCTTTCCACAACAATACGCACTATTTTAGATAATATATTGGTTTGTAGCTCAAAGTCTATCTCCTTATGAAAGTTTCATTGTGTCAGATTCTCCAAGCTTACATTTGTGTTTAAAAATTGCATGATGGCTCAACTGCAGAAATACATATAGGGAAATAACCAAAAGTGTATTTCTGGGCAAAGCAACCGCCAAACATGACCTGTACCAGTTCGCTCTACTTTCAGCTCCTGGAATTAAACTCTGCTTAAACTATATTGGAATCAACCTGGCCTCTCTGACCACACTTTTCTTGGCTGACTCCCAGGCACCATCATTTGGTTCCTTTCCTACATACTTAGGTTCCCTGACATTTTAGAGCTCTGGGTCAATAACAATAATTCACACTCCAATAGCACTTTGTTTTAAAAAGTGCTTTCTCTGCAATAAGCCTTAGATAGCACATATTTTGTAGAGGAAAAACCAGTAAGCTTAAAAAATTTAGGCGACTCACCCATAGGCACACATAGTGTTACAGCCAAGGTTTGATACCAAGTTTCCTGATTCTGGGTCTGGAGTTTGTTACATTACACGTGCTGTCTCTCCAGAAATAACTATGATTGCTTAAGATTATGGCTTTTGGGGATCCCTCTCAGGAACCATCATTCATTTCTCTTGAGCAGACCACAGGTCCCTGGAAGATCAAAGGTCTAGCTGACCCCCAGCCCCATCCCACAGGCTGCTTTTTAAATAACTGGCTTCTGGTCTTGCTCCAGATGAGAGATACATGCCTACTTCTCAGTCAGATGAAAATCTGTCTTTTAGATCCAAGAAATCCCTTCCTGACAAATAAATGAACAAAATTGGGTCCCCATCCTGTTGCTCCAATCTCTCATTACTCCTTTCGTTATTATTCAAATACTCAAATGGATTGGTAATCCCTCTGATTTGGTTGCTGCCTCCATCCATGCCTATCCATCTTGATTTATCTATAGCATCCCATAAATTCACAAGAGATTCATGAAACATACTGGAGGTCTTTACCACTTTCTACTCAAACCATGAAGATATGAGAAGAACATTCTGGCTATCTACCTTTGATTCCTTGCCTTTGTCATATGGCCAGACCTTCTTGTCTTCTTAATGGCACTATTTATTCCTATTTTTCTTCAGTTACTCATTTTCCATGTGTTATAGCCTGCTCAAATTCACCACATATGTGGCTTTCCATAGTAGAATTTATTTTCAGTGAAGAGTTATATTTTGAGTTATATATATCTCTTGTCAGCATATAGCAGTATTGATAGAACGTTGTTATTAAAAAGGACCTTTATTTCTGGGGAAAATTTGGGGCCATTGATGGCACTTTATAATTTCCCAAAGGTCACATAGATTGCTCTCCTCCTTTTTGGTCCAACTCTGCTCATCTGCCCTCTATGTATTAAATATATCTCCTGGTAATTAAGCATGAGAGTTATTCATCTGAAAGCATGTCATCATCTGGGCAGTACCCATTCTTTATCCATTTGGTTTTTTTTGTGTGGATGATCAGGTCAAAGTCTTTTGTGTAGTCACAGGTCTCTCTTAGGAGGCTGTGTAATATATTGGGGTAAGAGCTGGCTATAATAAAGTCATTTACAAGCAAGAACATTTGAAAAATCTCAATATTCATGAGAAATCCCTCTTCCACTTGAGTTCTTTTTACGATGATCTCTGTCACAGTTGCAAATATCTTTGGAAAGTTCTCATCTTCCCATTGTATGTCTAGTCTTCGTTATGATTCATATAATATATTTATGTGACATATGTTCATCTGTTCCTTGCTTATCCATTATGTCAGAGCAGGAGCCAATGCTTTATTTTTTTTTAAATGTACCACAATTAGGAGAAATAAATACATGATGGTGACATTATAAATTGGTTCAATCATTCTAAAGCTAAAGAACTTCCACTATCCTTTGACCTTTTAATATCGTTTTAGGTAGTACTCCCCCAGGAAACAACACCAAAGGGGAAAAATGTGAGAAGAAAAACTTTTTCAAGTGGGTTTTTTACATGAGTTAGGAATTGGTAACATAGCAACATAATGAAATGTAATGGCTACTAAAATGACAAATTGGTGTGAGCTATGCTGATTCATGGGCAGGTTTATATGAAATTATGAAAAGTGAAGAGAAGAAAATTTGAGATAGTAAACACCTAGTGAAGATAATGATGTATCATTGAATATCTGTTTTCCTGTATGGTTAATCTAAGATTTGCAAGTAAGTCACCTTGGGCTGCATCCTGAGCTCCATTGTTATTCAGAACACATTATTTCATCCCCTCCTATGTTTTCTAGTCAGTTGCAGAAAAGTCATATTTGGATGATTTTCTCCTAATTCCTTGCAGAACTTACTTCTAAATTGAATTTTAAATGTAACTACTATACATCTTGGAGTTTGCAACCTTGAGGTTTTATTTTGTTTTAGGCAATCTGTGAATTTTTTTTAATTGGAAATTAATTTTCTGTGTTCATAAATTCTAGATAGTTCTATTATATCCTTCATATAGTTTTGACCTGTTACATTCTTATAGCAGATATATAGCCATTGGGTTATTTCTATACATACTGTCTTTAAGATCAGTATGTTTTCCTTCTATGATGAACAAAGTATTTTCTTTTAATGTTATTGTCTTCTGCTTCTCTTTTCCTAGATTATCCTTCACTTTTGTGTATTTATGTTCTTAATCTATTGTTCTCTCTTCTGTTTCTTTGGTGAGACTTGACTTTGCAGATTCTGGTTGTTCTATTCCGCCCATTATTTTTGCTACACAGGCCATAAATTCTGCTTTCATTATTCTAATTTCTCTTTTGAACCACTTAGGAGCAGTGTGTTTTGATGCCACGTTCTTCTGAAATTTCACATGGTCCTCTGCCTCATAAAGCAGTGGATAATTTTCCTTTGTTTTGTAGTATTTATTCATAAATTCCTGACCTCATTTACCAGATCTGGAGACCATATTTCCTTCTATTGTTGTTTTTTCTGTTGATTTATCTGTTTATGTTTAAAGTCTTTGAGCTATCATCTTCCTGAAATCTTTAGTAATTTCAGTCTTCCTTCTCCCTCTTATTTTCCCTACCACTCATTTTCTGACTCCATCCCCTCTGGTGGTTTGTGGACTGTATCTCAAAGCATCTCAACCTCTTTATATGGTGGGGAATACACAGTTCATCAGTATAGGACCCTTCTCCAAGTGACTCAGAGCTAGCCCTAGGCGGTAGTCCTGTCAGACTTGGTTGAATGCTATATAGGCTCCCCCTACTTATCCACACACAGAGTGTACTGTCTTGCTTCCTCCATTCCTTATTTTGACCCGGCACTGGCAGTTTAGAGCTTTGCAGAGCTGGTGCTGCAGAATTGTCCACCTCAGCACAACTAGTTCAGAGCTTTGCAGCAGTGATTCTACTGGATTATGGCTCCCAGTTGACTTTTACAGCTGTGACTGCCTAGCTTCCTATCACAGTCAGGACAAACTTCTGCATCCTAGAGCAAGGGTTTACATGGCAGTGGAAAGTGAGGTGGAACCAGAGTACAGTAGTGAGTTCATTGTAAATCTATGTCCTGGGTCTGCTAATGTATCCTTGCTTCCACTTGTGTGAGAAGTAGGGGACAGATGCTGAAAGCAGGTAGACTGTTGTCCTGGTAACACACACACACACACACACACACACACATACATGCACACTTTTTATTCGTAACCAATGCTGATTATCTTCAGACGTACTGGACAAAAGATTTGCTTATCGAGTGCTTTACTAGTGGCCTTTTAGTTTTTCATCCTGAATAGTTCATCCATGAGAAGGGATATCCCGGGGGCTTGTAGTCCAGTTAGCATGATACATAGGTGAATATACCCCATTTATGTGAGCTGAGTCCCCACCCAATACTTACTCATAATTGTACTTATATTTTACTCTGGGTATATAGGTATAGGGTCATTCTTTGGCTATCTGCTGGCTCTTTACCACTGGAGAACAAGATGATACCAAGAAGTGTCATGATCTGCAGTTAACCAGGAAAGACCTTGTATAAAAAGTGGCATTTGAGTTGTGCTTGAAGGAAGCTAGGAATTCCTAGAGGCAGATACGAGGAAGGAGTACATTCCAGGCATTGCGGGCAATCTTTGCCAAACAAAGAGACAAGAGATGGAATGTATCGTAGAGGGATACAAGTAGTCCAGTTTGGCTGAATGCACAAAGGGGAGTAATATTACTTGAATCTGGAGGAAACTGGTATCTCTTACATTGTGAAAAGATCTTGCTGAAGTGGGGGATGGACTGTATATGAGTATGAAGGTTCTGGAAAAGACTATTAAGGTACTTTGTTGGGTCAATAGAACTTTTCGGTATGAAGGAAGTTGCCCGATGTTGTGACTCCATGGTCGATCTATTGTGAGCTCTTCAAATTCTTGGCTTCAAGGTTTAGAGGAGTCATATGGGGGCAACTATGCTGGAGGGTACAAGGAATGCAGGAAAGGTCATGACATTGCTCTCCTGATGGATGTTCTCATGTTTCATGCACAGGGAATATTTTCTGCAATACTATGATGACAGTTAAGGATCATAATTGTAGAGCCAATTCATAATTATAGAAATATAGAAAACATTTAGCCCAGAAACCTCATGCTAAAGATGAGTGAACTGTTTTGCATAGTGGTAAAATGACTTGTCTAGGATCACACTGGTGGTAAGCAGTAGAAGTGGGTGATATTTGAACCCTGGTCCTATGTCTCTAAATCTCAGAAGTCTGTACACTGTACCAGGATGATGGCTGTGAAAAGATGCAACTGCACCGAAGAGGAGAATTGAACCTAGAAGGAAATATGAACTTGGCATTCGAAACCAAACCAAACAAAACAAGTTTGCCTATTTATAACTCAAGGAAGTGAAAGCTGGTTTGAATGCTGGACGGATACTTTCATTATTTTCAGCAACTCATAGAATCACCGCTATTGCTTCTCCTTGCCAATAACTCTGAAAGTTAATAAATAAGTTCTTGACTAGAGAAGACACTGCCTATTAAAGGATGAAATTTCTGGAAATTGTAGCTTAGCTACATTTTCACCTGACTTGTTGGTAGGACAGCAGTCATAGGCTTTCCTTTTCTTAAAAGTCTTTGTCCCTTGACACAGTGAATCAGTTGCCCTGGAAACATCTTTGGGCTATTTACAGCTCACTGAGAAGTGTACGTCAAGTACTCGTGTATTCATGCAGACACCAGTTTATTTTGAGGAACAGTATTTAAATACTTTGGATTTCTGGTGAAATTCATTATCCTGATGTCTTCAAATAGCTGGGAGTCAGCTACTAGGCTACTTCTCTTCTTGTGTCTAGCCCCTGAAAAGAACTGGGAAGTAGAGAGGGAAACAATAGCATAATATTAGCTCATCTTTGTACACCACCTTAAGCTTCACAAAGTCCTGTTTCCACAACTATCATTTAAGTCAAGTAGTTCAAGTATTATTATCTCCATTTTATTGAGGAGAAAATCAAAGCATGGAAAAGTTAATCAGCATACCCAGGATTACACAGCTGGTTCATTTCAAAGCCAGGATACTGATTCTAAGTCAATTCCCCCCCTCCCCCCACCCCCACTCCCCACCTCCCATACTGCCTTAGTAAAATTACACAGAAAGAGAGAGTCCTTACAAAGGCAGTAGTTTTCACACAGGTTAATTTGCCTTCCAAGTCCCATAAAAGAGTTAATAACTTCCTCGGGTCACCTTCTAGATCAATCGCCTTCAGAGGGAGCACCAATAAGGTAAGTAATGAACATCAATGTTCAGTAATCCACAGATACTATTTGATAGGCACGTATTTTTCAAGGTCCAAACCAGTAAACTGGGTTTTTTTTTTTTTTTTTCAGATGTGTCGCACTTCCTTTCTTTCACTTATTTCCCTTTCTTAATTGGTCACTTGGAATGCCAGGCTTTGACACATCTGCGTGCACTTGAGATCTGAAACCGAACCCAGTGCCACCAGCTGTAGAAGCCTGCCACTCACTGTCATTTTTGGAAACCAGAAATGACTGGTCGCATAGCTGTGATTAGATAAAGCTTGTAATTTGTGTTTGCTGTAGTCAGCGCAGTGGTATTTTGGGACAAACAGCCGCTCTGTGCTACATATAGCTTGGAATTTGAGGCTTTTATATAACCCATCATTCTATGGTGGAGAGGGGGAAGGGAGGAACCAGCGAATGGAAGACAATAGAGATCTAGGAGAGCCTGGGTGACCCAAATGAACCTGTTTTTGTTGTGTTTTACCTTGCTTTTCCCTTTCTATTAATTAGCATGCCCTGCAGACAGCCAGGGATCTTCATCGGTTTTCACAGTATCAGTAGGTCCAGAGAAGAGATTCTTAACCTCTTTTGTGACATGGACCTTTTTAGAAATCTGAAGAAGTCTCTGAACCCCTTCTCAGATTGTTTTGAAATGCATAAAATAAAATACATGGGCTTACAAGGGAAATAAATTATATTGAAATAGTTACCGTTGAAGGCACCACCATCTTTCTAACCACTTAAACCTTAACTCCTGCTCTACCTTTGCTCTTTCTATCCATTTAGTGGCCACATCTTGTTGATTCACTCTCTGCACAGGCACAGGGCTTTTCACATCCGTCCTGTATTCTTCCCTTAACTTGCTACAACCTTGATTCAGGCCCATATCATGTCATCTCTTACCTAAACTATTGTAGTAGCTGGTTTTTAGAGAGCTGACTCTCTCTTTCTGTGTAATTTTACTAAGGCAGTATGGGAGGTGGGGAGTGGGGGTGGGGGGAGGGGGGAATTGACTTAGAATCAGTATCCTGGCTTTGAAATGAACCAGCTGTGTAATCCTGGGTATGCTGATTAACTTTTCCATGCTTTGATTTTCTCCTCAATAAAATGGAGATAATAATACTTGAACTACTTGACTTAAATGATAGTTGTGGAAACAGGACTTTGTGAAGCTTAAGGTGGTGTACAAAGATGAGCTAATATTATGCTATTGTTTCCCTCTCTACTTCCCAGTTCTTTTCAGGGGCTAGTAACTTCATCCCTGTCACACACCGGACAAGATAATATTTTAAAGGCACAGTTTTAAGCATGTTATACTTTAGCCCAAAAGCTTTCAATAGGTCTTTACTTTTTTTTTAGGATAAAATATAAATTCCTTAGCCAGGCATTGAATGCCTCCCACACACAGGGTATACCTATCACCTCCCTCACTAGCCTCATTACTCTGTCATGTACTGTATGATTCAGTCAAATTCTCTTGCTATTTGTTACCTGAGCCTGAAATTTCTTTTCTTGCCTCTGTACATGTTGCTCCCCATGTGTGATTTGCTCTTTATATTTACCTTTAAGAATCCTTATTTTCCTCCAAAGTTTAGATCAAGTGATTTCATGAAGCCTTCCATGCCCTGGTATTCTCTCTCCTAAAATATTTCTATAATTCATTATTATGGAGTTCATCTGTCCCCTTTTCTTCCTAACCTGTATTTTACTTGTATTTCTATCACCTTTGTTTCTCTAATATTTAACAGAATATCTTGCATACAATAGGTACTTAATAAATAATTTGTCAAATTAAATTGAGTAATTACATTTACTTACTAATGAGAATGATTCATTCATTCATCAAACATTCAATCGAATACAATTTTCTCCAATTGCTGGCGTGTGATGAAGAAACAGGGATCATTTAGAACATTATAGTCCTTGCCCGAAGGTCACAGTCCAAAAGCATCATATTTCATTTCCTTGGATAGTGTGTGAGTGGAGGTGACCAAAGGCAAACATGGCATGGCCTGGTTGGCTTTGTCCCAAGGCAGTACATGAGTGGCTATTTGCTTCCTGGCTCATTTTCAATTCTACATTCCTGCCTGACTCAGGTAATACTCAATGACCATGGGGGCCAATGGGTCGCTTGAGTTCAAATTTGGGCCATATACCCCAAACCCTGTTACCTATCAACATTACAGATGCAAAGTCCACCACTGGCTCTCAAGAATCACTTGTCTTAGTTAAGCAAAAGAAAATGGCCAAGTGATGTATCAGTGCCAGAGCTTCTGGCCAGTACTTGTTAGGGAGATAATCCAGCTTTATTCTGGTTGTGAATTTGCTATATAATAACTAGATAGTATTTGCATATAGTCCTTTAAGGTTTGTAAAACATTTCATTCACATACACACATATAATATGTATGTATGCATATATATATATATATGTATGTGTATGTGTACGTGTATGTGTACATGTATATGTATGTATGAGTCGCATAGTAAATACCTGAGGGTGTATAAGGTATTCAAGGAGGACTAGTATTTCTGGTATAAGGGCTTGCTGAGCCCTTTTCAGGGCTACTCATCCACCTTTGGTGTCTGCCTGGCCCTCAACTCTCTTCTGTGGCTCCAAGAAGCAATAGCATGCACATCAAGCACATCCTACTGAAACCATCTTGGCAGACAGGCTAAGCCAGGTAGAAGGTAACTGATGGGCCTCAAGTCCATCAGTGAGTTTGGGGATGCCTACCCAAAGCATGTGAAGACTTCTTCCACCAGGAATGGGCAGTTAAAAATTTTTTTCAATAGCCATGTAGGTAGCTGGAGCAGGCTCAGAGCTTGGTCAGACATTGGAGATGCCACAGTTATCCACTGCATCCTGGGTCATTGGCAATCATCTTGATTTCTGTCTTGTCACTGGACTTCAATGACTCTGGAAAAGGCAGTGGGGCTGATGACTTTGTGCAGAGCTGCCTTACTTAAATCCAATTTACATGCAAGTCAAGACATCATCTGTGATGTCATTTGTCCTCTTTGAGAATGAAGGGCAAACTTCTGAGGCAGGATTTGAATTCAGGACTTCTTGACTCCACGTCCAACACTATTCACTGCAGCACCTAACTGTACAATGGTCAATGAAAGGAAAACAAGGATTTGTAGTAGCCTTGTCCAAATGCATCACACATAAATACAATAAACAAATGTGACAAAGAAGGTTACCTGACTTGTCCTAATTAAAAGAATATGGCACAGGAATAAAATATTAAAAACAAGTTGGACTGTGGGATGATGGAGCCACTTAGTATTTTGAGCTAGATTGCCAAGGATGGTTCTGCCTGGCTTAGCGTGCATTCTATTTCCTCCATATCCTGGAGCAGCCTATTTCATTTCTGGACAACTCTCATTGACATGAAGTTTTAATTACATCAAGCCAAAATTTGTCTCTCTGTAACTCTCACATCATTTCCAGTTCTGCCCTCTAGGATAAGTAGAATGAGTCTAATTCCTCTTCCATATGACAATCCTTCAAATATTGAATACAGAGAACATACTTCTGTCTCACCCTCAAATCTTCTTCAGATTAAGTATCCTTGGTTGTTTCAACAAATTCTTGTTTAATTCCTCATCAGTTTAACTGGCCAGGAGTAGAAAGATATAGTGTGACAGCTAGTAGGGACGATAGACTCAAGTAAAGATCTTTTTTAAAGGATAGAGGAGATATGGGCATAATATAGGCAGCAAAGAGATTGAAGATTCAAGAGAAAGTGGGGATCAGAGTGGGAGCAATCTGCTGAAAAAGTTAGGAGAGGATAGGAAAATAGCATCCATCTTGAGGGCCATCCTACGGATTTTTATAAGAAGTTGAATGATACAAGCTTTCCGTCTTGATATAAATAGTTAGTTACTGGGTGTATTCAAAGAGTTGGGAAACCCAAAGACCCAGTAGTGAACTTGGGAAAGTCAGTCATGTCCTCAGCCTCCTGAAACCTGACTAAAAAGTACCCTTCCCACCATTATCCTATCTCCAAAGTGGGAATCAAAAGTGAGAAATTTCTGATTACATGTTAGAAAAGATTTCTCCATTGTATAAACAGGAGAGCCAAAATGCAAACGATGTTTCCTTCAATCATCACATGAATGCTAAGGACAGGTGGCATGGGACTAAGGATTCTATAGTCCCAAAAGAACTCACACTTCTTTAAAATCTGTGGCCAGGGTGGGTGGTATCCCTTGCAAGAGTCACAGTTGCTTACATGTTTTCTATCCTATATCCAGCCAAGCTGTTCCTTAACCTTCATTATACCCAAGTTGAAGTTGGAAATTGTGTGTTCATTTGTGCTTTCACCTGACATGGATCCTGGCTTACTAAATGATTATTCATTGAGAAAGCATTTGCTACTAAGTGCTGGAAAGGAAAGTGTCTGAGGCTGGATTTGAACTCAAGTGTTCCTGACTCCAGGCCCAGTGCACCATCCACTGCACCACCTCGCTGTCCTAGAGCTAAATTTAGACCCACAGAATTTCAGAGCTCTAAGGGACTTTAGGAACCATTTAATCCCAGTTCCTCATTTTACAAGTGGAAGAACTGAGACCAGATGGGGAAGTGAGTTACATAAAAATTCAAGTCCCTGTACTCTTCTCCCAGTTCCATGTACACTAGAAACATCTCTCCATCTTAGAATCCTTGCTACTCTCTTCATGTCCTTGTTTTATAAACTTACTCCTCACAAGACTAGTAGTAATGAATCCAGATATTAATCTGGTAGTTGAGGCTGTTTGTGAATGCCTTATGAACAGATTGTTTTCCCTGCCCTGGCCCGTGTGGATGCTCAATAAACATGCGCAGGTGCCTTCATAACCTCCCACACAGACCGATGCAATAGTTTTCTGATTGGTCTCCCTGCCAGGGTTTTCCCTTCTCTGTTTCATTCTCTATCCAGCAGACAAATTGTTATTCCTGAAGAACAGATCTGACTTAATCACCTTTTTCCTACTACCACAAGGAAACCTCAAATGCTCTAGCACCAAAGACATATTTCTGCTTGATAAAGTTTTTTTCATAATACGGTCCCAACTTACCTTTCCCAACTGATTTCACATTGCTCACCCACATTCATAATATGATCCCATCAAATAGGGATGCTTCCCTGTATACTACCTCCCATCTGTTACCTCCCTGCCTTTGACTGTCCCCCATGTCTAAGCTGCCTTCTCTCCTCACCTCTGCCTCTGGGAATTCCTGGCTTCCTTCAAGATTCAGCCACTTTCTGCATTTTCTTATTCTCTGACTTGTTATGAGTTTCACACACTCCTCCCAATTACTTCATATATGTATGTTTGTGTTTATTTAATGATATACATACTATGTCCCCCCATTACAATGTCATTTCCTTATTTCAGGGACTATATTTCCTTTTCATCTTTGCATTCCCAGCACCTAACAATATTGGACACATACTATTCACATAATAAATAGTTTTTGAATTGCGTGATCAAATAAGTAGATGAATAATGAATGAAGTCAGACTTCCATCCAATCCATCGTGTTGTAGGTCCAGGAGATGGGGGGAGGGGAAAAAGAACTGAGAGAACTAAAGATAATCCAGTTGATCTCTGGACAGCCTTAATTCTCATGTTCCATTTGAGACGACCCTTAGGAAAATCATATGCTTCATCTCCAAAACAAACTGATTCTGAAAAAGGTCAAAATGACAGCAAAGCAGGGAACTCAGTGTCCCTGAACTTATTTCTGTTTTTAATATATAGATAAACCTAATTCTGATAATGTGACTTTTAAAATTTTGATGACTACATTCCAATATATTTGTATTCCTTTGTAACCCCATGTATTTTATATTATGCATCAAAATATTACGCAGTTTTGCTAAGTAAATTACTCTCGCTTGAAAGCTCATATCCTTTGCCTTCTGCATAATGTACTACAAATTCTCTGCTTCTTTATAGTGGTGGTTACTAAATCATATGTGATCTTGACTATGGCTTCTTGGTACTTGAATACTGTCTTCCTGCCTGCTTGCAATATTTTTTCTTTCATCTGAAAGTTCCAGATTTTGACTCTATCATTCCTGAGAGTTTCAATTTGGGGATCTCTTAGAGGAGACCAGTATATTCTTTCTATTTCTCCCTTGTCCTCTATTTATAAGAGATCTGGGCATTTTTCTTTTAAAATTTCTTGAAATATTATGTGTAGGCTTATTTTGTTACAGTGTTCAGATAATTCAACGATTATGAAATATTTTTGTCTTGATCTTTTTCTAAATCAGTGGTTTTTTTTTTTGCTATGAGATACCTTACCATTTCTTCTATGTGTCTTTAGTCATTTTTTATCTTGTTTTAATAATTCTTGTTGTATCACAGAATCATTGGCTTCTATTTGGTCCATTTATATTTTCAGGGAATTTGTTCCTTGAGTAAGGTTTTATAGCTCTTATGCCAAGATGTTAATTGCCTTTCCAATTCTTTCTTCCATAGCTATGATTTCTTTTTTAAAATTTTATTTATTTATCTTTTTGGTTACATTTTAAGTTCTGAACCATCCCTTCCTCCCTTCCCCACTCTGCACTAAGGAAGGTCACCATTTGACACACATGTGCGTATGCATGCACATGGATGTGTGTGTGTGTGTGCGTGTGCATGCATACTTATATTCAGCAGTTCTTTCTCTGGAGGTGGCTAGCATCTTCTTTCATAGGTCTTTGTAGTTGATTTGAGTATAATAGTATAACTAAATTATTCACTCATTCTTTGAATAATGTTGCTATTACTGTATATAATATTCTCTTGGTTTTGCTTCTCTAACTTCATCATTTCGTGCAAGTCTTTCCATGTTTTTCTAAAATCAACCTGCTCATCATTTCTTACAACTGGTAGTATTCCATCATAATAATATGTCACAATTTATTTAACCATTTCCTAATTGATGGACATCCCCTTGACTTCTAGCTCTTGTTTCTTCTCATATTTTTTATCTCAAATGCTCTCATTTCATTTATTCCAAACATTCTTTTTTCAACTCTTGCTTCATTCCTTCCAGGAATTCTGGTTGAATTTAGGAGCAAGCTGTGTTTTTCTCTTAGACATTGCTTCAAGATATTTTGGAATCTTTATCTTCTGTGTTTGGGTCTTAAGCATCTCTACCCCAAACAAATAGCTATGGTGGGATTCTTCTTTTGTTTGTCCACCCTTCTTCCAGTCTACTTCCTGACTTTTCTGATATTAGGACTGGGCTCTGCCACATTGCTGGGGAGAAGGTGGTATTACTGCTCTGTTGCTGCATTCTTGGGATATTAACAATGGTATAACAATGTTATTCCTGTATCTTCTAGGGACCTGCAAAATTTCAATGCTCTTAGAGTGGTCTGATTCAAGTCTGATATGTGCCTCTCTTGTCTGATCTCTGTGAGTCCTGACCTGGGTTTGGATCTGAACCAGTAGCAAATACCCTTATCAGCCAGCTGTGCAGTTCTGCTGGTTTAAAGTGACAGAACTATAGTCTTTCTTTGGTCTGGAATTCCAGCCTTGGTTATTCCTCTACAATAGTCAGGTAATAAACATTTATTAAGTGCTGATTATGTGCCGTGTACTATGCTAAGTGCTGAGGATTCAAATACAAAATGCAAAAGAGAAAACTTCTCTTCCTTCAAGGAGCTTATAATCTAATGGGGAAAGATAATATGGAAAAGAAAGCTGAAAAGCTGAAAAGGTATGTTTATGTGTGTGGAAAGGATAAGGGGAAAATAAAGAGATATACTCAGCTCTGGGGCATGGTGGAGAAGCCCAAGTAGTTCAAAATGAGTGCTGCCAGGTGGGAAATGAATCTGCAGTCCTGCTAGATGGTGGAAGTGAGATACTACTGCTCGTGGTGGATTCTGAATTTCCTTTTTCCATACACAGCCCAGGGCGTCCCTACCTCCAAAGGGCACTGCCATATTCAGGTCCCCTTCTCAATCTGTCTTGCATTTGAGACCCAGAACTTAGTAGTGAATGAGAAATATGCCAGTTCAATCTGTCCCTATCATGGTGACCTGTGTTGGAGTCTGGGGGTACATTGGTATGAGTCTGGGACCTCCTCTTTCTGTTGTGCACAGCCTTTTCTGTGCCCGGTGTGCTCCTGGACTGACCTCATCCCCAGTGTTTGTAGACCTCCTTCTCTGTCTGCCTGTGCCTCACTGGGCTGGACAAATGTCTCACTGTGATTTTCTGGATTTACTCATCAGCATTAGTTCTGGCACACATTCTAGATCTGTTTGGAGAAGAGAACACAGCACATTCTTTCTATCATCTCGGAGCCATATTCCATTCTTTTGTTATGATATTAATTTTTGGAGGTAGAAATTTATTTAAGGTAGAAATATTTGAGTGTAGAACTTCCTATTTATCTCTATTTGGTTCATCATTCTAGTCTATTGAGATCCTTTTGGACTTCAGTCTAAACTTGTTAATGATCCATCCCAGTTTTAGGTTATCTCTCAACTGAATATCTTGCCTTGTGCAGCTTTATTCAAGTCATTGGAAAAAATGAGAAACAGCAGGGTTAAGGGGAGGTCCCAGCTCAGTCCCCTCCTCAAGGTAATACAGATCTATTATTAGCTACTTTTTCAGTCCAGTTATTTAACCAATTCTAAAACCACCTAAATTTATCATAATCTAGCCTTTATCTCCACATTTTGTCCACAAGGATGAGATCATTTGATAAATATTTTGCTGAATGATAATTACATTATATCTATAGCATTCCTTGAAACTACCAATAAATTTATGCTGTCAAAAGACCAAATGTCATTAGCCATGCAGCTAAAATTAATCACTGTTTTTCCATCTAAGTGCTTACAAACCATGTCTTTTATAATATGGCTTAAAGTGAGCACATTCTGTACTTTTTCTCATTTTCTCATTTTAGACAATCAGGACTCTTGTAGTCACTAATCCTGTGGCTCCTATCCCCAGCCTATATTTTTCAACTCCTACCACTAGGGTCTGAACAATTCCAACTCCAACTTCTTTCATTTCTATAGGATGTAGTTCATTTGGATTCAATGACCTAAACTCATTCGTAGCTATTGTCTTGCTTGTTTCCCAGTGAGTCTTACTTAGCTTGAACTTCTATTCCTTAATATTTTTGCTTTCCCCTGCCAGCTCCAAAGATCATTTTCTTAGAAAAAGAAGAAAAGGGTAAAATAGGAGTTGAATAATGCAGCCTTCTCACTGTTATCCATCGACTTTTCACCATGGCTGAGCAGAAACCCTCCTTTGCTCCTCCTCTAATTGGTAAGAGGACTAATAAAATGAACACTGTTGTCCTCATCATTCATTATACCATGTTCTAGAAAAGGAAGACACTTTTCTCCAACAATGGGCATTCTCTTTCTCCCACTCTAGCCTCTCCTAATATTTGTTCTAAAATGATACCTGACCAGTTGTACTCTAATAGAAGGAAGAGAAACAAAAATCATCTGTGCTTGTCACAAGGTGCTATGGAGAAACTGGTTTAGGGATGTTGGGAGAGAATAAGTCTCTTGGTTGGACTGATCATCTTTGTTTCTCAATGTGTAACTTACTCTCTAAGGGGTAAACAGGAACATTTAGAAACTTTACAAACCTCTCTAGGCTTTCAGGATTCTATTAGGAAACCCATATTTCTGGAAAACAATCACCAAATTAGGCCTAATGCATTACCAAAGAGCTGTTAGGCACCAGAAGAACCTGACCACTGCACCGCAGAACATCTTGTTTTCCACCTAACAAACTGCCTGGGGTAACCAGAAAACACTGAAGGGAGAAGGTTGACATGACATCAGAACAAAATTGTGCTCAATTATTTATAAATAAGAAGCTATTAGAAGGTGGGTGTGGCAGGTCTGAGTGCTGGGGGAAAGAGGGCATGAATTGGAATAGTAACTTAAATTCTGACCAGATTAATGTTTTTCTTCATCTTCTAAGTTTCTTCTATGTTCTAAAATTGAGGTATTTTTTTTAAATCTCCCATCCATATGCATACCATGAGAGAAAGTTGAATTTCTTTTGTATTAAGAAATTCATTAGTTATTTCTACATTGAATTTATTATGCAAAGCAGTTTCTGGATCATCCACAACTTTAAACTATCATGATGGCTGGCTTTGAAATCATCTTTGTGTTTGGGTCTTTCTTCTGTGACTTGGAACCAGTAAACTCCAAGAAGGTTATCAAGGTCTTATCCAAACTGAATATCTCCTGTAGGACCAAGGATAGGTGTTAAAGCATGTCTAGCTATGGTACTCCCCAACTCAACAAAACCTCAGTCACTCTTCCCTTCTGCCTCTAGGACATAGTGCAATTAGTACTCCATTATATTAGTACAATCTATAGTACATTGCACATTAACACAAACTTGCCTTTCAGTATTTAACAGCCTTCACACTGATTCCAACCTAGTTTTGTAGACTTGGCCTCATGCCTTCTGGTTGATTAAACTGGTCTATTTGCTATTTTTCTTACATTATATTTCATCTCTTTCTTCTATGCCCTCACCTGATGTATTTTCTCTCTCTCTTTCCTTCTCTCCTCTTCCTCCTTCTCCTGCTCATCCTCTCCACCTCATAATTCTTCACTCTCAGTTCAAGATCTCCCCTTACATGAGACCTTTCCAATTCTCATCAGTTAATAATTTCATCACCTAAAGTTACTCTGTAGATATCTACTTAATCATGTCTATATTAGCTACTGTACTTAACTTTTTTTCTCCAATAGAATGCAAGTTCCTCAAATGAAAGTACTGTTTTATTATATTTTTCTTTATAACTCTACTGCCTAGTGTAGAGTCTGATGCATAGTAGGTAGTTGTAATATGCTTGCTTTATTGAATTGGATTGCACACAGTAAGTACTTAATGTGCATTTCCTAAATTGACATTGGTGGTTAAAAGAAACTTTGGAACACAGATGAAGGAAACTGAGCCTCAATGGGTTAATTCAAAATGGGGCATAGTGCTGGGAATGCTCTAGAGAGAAGACTTTTTCTAAGGAACCATTTGGACTGCAGGTCTCTGATGGAATGTAAATCAATTGCTTCTCGTTCACATTTATAAGTGCTAAGCAGTGAATCTGGGGATGTGGAATTTCTGCTCATGTGATAGGAGTGATCTCACTTCACCATGAGTGGGGTAGCTATGATAAGTAGATAATTAGGACACTCCTTTCAGTTCGAGATAAAGTCCAGATCCTTGCTACAGCTGTTTCTCTGCCAGCCCTAATATAGCGAGATTGATAGATACAGTGCGTAGGGAATTTGGAACATTCTTATACACAGTATATCACACTTAATAACCTCCTGTACACAGTGTGGTACTTTTATAAGCCATTACAAAATGCATTTTGAAACATCTTAGCAAGCGACAGCCAGCTGGGAAGCATCTGAAGAATCTCCAACACTGGGCTCAGGTTTAACTTGAATGTACGCACGCGCGTGCGCACACACACACACACACACACACACATATGCACTCACACACACAAAGAGAGGCTGCTCATAAGTGAAACAGATGCTTGTATTTCGATCCCACTGTACATCGTATACTGTATCTTAGCAAATGCACTAATCCTTCTTGTTAGACAAAAAGAGAAGATCCAAAATGGTTTCCATATGTTCCATTGTCTTGCTGTGCTTTTAATTCCATCTAAAAGCCCCCAAACTTAGCAACCTTCGTATTGATGCTAAACATATTACATCAGTTTCAAAATTGATCTGTTTAATATGAATACAATTAAAGTTGCTTAAACATAATCGTGGTAAGATAAACACCCTTGCTATTATTATAAACATTTCTGCAGTGTCTCTAGTAAAATATTATCAATACTAATATACTCTGCTAAACAATGCCACTGCCTCAGTCCCAATAACAAATATGTCCCCACGACTTAAACATTGTTGCAACCAATATAAACACCATTAAGGCTAATGTAAAACAGTTACTCCGCTATACAAATATTAAAGAAAAAAAGTTGCCGAGCAAGAGAAAAATCGTATTCTCAGCAAGAATGTATTACACTCTTCTGGTGACATTTGAAATTGATTACTTGAACCCATAAATAAATGAAATGTATAGTCAAATTCTAAGAGAAAATTCTGAAATTGGAGAATGCAGGCTAAAGTGCAGCACAGGCAGACTGTTGCAGGGTATCTACTGCACTATCTGGGAGAAATGTGGGCATCTAGTTAGACTGCCTGCCTCTTTGCATACATGTGTATACTGGCACACACACATGTGTCTAAGAAAGTCTTTGCTTCTTGCTTTGGACTTCCACTTATGTTCTTACTACATTTAAAAATGAAGTTGAAGTCACTTAAATTGACAGCTGTGGAGTAAGAAACATCTGGGGTGGAATATTTACACATATGTAATCTCACTGTACAGCATGACTTGAAATTCTACCATTGTTGCTGCTGCCTTCTAGCTTTAAACTTTTGCTAACTCTAAAAACTCTAGTCTGAAAGGAACCTAATCTCTTCCCTTGTTCAGAAAGAACTTTACTTAAGATAGCTTAATATAATGAAAATAATATGACATTTCAAGTTAGAGGTCCTGAGATCAGATTCTGGCATTGGTAATGATTCTTTATATGATGCTAGGAAAGTCATTTCATCTCCTTGAATCGCTGTTTCCTCATCTAGAAAACGAGGGTATTGGATCAGAAAGTCTCCAACTTTCCTTCCGACTCTAAACCTATGATCCTATGATCGTTGGGCAAGTTGTTTAATCTGCTCTGGGACTCAGTTTCCTCACTTCTAAAGTGAGGGGTTGAACTAGAGGACAACTAAGATTATTTCCAGCTCTAGATGTATGATTTGTACCTTTCAGTGGGTATTCAACTTTTTCTAGATCAAGAAATTAGAAAACAGTCCATCACAGTGTTGACTCTGAAGATGGGGCTTTCAAGGGTTGGGAATGAATTAGACCATAAAATTATGATCCAACAATTATAGAATTTCAAAGTTAGAAGGTAATTCAAGTGAACAGCTAATCCAATCCATACCTGAAAAATAATCCCTTCTTTAATATACTAAGCATGGTGGTCATCCAACCTATTATCCTGAGGTAACCCGTTCCATTTTTGAATAGTTCTAATTGTTATGACATTTTTCCTGACATCAAGCCAAACACCAAACCATCATCATTGCCATCATTTACTGTGATTCATCTATAAGGTTAAACAGAAGTAATAGCCCCATTACCCATGGAAATTTAAGGACAACACCCATGAAGCATGGCAATCAAATGAATTTGGTGCTGTGCCTGTATACTCAGAGCCAGAGACAACTTTATGCTACTCTACTAAGTATAAAATCAAATGGGAATCAACCAACACTGTCAGAGCAGAGGCTAGAAACTGTGGAAAAACAAACAAAAAACAAAACAGAAGATCACTAATGGCAAACTATTCCTTTTACTAGGTTTTTTTTAGGGGAGAATGGAAATTTTAAATTCATTTCTTTTTCTTTTTTTTTTGCATCCTTGAAAGATAATAGGGGCGATATCCTAGCATCATGGATTTAAATCTGGAAGGAACCTGCAAGGTAATCTAGTCCCATCCCATCTAGTCCCAGTCAGACCCAAGAAAGCTAAATGACTTTCCCAAGGCCTCTCAGGTAGTAAGCATTGAAGGCAAGATTTGGACCAATATCTTCTGATTTGAGAATCGATGCTCTTCCCATCATCGATGCTCCTTCCTCTGGTGATAGTCTTTGATCCATGCTCTAATTTCTCATTTTGCACACAACATCTTGTCCATCTCATTACTTTTCCATTACAGACCTTATTCTACATCTTGATGGGCATCTACAGAGTGAAGTCTTACTAATTTGAATTAATGAGTATGGAACAAGCATGAGGAAAGACAATATAAATTAGTGACAAACCTGAATTAAAGAGGATTTCAGAAGAAATTACACTTTTTATTTTATAGCACACCTTAACATATTCTTCCTCATTTCTCATACTAGTCATTAATCTTGGAATTGTACTTCAAGAAAAATTAAGACATTAAATTGAAGTCCAACTTCTATCTGGATTATTGATTTATGAATTAGCTGGGGATTGATTCAATAAAGCTTTGCTGTGGATCAAAATTTTAAGAGACAATCTAAAGAATGCCAAATATTTCCTTAGAAAATTTCTCTAGGACAGCTTGATCAATTTTTTTTTTTCCATTTTCAACCTATATAAAAGAAGAGCATAGAAACACACAGAGACATTTATTTCTTCTAAGTAATAAGTAACTCATTTGTTGCTGTGGGTCAGTTGTTTCAGTCATATCCAACTCTTTGTGACCCTATTTGGGATTTTCTTGGCAAAGATACTGGAGAGGTTTGTCATTTCCTCCTCCAGTTCATTTTACAGGTGAGGAAACTGAGGCAACCAAAATTAAGAGACTTGCTGAGGGTCACATGGCTAATGTCTGAGGTCATATTTGAACTCAGGAAGATGAGTCTTCCTGACTTCAGACTTCCAGACTCCAGACTCTATCTACTGCAGCACCTCACTGCTCCTAATTGACTAATATTTATAGAGTGCATTAAAAAAAGGTAGAATAAATAAGATAGGTGTTACTAACTCTTTCTTCTTGATGAAACAAGTACAGAGAATCTAAGCAATCTTTTCACGGTTACACTAAATAAGTATTAAATATAGGACTCAAACCCAGGCCTTCTGACTTTAAATTTAATGTTCTTTTCATGACACCAATGTTTCCCTTTTTTTTTTAAAAAAAATGAACCCCTTGATCGAAATATTTTTAGAACCTCAGCATGTTGGTGATTGTATTCTTTTTACCCACTATGTGAATAAAATACATTATAACTCAAAAGTTACTATGAATTCTATAATGCTTTTAAATAAATTTGCATTTTATTAAGACCATATCCATACATTTGAAAAATCACATATGTGTATAGAATGTATTATTTATTCAGTCCACAAATGGCATGCTTGATCATTTATTATAACTTTTCCCCCCAGGGGTCTGCGTATTCCAATTTGGGACTCACTGCTGCCTCTTAATATTTGTCTATAGGAACATAAATATATGTGCAGGAATGTGTGTTTACTTCCATATAAATCACAATCTGTGTCTGACAAAAAATGTGAGTACACATACGTATATTAATGTAAGTGCATGGAGGTTTAACTAATAGTTTATCATGTTTTCATTTCCCTATAGTTTCCAAAGGGGGAGGGGAGACATCCTACTTCAAGTTAATTGAAAACAGTGTATTTTTAATGCTGGGCAAATCTTCTCTAGTAAAACTCAAAACCATGTAAACACTAGCATAGTTTTCAATTTGTCGTCAGATTCTTAGCCAGGAAGGTTTGGTTACATTTTATTTCATTATTAGTTTTCTTTTTTTAGTGAAATCCTTAACAGTGGATTTGGAAACTAGTCATTTGCTGCCTCTTTTGAGAGGTGCATGTTTTGAAAAGACAACTTTCTTGGAATGAATGTCTAAGCTTCAATCTGAGTGGATTCAGAGGGGGAGGAGGAGTGGAAAACTGGTAAATCCATAGATTGGGCACTTTAACTGAAATTGGTTGTAAGTACTATTTGGAGTCTGATCTTCATGGGAGGATGAAAGATGTAGCTGGAATGATTGCTTCATATAGTAAGAAAAGTAGGTGATTGCATGAAGAAAAATGATTCTTCTTAAGGAGAACATATTTTCATTCCACTATCACGTGGCACAAAAATACACCCAATAAAGCCACAAACAGGAAAAAATAATTTAATCAGTCTGCAGTAGACAGAACTGAATTCTTCTACCCATCATATATGTACATAAGATGTCCCCACACTCTGTAGACAATAGAATCATTTTTATAATCACTATCAGAAGCAAACAGCCAGTGTGTTGCATTAGGTATTTTCTAGATGATGCCAGAGAATTTGAATTTTAAGTGGCAGCTTGACTATTTAATAGCTCTGGGAGTTTGAGCAAATAATTTAAACCCTCTTAACCTCAGTTGCCTTCCTTGTAAAATAGCCACGATCATATTTGTAGTGTCCAGATACCAGGATTGCTGTAAGGTTCAAATGAAATGATTATGTAAAGTGCTACATCATAAGCATATAGGACTACATACAGGTGAGCTGTTGTTACTTTAATACAGTGAGAAGGTTAGCAGCATGGGGCACTCCATTCACAGGATCTTGGAATTGGAGGGACCTCAATGGTTAAAACTATACAGGAAGAGGAATTTCCTGTGTACCATTGCTACAAATGGTAAATCAATCTCTACTTGGAGGAATCCATACTCAAACAGGAATCACCTATAGTATACTGCTGACAAATGGTAATTCAACCTGTAGTGAGATGAAATTACTTTCTCCTGAGGCATCTTATTTCATTTTTGATTAAGTCCAGTTTTTAGAAATATTTTTCTAAAATTGAGCCTAAATTTGCATCTCTACCAATAATGTTTACCCATTGCATTTATTTATGCATGTTAAGTTTAAGCAGAATGAATCTAATTCCTCTTCCATATGATGGCTTTTCATATCCTGGAAGGCAACTATAATGGTCCCCTCTAAGTTTTCTTTTCTTCAGGATAAGTATCTTTCATAATGCAATCAATCTTCCTATTATGTATTCACTAGTCTTGCCACCATGTTGGTTACTTTCCATGAGATGTTTTCTGATTCTCAAAGATTTTCCTAAAACTATGGCACCTAGAACTAAAACCAATAAATACTCCAGTAGTATTTTGATTAGTGGGAACAAGAGTGCTTCGGGTCACAACATATACTTCCATTTGTACAGTCCTAATTTACATTCATGTTTCTGATTGGGTGTACAGGTCATGTTGGACTTATAGGCCACTAAAATTCCAAAATCTTTTTATGCAAACATTGTTTCTATGTCGCAATTTACACACTTAAATTTTGAACCCAAGTGTATCATTTTAATGTTTGTCCTTATATAATTTTATCTTATTAGATTTGATTCTGCCTTGATGAGATTTTT